>JANRMT010062803.1:588546-655358 GCA_026402145.1 Polypterus bichir lapradei | reverse complement strand
TATCTATCTATCTATCTATCTATCTATCTATCTATCTATCTATCTATCTATCTATCTATCTATCTATCATTACAAGTTATAATTCCATACACAAGTTTGGACGTCTCTGGCTAAATTGAATACTTTTTTATCGTGTAAAAATCGATTTCATAAAGCATCACCAAATCCTCAAGCAGAATGTCATACAGTCAGTAAGAAAATGAAAGCTGGAAAAAGCATGGCTTCTGCAACAAGACAATGATCCAAAAATGCCTTAAATATTCTTCTATTTTTTTTACTTTTTTATTTTATCAAATAAATTGTAACTGTGCATCAGCATTTTTATAAAATGCCATTGTTTTAGTTTGTTTGCTGTTCAACCTGTATTGCTATTTTTATTTCTTTTACTGTAAATGTCAACAAATAACTGATTTGGTCAGGGGTGTCCAGAATTTTTGTAAGAAGATATCCTCTAGAGTTAATATATTAAATGCAGCAGATACATGCAGAAATTATTCAAATTCTAATCGTCTACCTAAGTTTTGTATGTTATTTATTTATGGTGTGTACCTGATTCTTCTTGTTTTTGTTTTCTTCCTGCACATTAGGAGCAGCCCATTAGTATGCATACACATTCTTGTTTGAGTTTATCCATCAGTGAAAAGAAAATAGCTTAATGTTTTCATATTCCAAATAATTAGTTTTGAATTAAAAGAGCCACAATATATGAATACAATATATGAATTTCAAATCTTCCTTTCCTTTCTGAGTTTTTGGCTTCATAATGCATTTTAGATATTCACTGCCTTGCAAGGTGATCTTTATACTGTGTTGCTTTTAATTGGCTAGAAATGAAATAACAAAATTCAAATTACTGTCTAATTGTGCACAAAAGCTATAACTTTAGGCTTACTCAAATGAAGCTTCTTCATTCTTTATTAGGTTAATTTATTATAAATTGGAAATAACGTTTATCTTAACAGAACTAAATTAACTCTACCCCAATAGCACATTTTTTAATTAAATACAGAGTGTACTTAAAATAAGCTGCCATTTGTTTTCAAGTAACAACTGAAGGATAAATGATTAACAGTGTGCTTTTATTCACCTACTCAACAATCAAAATGGCCAGTGATTGAATATTTTATTACAAGTGTGGGCTGCATAATTGTATGGGAGACCACTTTAATTTTTGTCATTTGTGTGATGCTGTATCTATTAAAAAGAAATTTGATTTTATTTTGTTTGATGTCATCATGGTAAGTATTCATAAAATAGTCCATTAGCATGTGTAGACATTGTTAAATATGCATATGAGGGCCTCTCTGCAGCTCCATTACAAACCCAGGAATCTGAAGTGTGGATATTGCATCTGTTTTCTGTCCATCAACAAAAGTAGCTTACATTTATTGTCTTTTGGAAATTTATTTCTGCATGCAATAAAGAAACATATATTATGTTTTGTGTGGATGATAGCTTGTTAAAGGGTACTTCATGCTCATTCTGTTCCAACGCAGTGACCTGATTGTCACTGAACAAAAGAACCCATTTGCACACATTGCAGTACAATAGTCCTCTTGAGATTCATACTCTGATGGCTGAATCATTAAGTTTTGTTTGGAAATAATCCCATTGTGACGCAGAGCTGAGTTTTCTACAGCGACTTTCAAAACATATACAAGGAATTGAAGCATATGTATGCTGGTATGAATCTACTTTAATAAAAAATATCTATCTATCTATCTATCTATCTATCTATCTATCTATCTATCTATCTATCGACATTATATATATATATATTTGTCTACAGTAATTATATATCTATCTCTATATGTAAAGCTTACTAGAAACAGCTACCAAAATCTGTTTTTTTATAATCCATAGTGAGTATTTATCTGTCTTTCAATTGCCTGCTAGAAATAGATATGGGAAAAAGATCTATCCATATATTTGCAGCCAATTTTATATCTAATCTTAAAGTTTCATATAGATATCAGGACAGCTTATTTATTAGTTAACAAACAAGCTTGATGGATTAAATTGTCTCCTTTCATTTGTCAAATTTCTTATGTTCTCTAAATCTACAAAAATTACAAATATATTGTTTAAAATGATTTACTTCTGTACTATAGACACAGTATTTATGTATTTGTGCCTCTAGATTTACCATCTGTCTTCCTATCCATTCTTAAACACACATAATCAAAGGTAAAGATTGTAAAACTACATTTATTAGTTTGTTTTAAATGCAAGAATTATATTTTATTAAGCTAATAAATAGAAGTGTTTATATTTATTTGTCAGCCTGAAATTTGTCAACAAGCCAGCCTGTTGATAACAACCTGTAAAGAATCCTCAATGGGAATTCTGTTTCTTTCCCAATAAAGGTCATCAGAGAGCCTTAAAAGCATGTCTCATAGCTTCTTGCATAGTGACATTTTTTGATAGATTGATACATGCAAATCTCATTTTTCCTTAAACATTTGGAAGGTTTAAGAATGGAAACCAAAAACTACAAATATTATCATTGAAACTGTTTCTATTAATTTAATGTGTTTTTTTTTTAAAATAATTTACATCTGAGAGTAATAGTTTCAGCCTAAAAATACCAAAATTATTAAGTCTTAGAAAACTTCCTTAATCCTTAATGAGTTGAGTGTGCTCCTACTTTGAAATAATTGCTATTTTATACTGCCACTGGTGTCCCCAGGAATAAAAAAAGGAATTTAAGTAGAGGTAATAGATGAAATAGATTAATCTAAAGCTGTAGGAAAAAGTTGAATTAAACCACAAGTAGACTACTTGTTTCAATAAATGAGAACATTGACCACTTTTGGCAGCTTTGGGATGATAAGAACCATTTAAAATTAGCTGTAGATCTGTTTAATTATGACAGTGTCTTAAGCTTTTATTTCCTTCTAGACAATTATTTATATCTAGTTCCTTCAATGGGTGTCAACACCGACAACATCTGCCAGCAACATAGTCCTGCATCCAGCTTTATTACGCCGTCATTTTCACTTTAAGAAGCATTTAAAATTAGTTGTAGGTGTTCATGACGAGATTATTTATCCACATGAACAAATTATTTCATTAGTAATGCAATTTAAAGGGTATGCACTGCAGTTAAAAGCTGAAACCACTGTGAGTTATAAGGAAGCATAACAATTTCAGTCATATTATATTAATCAAATTTTTAAATTCATCTGCTTTAATAAAAATAATATTTTATTTATGTAGTGTTTTTCCCATGCTTAAGTGGCTTTCAAATGGCAGTGATTCCGATCATAGTTTTATTTTAATTTATACAATTCTGTTGACAATATGAAATCTGTCATCATCTCATCCTTTGCCTTGTTCTACATGATTTGTTAAGAAATGTCCTTCTGTATAGTAGATGCTGATAACTAAACCTTGCATGTTTGACTCACTGTCCACAATGGTATAGAGCCCCTCATCACTTATAATAAAAGTGCTGCTTTCCACATCTAATAAAAGCGTCACTGACCTAACAGAAGTGTGTATACCTGTAGGGCATTTTAAGAATGACTTATTCTATGTTACTAATCACTTGGTAAGGATATGGTCTGCAAAGCATGGCAATTAACCAGACTGACCTCCATACAATAGATACTGATAATCAACATGTACTGTTAATTTGTTGATATGAACATCTACTTGAGCGCAGGCATCAGTGACTAAATCTGTCATGGTTACAGATTGTGCTGTGCCTCACAGGGACTATAAGTTCATAAAAATGTATGTTATTGTAGCGATGTAGGATTTCTTCTATTTACAATTGTCCTTTAACATTGAAATAATAATATACTAAATGCAAAGAGAATTCATGTCAAAAGCAAGAATAGATTGTACACCAGAAGCCACTGTGGTCTTCCAGGACCAGAACTGAACCCCAGTACCTATTTTGCCCTTTAACTAACTATTGATTTCTGTATTATTTTGACCAAAATAAGTAATTTATACCCACTCAGAAAATGTTTTCTTTATTTACTTTTAAGAAATGTATGCAGGTATTTATTTATTTATTTATGCATCTATCCAGTTTCTTTCTCAATTCTCATAACATTCCCAAACTAATCTAATCCAATTCAGTGTTGTGGTGGGAGGAGGTGAAAATAGCCTGTTATGGAGGTACTGAGGAAACAACCTTGGATTGGGCACCAGTTGTATAAAAAATATTTTCATGCACACACTCGCACAGAGAAAATTTCGAGTTACGTAGTGGGAGGAACATTGATATATCTGAAGTGAAACACTCACAGAGATACAGAGAAAATGCACAAACTCCATACAAATAGAGGCCAGGCACTTCTGGGAGGCAGCATCACTAACCTTTGTGTACTTCTCTTCCTGGAATTTTTGTTTTTAAAACTGAGATTAAGCAAATGCTTCAGCAAGGCACGACAGAAAGTGATCAATGAACGCAAATGCTGAGATTTGAAAAAAAAAATAATAAAAAATTACATTTTTGAGCCTCCTCACAGTTTAGTACAGGTATTCAATGGAGTGTTCAGTTTGTTCCTAAAGTTATGTCACCAGAATTAAACACCAAACATAAAAAAACAAACAAACAAAAAAACTCTCATAAAAAGAAAAGAACACAACATATATTGTTGAATATTAATAGTTTAACCAAGTATTCCCCAAATTATATCTATAGTAGTCATTGTGCATTGTATTATACATAGAAATGCAGTAGAAATATGTGCATTAAGGAATTTTATCCTTTTTTTATATTATTATTTATATTTTAAACTTGAGTGAAAGCAGCATAAAGATGTATCACAATGATGGTTTTTCCTTCATTTTATTATATATTTAGGAACATATTTCATAGTTTCAGATCATGTAAATAATTCTTGTATTGTTTGATTTTTGTAAATATTTTGTCATTTTTCATACAGAATTGCATTTTGTGTACTGAATTGGAAGATGAATGATTTTATTATGACATTTATCATGCAGAATATAAGAATATTTACTTTAATGGAAAAACTGAAAAAAATTCTTCAGATAGTGAACAATAATGTTCTATTCGTAGGTACAATAATGTTTTAATTATTTTATTTCCCAGAGGTCATATTGTGTTCACTTTTGGTTATGTTTGGGACCATTTGTTGTTCTATTTACAGGAGTGAAACATATTCTGCCTGTCTGTGATTTTTAAGGACAATGTTTAAATCCAACAAAACCTGATTTTCTCAGTTTCTCCTTAATTTGCTACTTTTTAACCTGAATTGTCAATAATTGTTTAGTCCCCTGAAAATTGAAGTGTGAATCAAAAGTGGTGGTTCGGACTGAATTATGTCAGCTGTGAATTATTTCATCCAACCTGCACTTGTAGGCTAGCAGAACCATACCTTTTATATTTCCTGTTATCTCTTATTATGTTTTATTTAAGTCTTGTAATGCGCTGGTGTCCATTCCATAGCTAACTCCTGCCTTGTACTTGGTACTTCCAAGATAGACTTCAAAACCCTGAGACAATGAATTGCATCAAATGGTTTTGAAAATAGATAGGTCTAATAAGTAAAACTGAATATTTTCCAATCAGTTATATAACAACCTATTCATATTTACCTGGGATTATACTGTACAATAATGATTGAAATTTTAGAAGCTATTTTTACTGATATTTAATTAATTTGAAACGTGTTTAGTGACAACTTAGTCCTTCATGAAAGGATTAATATCTATAATTTTGTTTTGTTGTTCAGAGGAATTTGTGTATACCACTGCAAAGGAAACTCATGTGTAAAAGTAAGGGGTGCCCCTGGGTTATTAGACAGTTCACATATTAAAAACAGCACATCATTAGAGAATACCTTGAAATCACTTTGCATTATAAAAATATGTATAGGAAAAAATGCTTTTAAGTCAAACCTGCCTAATCCAACCTTATTTCAGGGCTCATTTACCTACACAGATTTACTGAAGCCATCAACATTTAACCTTTCGTGCATGTCTGTGACATGTACGTGAGAAACACAGAGTACCAAAAAACAAATTAATGAAGATTTCTGTGTACCTGTCTTTCAATCAATCAGAAAGCAGGAACTAAGTATTGTGTATTTATATACATTGCAAATAACACCAGACCAGTAGCCAGGTTACCATAACTCCACCTCAATGGAAATAAGAAAAGAAAATCCAAATACCCAAATGAAAAAAACAAGAAAGTGTAAGGCTCTTCTTCCTTGCAGATGGTGAACTCAATCGGCATTTGCGTCTAGTCTCATGGAGTGGTGTTGTGGCAGTGATAAAAAATTGTGTTGCTATGCTGCTTATGCTCAATATACAGTATACTTTATAGTCTACAATCTGGCTTGTAGACCTGAATTTTATACATGGGTTCAGATAATAGATTAATGGTTAAATTATAATTGTATGTACCACATAACTATTATTAATAGACGAAAGACCAAAAATTAAAACCAAAGTTATTTTATTTAAAGAATAGTAATAGTTTAACATATTTGTAATGCAGCTATAATAAATCATATACTGTCATATATTATTTGGCCTTCTGTGAAATTTTGCAGTTCTGTGAAATTTAATGAAGCTTACAATGATGCAGTCTTTATAGGGTGTGAAACAGCACTGCGCTCCCATTGCACTGTGTATTAAGTTTAGTGTGTGCAGCTGATTTGGTTTACTGTTGATAAATCAAAGTTTAGATTTTGAGTGGTTGGCATTTTAACCAAAGATGTTTTTAATGTAAATTTAAACATGGATGCACTAGGGAAAGGTAGAGTGTGTCAGGGTTTTTGGTTTTTTTGTACTTGGGAAACTAAATAGCATGCAGTCATTTATGTATTCCTTTTTGATAAAATCATTGATCTTACCATAGTTGCAGTGGATTATATATTGCTGAGCTGCACCTGACCACTCTAAAACATACAAAGAAATATCTCTTCCAGTAAACTGATTGTCAAGCAACAACAAACATGTAAGTGGAAGTTTTGTATTGTAGACTCGCATGGAATTGTACACAGAGTTTTATGTAACTTATCTACATAGGCAGAATGTTTTCAGATTAAGAAGTTTTATCAGGACAAACTGAAATTGTTCATCTTTGTCTCTTTCAAAACTAGGGCCCAGGATGATGATAAATATGCATCACTTCGTTATGATCCTGACTGGATAAACAATTTGGATGGAGCCTCAAAGTTTGCCACAGATGGACTCTCGGTTGTAGAAGACTTCAGTGGAGATTCTCTTGGGGAATCTCTTGATGTTCCACATGATAGCCCTCGCAAACCTTGGGTTGAAGACTCTGAAGGGAGAACACTTCGAATACACACACCAGCACCTAGCAAAGGGTCTGCTAGCTTTTCTTTAAGTAAGAACAAACAAAATGTGGAAACGGCACCAAAACTTCCTCCCACCCCCTATTACCCCCAGTATAGGGAAAACATGAACAAGAATAAAAGCGGTGACCCGGCAGCAGGGCTCAGTTGGAACTTCCAAAATGCAGATGTAGAAAATGTGAGAGCTTATAGAGAATTTAATAAGCAATCAAGCCTCAATAAAGAGATAAAATGGAGTTCTGGCTTGGAAGAGGAAACAGATGAGCCATTGGATTATCAGTATGAGGGAGAGTTGAATTTTTCAAATGTAAAATCAGCGGCAGCTGGTAAAATCATCACTCCTCTTAAGTCACATGAAGGAAAAAACTCAAACAATAGACAGTTTAAAGAGAACCGTTCCAAAAAAGTATCCCAAAAACCAGCCAGACCTACAGAGGACTTTGTGGAAAAAAACAAATTTACTTTGGGAGTGAATTCAGAAAAGCAAGGCTCCTACCTGCGTTATCACAGTAAGAAGAAAGAGGCTAGTGTCCAGCAGCAGGTATGTTCCTTAGTTTGGTTTTATTTCTATTTCAAGTCAAGTTCCAGCATTGCTTCTGACATTTTAAGAATTGTCATAACTTTGGTGACATATTTTGCTTGATTGGCCTTGTCATAATTTAATTTATCAGTACTCCACAGTCATTATGGATTAGAATAAGCATTCTTTGGTTGATACACTTCTTATTATATTTGGCAAAGTATTTGGCTCTGATAGTAGCACCAGACCCACTCCTGTGTACTAGTCTTAATTAAGGATTTTGTTATAGTCTTCTTTTACCTTTATTTTCTTTCCATATTCCAAAAATTGTCAGGTTACATTTATTGCCAATGCCAATTGGCCCCATATGAGTGTGTGGGTGCTTATATGAAGGACTATCACATTTATGACAGACTCCAGTCATATGATCCTAAATTGATTTAAACTAAATGGGTGAATGGGCATCTATTTTTAAAAGCTTGTGTTTATTAAAAACTAGTTTTCTGAAATTTCTTTAGTTAGTTTAAACAAAAACATTTTAATTTTTAAGCAATAAAACAGTGTTCCCCAAACTTGGTCCTGGGGACCCCCTCTGGCTGCAGGTTTTTGTTCCAACCAGCTTTTGCTTTTAATTGAACCCCCAGGCTAATTAAGTGAAGTGTTATTTCTCAAGTTCTGTGTTTTGGGAGCAATATAGAAATTAGAAAACTGAGTTTGCCAAAAAAAAAATATATTAAAATGTACCAAGCAGTTATATGGGAATAATGTATTTGTTTTCTTTTTAACAGTATTTTCATCTTGATTTTCATTCTACTTTTCAAGGTCTTCTAATTGTTTAATTAATTCATTATTTGCTAATTTGTGGGTCTGACGCTAAAGTAGCTGCAGCCTTTGATTATTCAGTGTGTTGTTTGTCTGCTTGTCTGCTCTGCTCGTTTTAAATTGTCATTAATAAGATACAACAAAGTGGGAAAACTGCACAGAGAAGGGGCAAAATATAACGAAATCAACAACAGAGAGTTAAGCATTTAAATCTATAGCAAAAGCAGAAATATTTCTAAATGTCTTATATATGTAAAAATCATTTTCTGAATTGCGAATAAAAGAAAGAAAAAAAAACAGCTAATTAAATGAGCTCAGTGTTATCAGGTGTTGTCACAGATTAGGAATGTGGTTGGAACAAAAACCTGCAGCATGTTGAATAATTAGATTTAATGTCATCTTAGAAAGGTAGCACAGCTGATAATACTATTAAGTTGACTTACAATACAAGTGAATGTAAAGTGAAAAAAAAAGCTTTTAAGTCATTGCGTGAGTGTTGATTGACAAGTCACGTCAAAATTATATAAAAATAATCGATTTTATTAATTCCCTGAATTATACCTTGAAATTTCATTTCTCAGGTAAAATTCTTATAAGGGGCTGTCAAAAAGGGTTAAGCCAGAACCTTAAAGAGTTATTCTACAATGTATTAAAATGATAATTATCAAGTCTCTAGCATTTGTAGTTTATGGTGTTTCTTGTTTCGGAACCCATACAACATGCATTCAGAAAACTGCAATGTCAATTATCATGCTATCCTTAGATTTTTAACACTAGAGAACAATATATCCTCACTGATTTACTCTTGAATAGTCAATGTGTGCCAGGACTTTTCTTATGCCACAGTGAAGTTAGAATTCCTATATGACAAGATGTTTTTTGAAAATAGCTAAAAGTTTGGCCAGTGGCAGAAAAAAAGTTAGCCACTGTGCAGCAAATAGTAATAGCCTGGAATACTGGTTCCTGAATGAAGAATCAAATGATCCAATGTGTCAAAGAGAATCTTAAGCTACCGAATTCAGAGTGGGAGAAGTTTATTAAGGTTTTCAAAATCATAGTGAAACTTTGTTTTTTTATAAGGAATGAGAGTGTAGTCAACATTGATTACTTGTCTCAAAAAACTCCTGGTAACTGTCCAATATTATGCTGGTTTGGCATTTCAGGAAATCAATTGGACAAAAGTGGTGAAGACAGCTGTTGCCCATCTCTCTTGCTTCACAGCATTGTCTCCATTCACTTCCTGTGTTTCAAAGGCTGCTCTATTAAACTGTTTATTCAAAGAAATGTCACTGTGCTATGTGTCTACCATCTCTTCTGCAATACGAAGGACTACCTCTGTGGGGCATGTTATGCCAATAATGAACATACCAAGTCATTTAAAGAAACGTGGTTGTGTAAACTAGACAAAATGTTTAATATGAGCGAGATAGATAAGCTTTATAAACTTAATAACAAGTGTATTATTGTTCATAGGATTATGTCAAAAAATAAAACTTTCTTGGTTTTACTGGTGTGTCTGTTAGTAGGTTAGTCTCAAAACTTGTCGATAACCCCTTGTGTATGTGTTGAATTTTGCTAATACATAGCATGGACCATGGAAAGAATATCCAGTGGGCAGGGTTGCTGCAGGGCTCTGTGTTATAGCACTTATATTTAGTAATGTTATAAAGATCACTTATTCAGAGTTGATGTAAATTTGCCACAAATTATGATTCTCTATTAAACATCTATCCATCCAACCCGCTATATCCTAACTACAGGGTCACGGGGGTCTGCTGGAGCCAATCCCAGCCAACACAGGGTGCAAGGCAGGAAACAAACCCCGGACAGGGCGCCAGCCCACCGCAGGGCATGCGGGCACAAACACACACACACCAAGCACACACTAGAGACAATTTAGAATCGCCTGTGCACCTAACCTGCATGTCTTTGGACTGTGGGAGGAAACTGGAATACCCGGAGGAAACCCATGCAGACACGGGGAGAACATGCAAACTCTGCACAGGGTGGACCCGGGAAGCGAACCCGGCTCTCCTAACTGCGAGGCAGCAGCGCTACCACTGTGCCACCGTGCAGCCCCTCTATTAAACATCACACCCTAAAATTGGAATAGCATCATCATAAAATAGACTGAATAAAGATGTCCCAACAAGAAATGATAGATAGATAGATAGATACTTTATTAATCCCAAGGGGAAATTCACATGGTAAAATGGTAAAAATTACTAATTACTTTTTTATTCAGTAAAACACACCATCCTCTGTTGTTCTCTTTTCACCATCTCCTGAATAACAGTGACTCAACAATCACTACAGAAAAAAAACTGTGCTTCATTATGTTTCATTGTGGCTTATCTGTAACAAAATCTGTGTTGTTGTTCATTTATTTATTTTTTTGTATTAACTCAGAATGTTTGTGATCATACAAGCATGAAACGCAACAAAAATTTGTATTTCAAACATAATTAAATTTATTGTATTAAAAAATACAAGGCCTTGCTTTAATAATAAAAGATGTAATCAGTTCATTTTAGATTTATTGTACTGTGTACACATGGCAATGAACATGCACCATGCCATCATTGTCCATTGTTCCAAGTCTCACTCCATAGTTTATGTAACTATAATGCCAGAAAATATAATAGGTAGCAGTGAGTGAAGGAGCCAAGTATCCCTTCGCATACAGTTTTGCAAAACTGAGCCTAAAATGAATTTCATATGCAATTTCGCAATTGCAAAACTCACTAAAAATTGGTGGTGGTTGAAGTGGCTCACTTTGAGTAACTAGGAATTAGCTATATGAATGTAATTGATAATTGTAAGTGTTATTATAAAGAGTGTTTTAGAGTTTTGAAGGGTAGGATGAAAGCAACATTGATTTTTAAAGGTTTGACAACACTCTACATCTCTTTTGAACCTATAACTTTCTGACAAAGGATCCAGATTAAAATAAATGGGGAACTGTTAGAAATTAAACATGGCTAAACAAAATCCGTAGTGACACAAAAAGATATACTCTTAGACAAAAGCTGTAGGCAATGAATTTGTTATGCAAAGTGTTTGAGCAAAAAAGATAAAACTTTGTGTGTTTATCTAAGCCTGCCATCAGCACCACTGCACTCCTTCTGCCTGATGAGAACTGTAGCACATCAGCACTGTCACCATGTTGTAAATTAATTCTGTTCTGAATTTCCCCTTGGGATTATTAAATTTATCTAATCTAATCTAATAAAAGTATGGAGAGTATTTATATACCATATACTAAAAACCTTTCTTCTTGGCCTGAATTTTGCTGATTGCAAAACAGCACAGCTTTACAATTCTTTTTGTGAAGTGAAACTCTTAATATTTGGTGTAATTTAATTTTTTATTGAATAGCTGGCTTATCATTAATAACAGGGTAAAAGCAGGTGACCAAACCCCACAAGGTTCCATAGTCTATGATACATAGTTTTTCGGTGATTGGTTGAACAAAGACATTGTTTTTATAACAATAGATGATTAATTTGTCCTTCTTTCCATGTAAAACTATGCATCTATTATCAACCCCACTTAATCTACTTTGTAATCAATGTGGCCAGAGTCTGTTAACCTGGATGGGCCATTATATTTAACTACGTAATGGTGAATTATGGAACTCAATCTTAGGAAATACAAAAATATATCTATATTAATAGTAATAAAAATACAATCACAACTTTATTTGGAGTCGTAACTGGCCAAGTAAATGAAACAACTGTAATAAGTTTTGCCAAACACAAGAGGGCGCATGAACCTCAATAATTGTCACTGTATATTTAATTTGTTAACCTTTGTTTAAGAATGTTTATTACAGCAGAAATTGTTTGCTTCCACAGAAGGAAACAAAATCATTAGGTGATTATGTAAGTGTAAAAGTTTATTAATGCAAATAATCTGTCTCCTTCTTTGTCAGTTTAGTGACCATTATCTGGGTTCAGCAAGTTTGGCCAGTTGCCCCCAGAATTTTGGGGGTATTGAAGCAAGTGTTATTACAGGAGAATGTTCTTTCTAGTATAACCTCCTTCAGTCAAATTTTGTGGCACTCGGAAGGGATGGTGACCTATCATAACCCCAGGTCACATGATTTTTAATGCAAATAATGAGAAATAATATTATGTAAGGGCTATGGATATATCCTTGTCTCGTTATATAAAGGCTATCCAAAGAAATTCAAAAGGAAGTAAAGTTCTCAAATTATATGTGTTTCTTTCTGTTAGAAAAAAATTCAAAACGAAATAAACTTCTGAAATTATATGCATTTGTTTCTGTTTGTCTGGTGCTTTTTAAAACTGGTACAGTTAATGCTTATGAGTTAGAGCAGTAAAATATGCTGGCAATCATGTTTATTTTAATAATTAGTATAGTAATTGATTGTTTGTTATACACATTATTATGTGTATTTTTCATAAAATAATTTTTTACTTTTGTTGACATGGTAATCCTATCCAGTTCCCAAATGCAAAACCATAATATTTGTGCCAGATAAAGGTTATCTCATGATGAATTAGTCTTATGGGTCTGAATAGCCAATTAAAGGGAGATGATCCCACACTAGTGGTCAGTTCTTTTGAGGTTAGACAAAGACTACTAGTGGACAACATTGCAACGGTCTAAAAGTAACATGTTGAGGGCTGGCAAGTTGTGAGAGGGGTCAAGGAAGAAAATAAGGAAACCTGCATTATCTCCATAATAATGCTTATGTGAGTGTCCTAGTGTGATTGCCTTTATGTCGACAGTCTCTCATTTACTTTCTTGCATGCTAAACTGTATAATTCCCCTCTTTTCTGCCAACCAACAAATATCAAAAGAGAGCTCTTTATTGGAGGTGTGCAACTGCTAAATGTGTTATTGCTTCAAGATGGAAAAGCCTGGAACTGATGACTGTTCAGCACTGAGTTGATTCTTTTTTATTTTGTTGCTTTGGAAAAGTATGTTATTCAGTAATGCTTTTTATAAATCATTTAAACTACAGTCTCGTTACAAGATTTTTTGCAGAGAGAATGTCAAACTTAACGATTGATTTCATCACCTAAGAATGTCACATTACAACCAGAGTTTGGTGGGTATGCCAGGTTAGATGACTGAATCATGACTTTACAGCACAGCTTTGCATTTCCAAACTATTGTGAGCTTACTTTTTTAAATAATATTTAAAATTAAATAATGTGCTACTTGACAAAACTTGCGTCTGTGCCAAGACTTTACATATTCAGCAAGTTCAGCTGCAGTCTCTGCTTTTTTTCTTTTTTTTTTTTGTTACGTTATGATATGTAAATTGAGACAACAGACATATAAGCCTCTGTTCTGTTTGTCAGGTCCAAAACATCTGTGTTCCTTATTCCTTGTTGCCAATGTTTGGTGTAATTCATTGAAAGTAAGGGGCAATGCATAGTCAGACTACTTTTTAAGGTAACAAGCAATATAAAAAAATTCTTATTTTATTGAAGTAAAATGTACATTATTATAATTAACTAATGTGTATTATTAAAAATATATATAAAACATATATGCATTACTACCAAAGCTTATTCCTGAAATTGCACATGTGAGTGTTCTGGCCTTCTGCTGACAGCTAGTGAGAAGAGGTTAAGCTCATGCGTAGCATGCAAACAAGTGAAAAGAATTTAGCAAAGTAGCAGCACTGAGTGTAAGGCAACAAGCAAACATGTTGGGCGCTGGTCCTATGCAGGGCTTAATTGTACAGCCAAGCAGAAAAGAGTGTACTGTGTGCAGTACAGTAACAGAAATCTATTAGTAAAGTGTCAGTTTAGTTTTCATCTAGTTATTTGCTATAAATTGGATAAAGCAGTTTTGTCTGGTGGCTTAGTGAAACTTTAAAGGCTAACTTTGGGGATGAAAAAAGTGGATGGATATGATTTACTTCACAACACATGTAGGGCTATTTGTATTTGTATAACACAAGAAAATCATTAAATTTGGCCGCGTATCTGCTGAGTTTCATGAAGGTTTATATATGATAAGAAATGTTGGCCAGTGAAATTCTGTGTGCAGTTTTTCATACAAAAGAAGAAAAAATAAGTAATTCACTTTTTGTAATGCATTACATTTTATAGTAAGCTGCTATATAGTATATTTAGTTAAGCTACTTTTTTGTGAATCATGTGTAACATAACTAAGTTACTTTAAAATGTAACATCCCAAAGGACTGCTCAAGTGAGGCATTATATGCATTGTACCTTTGGGCAAGTGCTCATTGGTTGTCTGCTCTCACAGCCCATCTCAGTGATTTAAGACAAAATCAAATGTCGAGACGAGTCACAGACTGGTTGGACTGAGTCACTGGGTATGTCACACTTCTTGACGGCAGGTCATGGAAGCACACCATTATGACTTCCTCCGTCTTGCTAAGATTTTATAAAAGAAGTCTGAAACTGAGAATTGATGGAAAAGTTGTGACAGTGGGCAAAGTTGTGACATTGCCTTTAATCTGTGAGGAGAGGAGCTGGGGGCATTAGCTGAAGACCGAAAATTCTATATTATTATTATTATTATTTCTTTTCTAGCATTTTTGTGTTTTCTCTCTCTCACTGTCTCTCTCTTTTCTTAATTCACTTTAGTTGAAATGTCAGAGCACTGAGCCTGGTGAGATGATGACGGGAGTTTGACTTTGGATTCATTTTTGGTTGTTGTTTTGTGGCAGGATCTCATTTTGGGGAATGAGGTAGGAATTATATACTGTATAGCACGCTGGTTGAACCCTATTTGCAGCCATAGGCGGGGTGGTCGGACATCGCCTCACATTGTCCATAGCAGGTATTGACATGATAGACTTTAGCAACCTGTGCCGGGGATGTCCCCCTCGGTGTCTGGAGCACACACCATTTAACTTTAATAAATGCCTCCTCTGAGATGATGGTGCTGTAGGTGGCCATCAATGTCACTTTATAGATTGACCAGTTATGCTGTATAGTTACAACAAGGTCCGGGTTTTGACCATTGTTTAATTTTTTTGTTATTTGAGATTTAGACTTTTATTTTTACTTGGTAAAAATAAAAATTTGATTACAATTAAATAAATAAATAAATCCCCCAATATACTTAATATCATCAAGCAAACCACACAGGAAATAGGGGGCAGGGATTCTGAATGTAAAAGAGGGAATCTGGTCAGGAAGGCACTGGCACCTTTAAAAAAAAAAAAGGAAATTATAAAAGGAAACAGACTGAAGATACCAGAAAGCAATCTGACCTGGCTCCATTTTTTTGCCTCTGATCCTATGTGGAAGAAAGATAGAGGAATTCATTTTCTTTTCTTCTTGTTGGAGTTTACTAAAGCTGTGTCCACACTACTACATTTTAATTTAAAAATGATGTTTTTAACCAAAAATTATCTCTGTCCACTCCAGCATTTTTATATAGTTTATGAAAGTATCTGTGCTCACACTAAAATAACTGAAAATTCTTATGACATAGCTCTTCACCCACACTGGGTATGTGCACAATGGTGGAAACAGGAAGAGGGAGTTTTCTTCTTGAGGGGATGGTTATGCCACCTACCACAGGATGTATCTTAAACCAGTAGTGACCAGTAAATTATTTACCTATTACACATGCATGCAGAATTCAAACTGTACATAATGCAATTTGGATGCGTACAGGTAAGCAGCATAAGAAGTGCCATGTAAAGCAATATCTCTGTGTCCACTATGTAAGAGTTTGGTTTTCTTCTGTGATAGGTGACCAATCAGGGAGTGAGACATTATAATGAGCGAACCAATAAGAACCTGATTAGAATCTTTTTTTTAAAAATCTCCATTTTTACCCATCCACACTTGTGGAGGCTAATAAGAAACTACTTATACACACACGAACCCTGCCCTGATGCAGCTTCTGGGGTGTGTATGCTCATTGCATTGAGGAGGCAGCTTTTATGAGTTCACACATGCATCTCACACATCCCTTATCAGTTGTCATTTCTCAAAAAGAATAAAACAATCTTAACGCAATCATTAAAGCTAAATAATAAATAAACACCTTACACACTGCGCCATTGAGCTAGCGTCTTCATATATATATATATATATATATATATATATATATATATATATATATATTTCTGGTTAGTCTTTTCAAAAGTCTTAATTTTCTCTGGTTAAATTTTAGGGTGGTTTACACAAAATGCAAAACCTAGGACTAATGTCTGCATTTGTTAAACATATAAATGTTTGCTGGCAAGAAGACAGAGAGACCAGATATGGACAAACAGAAAGATAAAGGGAGACAGAGAAAATATGTAGGTGGAAAGAAGACTGTATTTTGATGGCTTTGAGATATACAATTGTGTAATCCAGTCCACCTGGTACTAAGAACAAAGCTGTGTCTAGTAAACTGCAATGGGGCTTTAAGGTATCCTGTTATCTTGGTAGGTAATTTCCCTAATTATACTACCCCTGCTTTAAGTAATTGGTTAAAGAAAAATACTGTTTTTATGTTTTAAACAACTTTATCCTTTTTAGTAATTTAGGGTCTATTACCCATGTAAAGTTTATTGCACCCTTAACCTTATTAATAGCACATTGCACCCTCCGATTACCCAGAAACAATTGAAAGTCTATTTAATGTAGAGGATAGTAAGATGAAATGAATCCCACAGGGATGGTGTTGTTAGCTTTGTGACCTGATGTGCCATTTATCCATCCATTTTCAAGTCCAATCATTCTAGTTTAGGGTTGTTAGGTTCAGAGTCTAGATGGAGCAATTCTAAATCAAAGGCCGGGGTTAAGCAGGGCCACTTCAAATTCACCAATTTCCTAACATGCATGTGTTTAGGATTTGAAAGTGAATCCAGAATCTGTAGAAAGAAGTGGCACAGAAATGTCCAGAAAATGAACACTTTTGAGAGATGGTGCCCAGGACTCATGTGCTATGGGGTAGGAGCACTAACCACTGTGCCCCCATGCCACCCTATTAATCTGCTTACCTGTTTATTTGTGAGAATGAAGATAAGTTAGATGATGTCAGTTACAAAGGCACATTGTAATACTAGTTAAAACTGATTGCTGAAGCCAATTGATAATCCTAAAAGGAAAAAAATTGTTTTCTGAATGTCAATAGCCAGGTATCGCCCATTGTCTTTAACAGCTGCATTCCGATTGTGTCAGTGCTCTCTGCTTTCTGGTCCTTGATGGCTGTCACTTTCAGTAATATTGTAAATTTATTTTTATAATATTGTGTAGTTGCATAAGGCTTATATTTATACTTTTGACTTAATGCATAATCATGATGAGCATTGGTGCCGTAATGCAAAAACAACCTCAAGATCTCTATAGCTTTGTATGTAGAAGATCTGATGTGACTGAGAAACACAAATGTACACAAAGTAAATAAATAAACACTTAACAACAGCATACAGCTTTATGCGTCATTTTGCACATGCTTTTTATTTTAGTTGCAAAAAAGGTAATTCCGCAAAATGGCTCAGCAGTGCTGTTCTTCTCTGAAACATTTCCAAACCGTAATTAGGCAAGATGTAAAACATTTCTTACAAAGAGGCCTTCAAAGGGATTTTGAAATGAAACCTAGCCGAGCAATATCTTTTACATTATGACTTGATGCACATCATAACCATTAAGAGGAGAGAGGAGATGCATTTATACATGGTTACCAATAGCCACTCAAAGATTTGAACACCTGGCACAGTGGCATAATTGACTGGGCTTTTCTATAGTCCTCCGTGGCATGTACGTTTCCTATATTTGCCAACCCATCTGAGCCCAGCAGTGTCATAATACAACTTATCAGCCACATTTGCATATTCAAGTACTGCTTATATTTTGTCTTTGTTAGGGAACAAGAAAGACATTCACTCTCTGGGTTTCTTACGGAGTCTAATTGAGACACACTTCGTTTTTTTCGCAGTTAAGGGCTTTGCGCTCTGGAGTTTTAGAACCATGTGTGAGGGGGTAAAAAGTTCTAATCAGCGGTGTCATTATTATATTTAGACCGCTAAAAAAAAGTCCTAGGCATTTTTGAATGAATCACTATTTTCAATTGTTCAGATTACTATACTACATTATGTGAATAGCAGCTAGCATTTACCACCACTGAAAATATGATGATCTCAGTATACCTAATGTGTATGTGTACTATACTTTATGTATGTGCTTGTGTTCTCAATGTTTTACCGTAATAGGCTCACCATGCAAATATAGGCTTCTTTTTTTCTGCAACAATGATAATGTCAAGAAAAGTGTGGTCTACTGGCTAAATTGACGGATTGTAAACCATAGGTTTGCTGGTTGAACCCCTGACATACTTGGTCACCCTGTGCAATGGTATAAAACTGTTGTAATTAGAAGGTTTCTTGGAATGACATTTACTATAGAGAGGTGCTATATAAAATAAAAAGTTTTTTTTTTTTTTTTAAAAGGACTATACTAATAGCTTTTTTCTGCTGACTAGCAGACTCTGATGTCCGGAATTTCAGTGAACTCTGCAAAATACATTGAAGTCATTATTAGAACTTGTTTTGAATGGATTATAATAAATGTTCCTCAGGGCTACAGAAGTGTCTACCAACTATATTGAACTGATTATTGTTGCCAAAAATATGACCTGTGATGTGAGGCAGCAGTGCTAACCACAGAGTCGCCATGCCACCCTGAGATAAAATTATACTCCAATTCCACGATACTCAGAGTCCTTTATCTCTCTATCTGCATCATCTAAGCTCCTGTCACTATGACTGACTAATACCTGGCAGAGCCTGTGATGTGAGGCATCAGTGTTATATCCTTGGGGGGCTGTCCAGGTCACTATTTAATCTGAGCTACCTAGCAAGGAGCATAACATGCTTAATCAGGCAGTGAAGATCTATGCAAAACAACAAAGTATTTTTATAATATTCTCATTATGATTAGCTAATTTACCCCTTAAATGAAAGTACTACATTTTTTTTAATTAAGTGTGTGCAGGGTTGTGACTTCATGCTTATGTTTATACACTGTAACTTTTTCATGCATATGTGAAGCAGATAGATCAGGGAATCACAGCTGTGGTAGGACTGACCACCTAAATATACCTCTATAATTCTGTGGCTGATTTACAAAGACGTTTATTGCAGCACCACAAATCAGCCTGTCCTCTTTACCCTACCCTACCCTATCCTACATGAGTTCCTCTGATGCTGGCCTTTTCACTTTTCCAAAGATTTGTTATTGAAGCCTAGGTGAAATGATGTTTAACATCTAGGGTTCAAGTTCAACTTCCAGTTTTGGTTGATTTTTTCTTGTCTTGAGTCAACTGCTGCCAGCATAATTTCTGAACCCCGAAACCCTGAACTGGATTAAATTAGATAAAAAAATAAGTGGCAGGTGGATGGATGGATACACTCTTTATCTGTTAGTTTTATGGCTTCAACTCTCTGTATGTTTTTTCTAGAGCTATATCAGTGGTCACATTAAGACCACATTTAAACTCACCTTTTAGCTTTTGTATTTTAATCATCCATCGACAACTTTATTCTTCATGGACTTTTCCACACCAACTTTACTAATCCACTATATGGTGAAAAGTATGTCCTTTGACTATTTCATCAAGCCATACTATCTGTTTATTGAATTATCTCTTTGAAGATTGTTTAATTGTAATATATTATGTGTAGAATAATGTTTTGTGTTGTTAATTGGATTTATACATTAGTTTTCTTTTTAAAAACACTTTTTGAAGTTCTGTTCTGTGAAGGGCATTATATAAAATTAGGATTGCCTAGCTAATTAAAATGCCTCCACATGGTGTCTTTAAGTGTATCTTCTCTTATACATGTGTAGTTGCTTATAGTGTACAGTATTAGTAAAATGTATTTCTATCAATTTCAATTTATACTTTTTAGCATTCCTCTCAGTGCTGGTTCTGAGGATCTGCAAAGCCTCCATATAAAAATCACTAGTTGAAAATAAAACACCATATATTTACATATCTGCGGTGGGCTGGCGTCCTGCCCAGGGTTTGTTTGCTGCCTTGCGCCCTGTGTTGGCTGGGATTAGCTCCAGCAGACCCCCGTGACCCTGTAGTTAGGATATAGCGGGTTGGATAATGGATGGATGGATATTTACATGTTCATGTATGTATATAGATTAGAAACTTTAGTAAACCCAAAGGTAATGTATTCCATCCATCCATTTTCCACCCTGCTGAATCCAAACACAGGGTCACGGGGGTCTGCTGGAGCCAATCCCAGCCAACACAGGGCAGGAACCAATCCCGGGCAGGATGCCAACCCACCGCAGGACACACACAAACACACCAAGCACACACTAGGGCCAATTTAGAATTGCCAATCCACCTAACCTGATGTCTTTGGACTGTGGGAGGAAACCCACGCAGACACGGGAAGAACATGCAAACTCCATGCAGGGAGGACCCAGGAAGCGAACCCGGGCCACCTAACTGTGAGGCAGTAGCGCTACCACTGCGCCACCGTGCCACCCGGTAATGTATTGTATATTCTTTAATTCCTTATTTTTTTTATTTGTCCTATACCTTGCCCATATTCTTAAAATTCATATTTAGTACTGTATCTGCTGCTTTTGTTATTAAGTCAGTAGAAAATAAAAAATCATTATTTTCACAGCTTAATGATAGACATTTGTTAGATACTGTCAACATATAGTAGAGATTTGTATTGATTCCTTGAACTTGGTCTCATAATGAGCAATCTAATGGTGTTTGTGATTTATTGAGTAGTAAGAATTGTTCCTGTTGTATTAGGTGGCTTTCTCCTGCTTGATTTGTGCAGTGTGCTTATTTTTAAACTAGCCATAACAGCATGTCCTGCAGTCCATTGAAAGAAAGTTGTAATACTGGGTAAGTGTAGAACACTTACGGCTGTAAGAACAAAATAGAATTAGAAAATTAACAAATAGCTTGTGCAAGTACATGCTTCTGTGTATACATTTAGCTTGTGTGCTTAGCTGCTTGCTGTATACATACTTGTATGCTTACACACTGGTAACTCCTTAGTGATGTAAATAACTTATGTAGAAATTATGCTAAAAATACTTCCTTATACATAGAGAAACAGAATAAATAGTCTGTCTTCATTGAGAACTGGTTTTCCTTACTTTTCTGGATCAAGAACGTTTATTTT
The DNA here is from genome assembly GCA_026402145.1 of Polypterus bichir lapradei. NCBI lineage: Eukaryota > Metazoa > Chordata > Cladistia > Polypteriformes > Polypteridae > Polypterus > Polypterus bichir. The sequence continues at coordinate 633,577 of JANRMT010062803.1, read as the reverse complement.
GACTTTTGCTCATGAGGTTGCTATAGACCGAGTAGCATATTCTTGGCACGGTGGCGCAGTGGTAGCGCTGCTGCCTTGCAGTTAGGGGACCCAGGTTCGCTTCCCGGGTCCTCCCTGCGTGGAGTTTGCATGTTCTCCCCGTGTCTGCGTGGGTTTTCTCCGGGTACTCCGGTTTCCTCCCACAGTCCAAAGACATGCAGGTTAGGTGGATTGGCGATTCTAAATTGTCCCTAATGTGTGCTTGGTGTGTGGGTGTGGCTGTGTGTGTCCTGGGTGGGTTGGCACCCTGCCCGGGATTGGTTCCTGCCTTGCGCCCTGGGATTGGCTCCAGCAGACCCCATGACCCTGTGTTCGGATTCAACGGGTTGGAAAATGGATGGATGGATGAAATGGTGCATGTGCTTGTATGCTGAAATGTAGAATGAAAATGACTGTAGTAATGCAATTATTACCACACACATCTGCAATAGCCTTAAAATCCACATTCTTTGCGTGGGTTATCCAAATTGGAGTTTCTGATCTTCCTTTTTACTATGTATATTTTCATTGCATTCATTTCTGCATGCTGTGTTACTTTATGCTCTATGGCATACTGTTAACACTTTAGTTTAGCTACTTCAAAAATGCCTCTACTACTCATTTACTGTTATGTAACAATACTTTACTAAAAAGGCTTCTTTTGGTCTTACTGACATTTACAAAGCATCAGTAAAGCAGTCATTCACCTTTGTGCATTGTGGCATATTGACATGCTGGTAAAAGTACTTGTCAGTATGAAGAATTGACAAATAAGGTTCACACAAAATATCTGTATATAAACATTTACATTTTAAATTATTCTGTATTTTTTAAATATAATTTCTGTATTAAGGTAACAGCAGAACATGTAATTAATTAAAAAAGGTACATTTATTAGAGGAGATCAAGTTATAGTAAATGTGTATTATATAAAATAACAGAAATGATGACATACTTATGGTATACCACAGAAAAACCTGCCATCCTTTCACCTAATTAAGTTTTTGGGCTATGGAGGGCTGAAGCCAGTCCCAGGAACAAGAAAGCAGACAGCAGTGGATATCAGTCCACAGAAGTCCAAGCACACTTACAAACCAACACATACTCAATTTAGGCCAGTTCATATTCACCAGTTCAGACCCCTGTGACCCTGTAGTTAGGATATAGCGGGTTAGATAATGGATGGATGGATATTCACCAGTTAATCTAATGTTCATGTTTTGGGGACAGAGTAGAAAGAAGAGTACTAGGGGAAGAAGCAATGCAGACATGATATATAAATATACAGATATAATTATGCTGTGATGCACAGCACAGTGGTTAGCAATTTTGTGTCAAATCTTAGTCACTGTATTTAAATCCTAAACAGGTAATTGACTGGGTTGAGTTTTCACATTTTTCTGTCTCACCATGCTGTCCTCAATTATACACAACTTGTATGAAAATATTAAGTATTTTTAAGTATAAAAAATACATTTCTTGAGTGACCAAAGTAAAACTACAATGTGCACATGTACATATGGCAATAAACTTGAACTTTTGTTTTTATATTCTATTACTATATGCAGGTTTTTCATACCATTTTCACAAATATTTAGAGGTGTTTAGAAATTAAGCCTGAATTTTATTTGTGATTTCTAGGAATTTTGCCTGAAAGTTGTGTTCTGGTACTGTGGTTTTATCTCTCTCTTTACCTGGAAGACACTGCAGCTTTGTAATTAGGGGTTGCTATTAAATGTACACAATTTCATAATGCAGCAACTTTTGCCAGGGGCTCTAAAGTCATGATGAGTTCCTGTTGAGCTCCTTTGATAAAGAAAGAAGAGGCAGAGCAATCTTCCTGTGCTGCACTCAGCCAGAATCCCTTCCCCTTCCTTCAGACCCTCACTTCAAAGCTCAGAACATAATGTACAATTTCTTAATAGCTCTAGACCAAGGCTCTTGGGCTCAGAGCTCCCGTGTGCCTTGCCTCAGTGTAAACACCTAATCAAGATTGCTTGGGCTGTGACAATAGCAGCCAAATGCAATTCAAGAACCATAAGCCTTTGAAGTCGTCATTGCAAAGCTCTGTTTCCCAGTCTGGGATAATGACATGGCATGATTGCTGGCTTTGTTGTATCTTGTCTGTGGAGAAGCAATTACGGGCCTCAATTTAACAGAATAGACATTACACAGCTTATGATGCTCGAAATGCAATTTCATTTGATCATTTTCTCGATTTGATTGGGATTATTAAAATGGTTTACAAAAGATGCTTGCAGGAGCGTGGGCAGAGGTTGAGCCCTGTTTCACTTACGAAGAGATAATGAGGGAGTGTGCTATGCCCACCACTAACACATCAACACCTGTTATGGCAAACCGACTGCACTGCACCTACAAATGCCAGAAGTGCTATAGCACAGCAGTGAAATGAAAAAGACAACCCATCCCTTAACATTACACTGAAACAAAAGTTGGGAAATGGTAAGCATTAACATGCATGCTGTAGCTATATGCCAGTGTCTGTGACACAGGTGTGCTTGGCCTTCAATCTCTCCGTCAATGCTTAACTGCTTAATCCATATAAGCATATGCATGTACTATAAAGAAACTGCACCTTGTCATGGTGTCGGACAATGCAGGGCATGTGCACACGGAGTCACCAATTAGCCTAAACTGCTCTCCACTGAAATCTGTGTGGATAGTCAGAGTACCGACACCCTCAAAACACAATTAGATACAGGGAAGATTTAGAAAACTCTATAGAAACAGATCTAACTATATATTATATGGTACCTTTCATATTTATCTACCTGTCCTATTTATTTTATATCATCTTTTATATCTACCTATTTTTATGTATCCCATATATAGAACTTTCTATCGCCATTAGAATTTAATGGATTATAATTTAAAATTTTCTTCAGCTTTGGTAGACATAGTACTTTTAGTGGACAACTTGGCTGTGTATATTTGACAAGAAAACTAAGAAAGAAGATTAGCTTGGTTGGGTATGCAAATTACACAAAAGTATTGACTCTGACTCTTTAATTTATGGTACCGCCGACCAACTCCATGTCCTCAGTTTATGTTACCACCTAATCAGACTTCTCTATTTGTAATTAGACTAGTATATTTACATCTAACTTTGCTACCTATCTAAGACACTTTGAAATCTAAGCAATCAACATAGACCTCATCTTTAATTTTTTCAGTGCACCGTCTATTGGAATTGTTTTTCTAATGCATGTAGTAATAAAATGTGTTGCATTTGTCATGCCAAGAGCTGGTGCACCATAAACATTTGCAGTAATAAAATTGCTACAAATTTTTGTGATGTGCCATGTGTTGGAATAAGAAATTCAGTACATATGTTTCTGTTGTATGCCATTTGGTATGGGATTTATAAAAGCAATGTTAATGTCTGTGATGCACCATCTATTGGAATGACAAAGGCGATACATTTTATTAGTTCAAATGTATGTGACGTGCCATCTTTTGGAATGACAGAGACATAGCAACCAGGCAGACACACTGACAGACATATCTTTTTAAATTGGATGCCCTTTTGGGCACATTCTTTTCTGAACCAGCAAAACTAATGCTTTTTGCATCACATAATTTTTACCATCATCTTCTATAGTGCACTGACACAAATAATATTTCCCATTTGTTATGATTGTAAAGTATTAAAAAAACAGTGCTAATGTTGTTAAAGACCATTCTGCCATTGTAAATTTGTGCATGGTGTTTAAACTGCCATAAATATGTTGTTATATTTTGAAATTTACAATAAAGTAGAAATGAGTCTGCAGTGTAAATTGAAATGTAACCTGAAAAGAAAAAATAATTTAGTCAAAATAATATGTGCTAAATTGAAAATTTTTAACACATTATATTACAATTTAAATTTTGTCAGAGTTAGAAAGCAACCCAGTAAGCGCTTCCAACTTTGATTCCATAGTGCTGGATACTATACTTGAGTTTTCATTGCTGAATTAAACAAAATTAGTCATTTTTTCGTCCTATTTTTTTTAAAGGCATATGCCAAATCTGGAAGGGTAAATTCATGCAAACACCCTCATTAATTCAATCTTAGCCAAATTAGTATTAATAATCGATCTAATTACACATTTTTAAAGTTGGGAAAGGAATCTGGAGAACCTGGGAAAACACCACACAACTGTGACCACTAGTAAAATATGAAGCAAAGGTGGCTTGAGTATCATTTATTTTTAGGTTATACTTTTACACTGTGCTATAGAAGCTGTGTTTAAATGATAGACTAGACACCAATGTTGATGATTTGAAAATTGTTTTTAGGTCAGGTACGCTTAACCCACCCAGCCTAATGGGGAAATTGCAAAAGAATGCAGGATAGCAAATATTATCCCATTCATAAAAAGGGTGATTGAACTGATCCAGGTAACTATAGGCCAGCAAACGTAACATGCAACACAGGTAAATTAATTGAACCAATTATCAGAAAAAAACTTGAGCGTTACATGTCTACTTGTAAAACAAATTTATTAACAGATAGTCAACATGGGTTCAATGTGGAAATTTATGTTTCACCATTATTCTGGAATTCTATGAAGTAGCAACAAAAGCATGCAATAAGAAAGTTGCATATGACAATATTTATCTTGATGTTCAGACAGCTTTTGATTAGGTACCATGTGAGTGATTAGTGATCAAAGTAGCCTGATGAAGGGGCCTTAGCTGCCTCGAAATCTTGCATTTGTAATCTATTTAGGTAGCCAATAAAAGGTGTCATTTCACCCTACTTTCTCCTGAATCAATCTATGGCTAACACAGTACAACATTCTACTGCTATAGTGATCAAAGTAAAAGAAGTGGGCATTCACGGTTTGGTGTGTATGTGGGTATAGCATTGTCTCAATCACAGGAAACAAAGTGAATGGAACTTCCTAAGAATTTTGTAACGTTAAAAGCGGTGTTTCTTAGTGCAGGGAATGCTGTGTTTAATATTTGTAAATTATTTGGACAAGAATATAATCAATAATCTGATTAAGTTTTTAAAATTTGGTTACTTCAAAATGATTTTAAGAAGAACATGGGGACATTTTTGGAAACCTTTTAAATGCTGATTTCACACACAGTTTTTTCATGCAAAAAATCATAGACACATGGAACTATTTACCAAGGAGTATGGTAGAGAGCTTGGGCCTCATGTATAAACGGTGCGTATGTACAGAAATGTTGTGTAAGAACGTTTCCACATTCAAATTGCGATGTATAAAACCTAAACTTGCCGTAAAGCCGCGCTCATTTCCACGGTACCTCATACCCTGTCGTACGCAAGTTCTCCGCTCGGTTTTGCAGACTGGCGGCACCCAGCATCAAAGCAGTGCTACTGTTCCTGTGTGGTTACCCTTTCTTTCTTAGATGCACATTCCTGACGTGGCTTTATAAATACACTGAAACTAACTACATATTGTTTATTACTGTAATGCATCTGATTGTAATTAACCAGTAACAACATAATGGTCCAGAGAATAGCCATAGTATTCCAAATACCATAACTGCTTTAGCGTTGTTACTCTCACTGCACCTTCTTTTTCTTTCAGCTGCTCCCGTTAAGGGTTGCCACAGCGAATCATCTTTTTCCATATTACTCTCACTGCACCACTCGAAGTATTTATATCACTGTATCTGAGTGGTGAATCACAGTAGCAGCTGATCGGAAAGAGAATTATCGGGATGCAGCATCAAGCACACGCTGCCTCAGCCACGGCAAAATGCTTCAGAGTCTTTCCTGTACGGACCTCGGGGTTCAGAAACAATTTCATCCCAAGAACTTTAAACACAGTCAATCAGTCCATCAAGTGCTCCTTGTAGAACTGTTTGTACTTATAAGTACAATTACCTCACTGTAAACTTTCACTTGTTATAATATTGCACAACCTGCGCCACTTTATAAAGCGCGTATTTACATATGATGACAATATCATTTTTAAGATGAAATGCAGCAAAATATGTTGATTATATTATACAGATAAAAGTAACTTCATTTAAATAGTTCACAGATTGATCCTGATTGATTGCTGTATCCTGGAAGGATAGATGGATAGAATAATTAAACACGTACTACGAAGATATGTCAATGTTCCTTAAAAGTTTTAAAGAATCGTTGTAAGCTTACAGATGGCTTAACGTCTATTACAGAGTTGATTGTGTGGCAATTGGGTATTTGGAGAAAGAAAAGTAAGGACAGGAATTGGGGGTTAGTACATTTGAAAGAGACAGTACTGCCATCGTGTTCCCATGTTTAATAACATGTTTTCATTCCTAACATAATGAAAAAGATATCATGTATACATCTCAGTATTTTAATTATTCAGACAGCTGTAATATCACGAATGTAATGGATTCTGTGTCCTGTCAGAGGAAGAGAAAGCCGGTTTAAGAACGCCGTAGTGATTTACACACAGAGCACAAAGAAAATCAAATACAAAACAAAGCATTTAACGTGTTATTTTAGTTACAATGATATTTGAGAAACTAGTAAATTAATCGAGTTTAGGATGAAGTTTATGATGTTCTACTTTAATGACAAAATAAACTACATAATTAAAGTGGAAATTTCGAGATTAAAGTTGACATTTCCTGCTTTTTTTCCCCACTGTGTGCCTATTTTGTTTTCTCTGTACCCTAATAAGCTTTCATACGACACTCAGATGTTGGGCTACGACTCACCTTTTCACGGCGACTTGGATATGTGACTTCTTTTTTATTTTGGGTACTGTGCGACTTTGTGGACTTCAGCTTTCGAGTTTCTCCGACACTGTCACTCGATCAACTTCCTTTTGTTGATTATACCACTGTTTAAACCAACAAATAGTAAGTTTTTCCTTGCTTCCACTTGGTATTCGCTGAAATTCTTATATTTTCCCCTGTGCTTTTCCCATTGTCTTTTCACAGAAGGCTGAGCTTAAGGGCTATTTATATTGATTTGCATATTCATAGAGGTGTAATTCTGGGAGGAGATGGGGTGAGACAGAAGGTGCGTGCATGAGCGTTACTTTTCATGCTGACTGGGATTTATGTAGCAGAAGAACGTGGAAGTTGGAGTACGCACAGATTCCTGCATCTAGATTTTTCTGTGCGTAAACACATTTCAACTTTTGTGCTTACGTCATGTTATAGTGCGAATTCTACACACGGCGTTATGCATGAGGCCCCTGGACTTTAGGGACCTTCAAGCTTGACTTGATATACATTTGGACAATCTAGGTAGAATAGGATGGACGAGATTGTTGGGCTTAATGTCTTGTTCTTGTTGCAGTTGTTCAAATTGAGTTGTTCTAGTGAGGTTCATAGCCAGCTGAAACCAAGTCAAGTAGGAAAGACTTCCTGTGAGACATTTACATTGTCACTTACAAGGTGTACATAAACATATATACACGCTATCCTCTTAAACCCTCAGAAAACATCTTCAAAAATTAGACAATCTCATGCCTAGTGTACACTGCATAGAGGATGGTCCATGCGCTGACATCTAATAGACCAATGTGTAAACTGTATTTTTTATTTGTTTTTTACTTAAATGGCTGACACCTTTATTCAAGGTGACTTACACATTTGCAGTAATTGGTTTTCCAGTTGGAGCACAGGCAGGTGAATTAACTTGCTCATGGTCACACAATGTCATTATCGGGACTTGAACCCACAACCTTAGGTTTTAAAGTCCAAAGCCTTAACAACTACACCGCACTGCCTTATCAGATAATGATGTACAGTATGCTGCACAATAAGTTGTTTGGTTTTTTTCCTATAATTGAATTAATTGGTCATCTCTTATCTGTAAAATGTCAAAATAACATTGACCAAAACCTCACCGCCAAGATTATGCTGAAAAAAGAAGAATAAAAGTCATGAAAAAAGAAGTTCATCTAAATGCTTATTTCTTTCTCTCTGTTTCTGTCTCTCCCTCTCTCTCTCTTTGTTTGGCCTAATAGCACAATATTGAAAATAATGTGCCACAATCTGAGTGCCCTTTCAGCATAAAGATAGATCAGCATGACAGAGTCTTTATTGATAGATATATTACAGCTCAATTCCCTCAGTAAGACATTATTTCCTGTGACCTTCATCTATTCACAGAAGCTTTCAGAATTAATTACACTCAATGAAGAAGTCTTCAAACTGTCAACGATATTGATCTGGTTAGATAGTTCTTAACAACCAAAGAAGTTGAGATTTAACTAAACAATTTTCAATTCAATTTTGGAAAGCATCCTTTTCTAAGAGCTTGAAAAATGAATAATTCACTTTTCAAAAGAAGCATTTATATAATATTGAAAACTGAGGTTGTTACAAAGTTTTCTATACTTTCTCAGTTGGTTATTGGATGTGATTAAAATGACAGAACATTGAGGATTAAATCAACATTTATGTACAGTATATTTTAATAGTTGAAGATTTTATGATTGTTTTCTAAATGAAGCATTCAATTGCACTATTTTTAATCTTAAAGGAAAATGATATCAAAATATTAGAAGACTATAACTAATGCATTGTACCAATTTATTCAATTGAATTCAGTTCACATAAGTAACATTTTAAGACTTGCTTTCCACTCACAGGGAACAGAATCTCTTGTAGTAGCATGGGTACTACTGTGGGCACAAATCTTGAATTATGTGCCAGCCTATTTCAGTATCCACTGACTCCAACTAAACTAACACATGTCTTTGAGTTTGTGGGAGTAAAACTGGAGTACTTGTCAAAATACTCACAAAGACATGCAGAGAATGTGCAGACTCGATAGACATTGACTAAGCTTGGGATATAAACTGAAGACAATGAACTGGTGAGGCAGCCCACAACTGTAGGTATACTCACTTACTCGCTGAATCAATTTAGAACCATCAGTGAGCCTATATTAAAATTAAAATAAAACACAAAATGAAAGTAACCACAAAGTACTCATGGACATAAAATACTGTGCAGTATCCACCCATTAATCAATTTTCACAAGCCTGCTTAATTCAAATAGTGTCTTTAAGTGAAGTTTTGAATGCAAGGCAACAGTCCATCATGCAGTTACCCATACCACCTTAAAAATGGGCAGTTTACAGCCATTAATCAATGTAGCAAAATGTAACATTCATGTAAGAATATTCAAATATACACTTTATATACAGGGAGTCCCCACTTTACAACACTAATATGGACTAAATATATGTGATATATAATAAAATGTCATGGACTAGGGCTATTTCTCCTTTAATGACCTTCCTTAAGGAGAAATGAGTGTTCCTGTCTTTCTCCTTAATGTAATGTATACAGTTCAATAGATCAGTAAATTAATAAAATCAATGGTCATTAATGAAGCTATTATTTTTACCTTGAGAAGGCACAGAGTCGTGCTAGCTTTGGCTGCAGGCTTTGGTGTGGGTTATATTTTAATTGTGAAGAAAGGAACAGGGTCATCAGTGTTTTCATAGTCGGAACCTTACAAAGCTTCAGGTACTTCTTACAGAACTTTGTCAGCAACTGGAGCAGCCTCAGAACAATGGGCAAACCTGAACGTAAAAAATCACACGTGGCCTTACACATTTCTTTGATAACTTTATTTTACCGTACCTTACTGCACTAACCCATAATAATAATAATATTATTATTATTATTATTATTATTATTATTATTAAGTTTTATTTATGTAGTGCCTTTCATACACTCAAGGAACCATGAGCCATGGAGGGCTTTAAAAGTGAGAAGGATAATTTTATATTTAATTCTTGAAGAAACTGGTAACCAGTGTAACTCATAGAGGACATGAATGATGTGAGCAGATTTTTTAGTGTGTGTAAGTAAACGAGCAGCAGAATTCTGAACATATTGTAATCTGTTGATATATTTAGTCGGGAGTCCATAAAACAAAGCATTGCAATAGTCCAGACGGGTAGTGATGAAAGCGTGAATGAGTGACTCAGTATCTTTCACACTGAGGAAAGAATGCAGATGAGCAATGTTGCGAAGATGAAAAAAGGCTGTCTGTACTATTGAGCTGACGTGTGATTGAAAGTAAGAAGCTGATCAAAGATGACACCCAAATTGCGGACTGATGCTGAGGGTTGAACCAGGATCCCATCAATGTCAGTTTTTATCCCACAAAGGGTAGAGAGGACAGATTTGGTGCCAACCAATAAGATTTCTGTTTTAACAGAATTGAGTTGTAAAAAATGATCTGTCATCCAATAATTGATTTCCCGAATACAGTCAGTCAGTGCAACAGGTGAAGATGTTGCAGTTCCATCCACACTTACATAAAGGTGTGTGTCATCGGCATAGCAGTGGAAGCTCAGACCATACCGACGAATAATCTCCCCTAATGGGAGAATCTAGATGTTGAAGAAGATTTGACCGAGAACTGACCCTTGAGGGATACCTTGTGTGAATTAAGTGGTGGCAGATTTGGATTCCCTAATGAAGACGTAATACTGGCTATCACTGAGGTATGATGTGAACCAAGAAAGAGTGGCACCAGAGATACCAATAGCTGAAAGTTGGGACAGTAAAGTGTCATGGTTAACTGTATCAAACGCTGCACTCAAGTCAAAAAGAACTAGAATAGCAGCCATCCCAGAATCTGCGGTTATAAGTAAGTCATTGGCTACCTTAAGTAAAGCAGTTTCAGTGCTATGTAGGGCTCTGAATCCAGATTGCAAAGGCTCAAGCAGGTTATGTAAATTTAAATAATCATTGAGTTGAGCAGCCACAACCTTTTGTAAGATCTTAGTCATAAATGGAAGATTAGAAATTGGGCAGTAAAATTTTAGCTGTAAGGGATCTGAGTCAGGTTTTTTTAAAACAGGGGTTACTGCAGCAGTTTTTAAATCACTTGGAACAACACAGGTACAGAAACTACAGTTGATAAAGTGAGAAATGGGGGCAGAAACTTTGTCAGTGCAAGCCTTAATCAGTAAAGTCTGTGCAGGATCTAGGTGGCAGGTTGATTGATTTAGATATTACTTCAGCAATATAATTTGGTGTAGTGGGGTTAAACTTAAATAAATAAACTCTACATTTAGAAGTATGATCAGTCGACAGAGATGAGGAATGATTAGTAGGGAAACTTTGATATATGGTTATAATTTTTGACTGAAAATTTTCCAAAAATAGGTTACAGTGCTAAACAGAGAAATACGTATTTTTACCAGCAGGTTGACAAGTCTGTTAACTGTATTAAAAGGAGATCTAGGGCAACAAGTACCAAAGTCAATAAGAATGGAATAGTATTTTGAGCGTGCAGCAGATAAGGCACATCTGTATTCCTTCAGGTGTTTAGTGTTAGCCAGGACATGAGCAGCCAGGCCAGTCTTCTTCCAGAGCCTTTCCAAGCAGCAACCATAATGTTTCATAGTACGCAATTCTGCTGTAAACCATGGAGATGACCGGGTAGTAGGAATATTCAAGGATTTAATAGGTGCATAATGATCCAAAATTTGTGACAATGTGGAATTATATAGAGATAAAATCTGTATAGGGCAAGACAACACAGAAACACCATGGAGACAGGAAGCACCAACAGACATAGAGAAGGGTAACTGATCAATGTTCTTGATATTACGATAGGTTATTTTTGATTTTAGACTTATTTTAGGGAGGGGATAAGTGAAGCTAAATTCAATCAGCTTGTGATCGGATGTACCAATAACAGTATCGGATGTACAGACATTCTGCAGACCAGTGGAACATACAAGATCCAGAATATGGCCCTTAGCATGGGTTGGAAAACCAACATGCTTGCACAAAACTGAAACATTCCAGTACTGAACATAGCTCACAAGCAGATGGACAGCTAGAATCCAGATGAATAATAAGGCCACCAAGTAAAATAACAGCAGCAGACATGTCACAGACAAGAGTGAGTATTTCATAAAGTTCAGAGAAAAAATCCAGCTGAAGTTTAGGAGGTCTGTAGATTAATATAATGTGTAGCGAAGCCTTTCCAGTGATTTTAACAACCAGGATTTCAAAAGATATAATGTTGTGATGCTTCCGGTCTGCGTCCTTTCCAAAATGACAGCATAATTTATTAGCTCCGTAAATTGGCACGAATTCGGTGCCCCAGAGTGAGATATTAACAAATTTCTAAGTGCTGACAAAGTTATGGAGGGGGCAACTATCGAGAAAAGGGGAAGACCAAGAAAAAACGCTACAAAAGACGAGATAACATCCCAAACGTACACGAACAGAATACCGCGAGCGGTGACGGAGCACATGAGGGAGAACAAATTAGCCTAGCAAAGATTCTCAACGAGATTAAGGACTTTCGACAGGACAGCCACAAACAACTTCAAGATATAAAAGAAGAATTGAATATGTCTAATAAAAGAATTGAAGAGGCTGAAAATAGAATAGATGAGGCTGAGACCCGAATCCAAAACACGGAAGAAGTGCTGGAAAAGATGATACGGCTAACTGAGCAAATTGAGGCCAGGCTAAATGACCAAGAGGGCCGAGCCAGACGATCAAACATCAGGATCTATGGCGTACCTGAAAAAGCGGAGGCGAACTCTTCCGACTTCCTTTCTTTTTTTTTCGAGGATTTACTTAAATCGACTCTGGATCTGACCCCACCGGTGGACCTCCAGATTGAACAGGCTCACAGAGCGCTCGCGCCTACTCCATCAGCCGAAGCCAAACCACGCTCGATAATCGCCAAGTTCCTCAACTACAGAACGAAAGAGTTGGTAATCAAAACGGCCTGGGAGAAGAAAGTAATCGAATGGAAAGGTAACAGGATTTTTTTTGATCATGACTATGCTCCCGATGTGCTGTGGAAACGGAGGAAATATCAAGATGCAAAAAGGATGCTGAGGGAACACGGCATCAGATTTCAAACGTGATTCCCGGCCAGGTTAAGGGTGTTTTACACTGAAGGCACGGTTATTTACAACTTCGCGGAGGAGGCAACGACCGATATGGTGAAAAGAGGTCTTCCGGTGACCGCTCTCAGCACACCTTCCTCGCTGATTGAGCGTGTGCAGCGGCTGACCTGGAGAAAGACCGGCAAGAAGAGTGGTACACCTGTTCGCGTACATCCATCCTACAAAGACAAACTTCTTGTATTCAGACGTTTACAAACAGAAGATAAATGAGGGATAAGAAACACCTTTTCTTTGGGACAGAAATTGAAGGTACACTGATTTTTTTATTTTTTTTTAAAGTACTTTCATCATCATTTTATTAGTTTCTACTAGTTTCTTAACTTAAGTTTCACTTCCCGACTTGAGAAGACATGCGTGTTAAGTGCAAATATTACCGAAGGAAAGGACGACCTGTTTCTACATCGATATGACTTTAAGTGCATGGGCCCTTAGTACACCACAAGTACAAGAGGTTTTTCCCATGGAGCATGCTTATCATCCTTGCTCATTGAAGGGTCGATATGTTCCGACCCCTTGCTTGGAAGTCTTGACTTTATTTTTTATAGTTTTGCCTTTTTTACTGGAAAGTTCTGGTTGTTCTTTGTTTACCTGTTCATGTTCAATGCATACTCAGAAGGGGATGGTATTAGATGACTGTTATACAACTGTAAGTAGATTGAATCAAAAACACAGGAAAATATGTGGATTAAAGGAAAATGAGTAATTCCATAAAGGTAGCATCATATAATGTAAATGGGTTACTTAACCCTGTAAAAAGAAGCAAGATTCTAACTAAACTTTAAAAAAGAGAAAATTGAGATAGCATTGCTTCAAGAGACTCATCTCAGTATAATAGAGCATAACAAATTAAATCGGATGGGGTTTAAATATCTTTTTTCTGCGTCTTTTGGATCTGGATGTAGGAGAGGGGTTGCAGTGTTAATTTCTAATAAAGTGACTTATGATTTCTTGCAGAAATAAAAGATAGAGAGGGTAGATGCATAATGATAAGGGGCAGAGTTGAGGGCACCTTAGTTACTATTCTTAATGTCTTTGCCCCTCCGGGTAGTAAATGTTCCTTTTTTAAGACTTTGATTAACCTAATAGCATCCGAATCGCAAGGCATCTTTCTCTGCGGTGGGGATTTAAATGTTTTATTGGATCCTAAATTAGATTCTTCAAACACTTCCACCCATTTGGCGAGTCCATTAAGAAAACATATAAATACAATGATAAAAGAAATAGGTCTGATTGATGTATGGAGAGACTTTCATCCAGGACATAGAGACTATACGTATTACTCACATTGACATACATCATACTCAAGAATTGATTACTTTCTAGCATTTGGACAAGACAAATTTAGAATAAAAAATTGCAATATAGGATTAATTGATATATCTGATCATGCATTAATATCACTTTATCTAAATTTAGAGATTAAACCTAAAAAACACTCTCTGGAGATTAAATTCTGGCATTTTAAATAATAGAGTGATTAGGGAACAACTTGTAGTAGAAATTAAACAATATGTGGAGCAGATTGATAATGGCTTAGTTCCGCCTTCTATAATATGGGACGAATGTAAAGCAGTTCTTAGGGGTAACATTATAGCCATTACATCTAAATTAAAGAAATGTAGACTTGAAAAACTTAACAGACTTACAAACAGGCTAAATAAATTAGAATTGGAAAACAAGAAGGATCCTAATAAAAATTTATCTCAAGAAATTAAGAAAGTCAGAACAGAGTTGAATTGCCTATATACACAAGAAATAGAGAAAAAACTAACGTTTTTAAAATAAAAATATTATGAGTCTGGAGGCAAAGCAATGAAGCTATTAGCTAGAAAGCTACGTAAGCAACAGGCCGATGAGACAATACAGAGGATACAAGACCCAATATCAAAACAGCTATTCCATAAGTCAGAAGATATTCAGAGAGTGTTCGAAGAGTACTACAAAAAACTCTATACTCAAGCACATGCAGTAAATTCTGACGAAATTGATTCTTTTCTCACTCCCTTAAAACCTTCTTCGATTAGTGAGACCTGGAATGCTGAATTAACTGCAGATATAACTGAGGAGGAGTTAAATAAAGCAATATCCAGGCTTAAAACAAACAAATCACTGGGGCCAGATGGTTTCTCATCTGATTGGTATAAGGTATTTAAACAACAACTTATCCCCATTTTATTACCAGCATTTAATCATATTTTTCATGGAGGAGATTTGCCGACCTCGTGGAGAGAAGCCACTATTTCTGTTATTCCAAAGGAGGGGAAAAACAAACAAGATTGTTCAACTTATAGACCAATCTCTGTCTAAACATGGACTACAAGTTGTTTGTCTCAATCCTAGCTAAAAGATTAGAATTGATAATGCCGGAACTAATTAACTCTGACCAGACTGGTTTTATTAGGGGTAGGCAAACACAAGACAACATCACAAGGACTCTCCAAATTATCAATCATATTCAAGACTCTAAATTACAAGCTGTTCTCATAAGCCTTGATGCGGAGAAGGCTTTCGACTCTGTTAATTGGCTTTTCCTTAAGGGCATTCTTGCCAAATTAAATTTCCATGAGAAATTTATTAAAGTAGTTCAAAATATATACTCATACCCCACCGCAAGAATTAAAATAAATGGTAATTTATCGAGGAGCATTGCACTTGAGAGGGGTACCAGACAGGGGTGCCCTCTCTCTCCTCTGCTCTTCGCATTGTTTATTGAACCCCTGGGGCAATGGATCAGGCAAAATTCTAAAATAAAAGGTATTAACATCAAAGATGATGAACATAAAATAGCACTATTTGCGGACGACATATTAGTTTATCTAAAAAATCCAACTGAGTCATTAAATAAGTTAATGGAAACTTTAAAAACCTTTAGCTTTTTCTCAGGATTTAAATTAAATATTTTAAAAACTCAGGTACTGACCTTTAATTATAACCCCCCAAACAAAATTAAAAAAGATTACTCCTTAAAATGGGATCTAACATTTATTAAATACCTAGGAATAAATATCCCCAAGGATATGAACAATTTTGAAATGCTTAATTATGGTCCTATTAATAAAAAAAATAAAACTTGACATTGCAAGATGGAATCTTTTACCATTTTTAGCATGAGATCTAGATTAGATTCAGTCAAGCAAAACATACTTCCAAGACTGCTCTATCTATTTCAGTCTTTGCCTGTTTCCTTGCCCAAAAAACGATTCTCAGAATGAGATAAACTGATTTCCAGATTCATATGGCAAGGCAAGAAACCAAGGGTAAAATTTAAAACCCTTCAACTGAGTAAAGATAAAGGAGGGGTTGCTCTCCCATGTTTACAAAAATATTTTTGGGCAGCACAGTTAAGAATAATAGTTTGTTGGTGCAACCCAGAATATCAAGCAAGGTGGAAAGATATAGAGATTGGTTGGTTTGACAGGATCCCTATTCAAGCTAGCATCATAGATGATCATTTAATTAAAAATAAGAAAGAAAATCAATGGATTAAGGTAACACTTAAAAATTGGTTTGAGATTATTAACGACTATAATCTAAAGAATTCTGTAAATGTATTGAAATGGCCATCATATGATTCTGATTTTAAACCAAATACATTAGATATGCATTTTAAAATATGGGCTAAGAAAGGGATCGCTGCTTATTGCTCAATCATGGATAATGGACAATTATTAGATTTTAATTCTCTTAAAGAAAAATTTAGTTTGGAATCCAAAGACTTTTACAGATATTCCAGCTTCGACAACATTTTTGCCAGTAAATTAAAAAAGGGATCAATGAGGATCCAAATAAGAGTGCTCTAGTTAAAATATTCTCCTCAGCTTACAAGGCTGAACCAATGTTTAAGACTATTACAAAACTTTATAGAGCCTTGATGGATTTATAAGGAGATTCATCCATGTACATTAAAGAAAGATGGGAGAAAGAAAGTGGGATTATCTTCTCAACCGAGGACTGGGAAAATATATGTAAACAACAATGGGCAACCTCCCGTTCTCCATATTGGAGAGAATTCTGCTGGAGAAATACTATTAGGTTTTTCCTTACCCCAAAACAGAAAAATAATTTTCAAGGCAACTCAAATTGTTGGAGACATTGTGGCTCACAGGATGCGAACCATTTTCACATATTTTGGGAATGTCCTAAAATTAGAGGTTTTTGGAAAGATATACATAAGGTATTGGAAATTATTTTAAACATTACAATTGATTTCAGTTTTAAGGTAGTTTATATGGGCACGATGTCAATGGTTTCCTGGGAAGGGAAAAATAAATACATGTATAGAATAATTCTTGCTTCAAGTAAAAAAGCTATTACTAGATGCTGGTACAAACCTAATCCGCCACAAATACAGGATTGAATTGATGTTGTAAAAAATGTGTTTATAATGGAGAAAATTACTTTCAGTATGAATAACCAAATAGATCTGTTTGTCGATTTTTGGTCTAGGTGGATTGAGTATATAACCCCTATTGAACCAGATGTTTTTCTGTTATTGAATCTGTGTTTTATGAATAGGTATTGTCTATACATCCCCTGTCTTCTGTAAATAGTTTTTTTTTTCTATTATTGAGAGATATATTGATCTGTTTTATACCATGAAGAGATTTTTGATAATATACAAGCTATATCTGTTGTAAACGTGACAAAAGTCATAAACAGATGTATTGGATTGTATCTCTTTTCAATAAAAACTTAAATAAAAAAAAAAAAAAGATATAATGTTGCGAAAATCAACAGTGGTTGCTTTAAGACAATCGCACTGAACCAATCCACCAATCCACCACCTCTGCCCATCAGACGGGGTTTAGACAGGTAACTGTAACCAGCGGGGGTAAGCAGATTTAGTTGTAAGCAATCACCTGGATTTTGCCAGGTGATTACCCATCCCTCTTTTTTATCATTAACATTTCATCCTCATATATAGATATTTGTTAAAATTTTATATTCATGAAAAGTTTGTTCCTAAGTGTGTTCTACTATTCTACTGTCACTTTCAGGATTAGGGAAAAAAGTTGTATAATGAGATATTATCACAAGTAAACCGTGAAATAGAGTATAGTGTGGTTGTTGTAGCTGGTACCTCCTGTATATTCCTAAATATACAGGTTTCTTTGTAAATCGGCTTGAATAAAAAAAAAAAAAAAAATCGGCTAAAAAATAAAAAAAATTAATGAATGGATTAATAAATGAATAAACCTACATAGAGGTGTTTGGTTCTTAGAAGTGACATGGACAAGGTGTTGACAATCATTGGACATGGTGCCAATCACAGTAATGTATATCTGTACAGCGGTTTATCTTCATCTGTCCATTACTTTCCCAGTTGTGGTCATGGGAAGCTGCAGCAACAAATTCAGGCCAGCAAGTCACTCTCGATTGGATGCCATTGTGTCATGTAGCAGCACAGACTAACACTTGTCAGGTGAATTTTGCCTACCTGATCGGCCTGATGGGGTTTTGAACTATAAAACTTAGAAATCCTACATTTCAGTCTGAACTATGAATCATTACTGCTCTGCTTTTCCATCACTATGTTAAAAATAAATACTTTTTCTTTAATAGGTTTCCACAGTTGAAGAAAAAGATGATGACAGTGAGACTTACAGCATTAGTAGTCATGAAGGTCAGAATGAAGCTTTAGACCCTGAACTGAGATGGATGCAAAGAACTCAGAAGCTTAAGGTAAACCTCTGTTGTTTGTCAAGGATAAATTTTGATTCGATATAGCTTTTATACTCTAATACTGTCTTTTTCTGTTGAGCAAAACACCATTTGAAGGTACATTTTGTGAAAGATTCCATATAAAGCAAGGATGAAGTGATTAACTGAAGCTTATTCGTACCCAGTTTCATTCTAAATACAACTTAGTCTGATTTGCCTTTGTAGCAAGAACATAAGAGATGCTTTTTTAAGAGCCAGCCTTTTAGATCAACATGGCTTGCGAGTTTTTATTTTTGTCCAAAATAACGTCAATGATTTAAATGTTTCTAGTGCATTATTTTTAACTATTATGCTTATATCTTCAAATCTCTGTCCAACATTGTTTCTTAGTACGTAATTTTTTATAAGCATTGTTTAATCTGTTACCCTCTGTCTTTGCTGGAAAACAGATTTTAAAGTAACTACTGACATAAAGGTTAGGATCTATTCATAGTACTATGTTTTTTGTTTACAAAACACAAACATTAGAATCTGTTTTTGCCTTTCGTCCACACTATCTCACCATTTATGACCCTGAAAATGGAGACCTTTGAAAATGCTGACTCAACGTTCCAATGAGGAAGGGTAAAAATATAAACTTTAAAAAACACATGACTCTAATCATGCTCTGATTTCTTTGTAATTATTACGTAGCCCTTCCCTGATCAGAGCACATTACAATGTCTCATTCCCTGATTGGTCACCCATCTTGAAAGAAAAATATATTCCATAAGAGTGGAAACAGAACAGTTGTTTTCCATGACACTTGTTGTGTTGTGTTATGTTTCTAAATTGTGGTTTGTTGAATGCTGCATACATGCACAAAATGCAAACAATTTACTTGTCCCTACAGTTCTGAGATAAATCTCGTGGCTAACAGTTTAACCATGCCTTTAAGAATTTTTTCGCCAATGTGTGCATGCCTAGTGTAGGTGAATGTATACATCATATACGTTTTTGCTAATTTTAGTGTGGATGGAGATACTTTCCTTAATGATATGAAAACTCTAGTGTGGACTGAGATAATTTTTAAATACAAATGTAGGAATGTGGATATACATCCTACAATCCCACCACCCCTTAATGTTAATTTGCCAGGTGATAAAAAGTAATTTCCTTTACTCGTTTCACATAGCTTGTACCACACAGTCCAAGAATAAGTTTATTAGTTCTTGAATAACTGATATGAAATCATTTTCATTTAAGCTGATTTGCATGGACTTGGGGCATTTTAAATTGTAGTAGACAAACAAACTTTATAACTTTTGCTTGTGATTTTCTTCTAGACACACAGACTGGCACATATCCATTTTAAAGGCATGAGGGTTGTGTCACTGATGTTTGATGATGATATTATTTCCTTGGCCCTATTATTATTATGTTGGACACATACTGGAGTGGTTTGTGGTTGAGACTGATGAGAGCTGTGCTCAGGATGAGAATCTCTCTTTCTGACTGTTTAATGTATGCACCCATAAAGTTAAGGTCATTGTCTTCCCCTGGAAATAACTGTATTTCTTTCTGTAGTTTATTAGAAAGCAGCTACCTCAGATGAAGGTATCCAAGTATCTTGAGATATTGTGTATAAATGAGCCAAGTGATCATGACATTTACCAATGAATTGCTGTCACGCTGGCAGTTTTGTGAACTTTGTACCCTATTGTGGGGATTAAAACAACTTACAATTTATTGGCCATTCTTTTTTCCCATCCTTACCCATGTTTTTGAGCATTAGGTAGTCCAGAAAAAAGTAAATTCATTATTAAAAGTGTTAAAAGTAATATTCCTACACAGGGTTACTAGGTTCACTTTACATGATTGTAAAGGAGGATCACAGAGTAGAATGGCCACTGAGAAGCCAGTTAAGTTGGTTTGGACAGTTAATGGGAATGGCCTATGGACTTTAACCACAACAGGTATATGAGGCACAGCAGGCTGAGAGACATTTAGAGGCAAACCCAGAACTTACTAAATTAATTATAGGTGCCCTCTAAGTTATTGAACATTTTCTAGATGTACCTGGAAACATTGTTCATCTGGATTCTAAATTTCAGTGTGTGGTAATCTTCACCCCTCACCAGAACAAACGTTTGGAAAGTAAGTGAAACCTTTCAAAACTGAACATCAAGGTGTTTTTCAGTTTCAGACCTCCATGTGCAGCCTTGCTGTTAATGGTCCAATTCTATAATCTTCTTATATGAAATCCTGTCTTGATTATTACAAATTCTCAGTTTAAATCAGGCTTTTCCTTTTTCCTTGCATCTTTTCAAACATATGTTTGAAAAGCTATTTTAACTTCTCAGTGTTGTTTGAGAATTGGAAAAAATCATCAAATCACTCAACTGATGAACCAATATGTCCTGTCAGCAATAGCCTATGCATCTTTAGTCTCTTGTGCTTCTCGAGGGTTATGTGATGTTTATTTCTATCAAGGAGAACACTGATGTTTTTTGTTTTTGTTTAAAAGTGATATACTTCCTCCATTCTCCATAATCCAAACCCACTTTGTCCATCGCAGGGTTTTGGGAGGCACAAAACTCAGCAACAGTAAGGCAGAAATCAGCCCTAAACAGGTCACAGTCCAGTACATAGCATATTTACACAATACCAGATGAATTTAGATATGCTACTTAACAAATGCTATCATGAACTAGAGGGTTCCTAAGTACAAAAGTCCTAAAATACACTCAAAATGCCCACTAGAGGAGGTAAAACCATCAAACCCTGACTATTAATGAGAGAGCTATATTTAATCTTTATAAGTAAAAAGTTTGCTTTTCAAAAAAGCAGTGTAGATATCAAAGTTTTTGAACTACATTAGCTGATAACTCCTTCAGGGTTACGATAGGGTGGACGCATCCTTTTTATGTGATTACTCAGTTTTCGTGGAGTCAGATTTCCAACTCTGAAATATTTTTTCCATTTCTTAATGGTTGATTTAACTGAACTCAATGGGATATTCAGTGAGTTGGATAATTTTGTCTCCATTCCATGATTTGTGCAGTAAATATGAGGAACATTCAAAGCATTTCTGCACTTTTATGGAGACGGTGAAGGTGGGAGGAGAAGTAATTGGTCGTGTCTGAGAGTGTCATGTGACTGGGAAAATTGCATCACAAACACAGGTGATTATGTAGAAAAGTGATGTAATTTGTTTTTGAAATTTGAAACTTTTTGAACGTTGCTCGTACATAGATACATAGAAACTAAATCATCAACAGCATTACATAAACAAAAGAATCATAAAGAAAATAAAAATGGCATTTGGACCCAAAAAGGTAGGACCAACCTGGCCTGAAACACAACTGATGCGGTACATGGGCGAAAAATATGTCTCATTGAGAGGCAGGAGATAACTTAGCCATATTGTAGATAGGGACACCTTACATTTTACCATCACATCAATAAGTCAAAAAAGTATTAATTGAAAGAATGTAACACCATCCATCAATTGTGATGAACAGCCGGGGGCTTTTTCCTGGCCGGGAGGCCATCGTTAAGGATGGACCAGGGAAGCAGATGTGTACAGGGAACTGCCTCCACTGGAGTGCTAGATGGCAGCCCCCATTGGTTGCAGTGGCACTTCGGATTCCCGCAAGACTCCAGGGAAGTTGGAGTTTGGCACAGCCCTGTTGGGTTAAATGGGAGACACCATGGGGAACTGCACTGCCCTACTTTGAGTTTCCACCGCAGCATAAAAAGGACTGCCCCACTTCACCCAGGGAACCAGAGTCGAGAGGAGGAGTGCAAAACTTGCTGGAGAGGGAGTGGAGGTGGAAAGAGAGTGAAAGAGAGAAGAAGAAGGAAGGCATAGTGGTGTTTATTTTCTGTGCTTTGTTCTGTGCTGTGGCGTGGAGAATGATTGGGACACGTTTCACTGATGTTACGCTGGACTTGTGCTAGCGTCTGTCTGTGTCAGGTGTTAGGGAGCCATATAGCCCCTGGTGGTCACACCATATATCTATGTACTATCACAGATTCCAGGAATAATAGAGCCATAGCATCAGACACAAAGCAGATATAGTGCATATAAAAAGTATTCAGCCATTGGAAATTTTTACGTTTATTATTATACTGTTCCACCTTGAATCATAGTGGGTTTAATTGGGCTTTTCTGACATCGGTCTTTAGAAAAACACTAGTTAATGTCAAAGTGAAAAGAGATCTATGCAAAGTGGTCTGAATTAATTACAAATATAAAACACACAATAATTGATCACATACGTATTCACCCCTTCAAGTCAGTATTTAGTAGATGCATTTTTGGCAGAAATAAAAGCCTTGTGTTCACAGGTTTCGCTGTCTATCTGCTTTGCACAGCTGGATATTGACATTTCTCCCCATTTTTCTTTTCAAAATTGCTCAAGCTCTGTCAAATTACAAGGAAATCCTTAGTGAGCAGCCTTTTTCAAGTCCAGGCACAAATTCTCAGTTGGATTGAGATCTGGTTTCAGATTTGACCAATCCAGGACATAAACATTGTTGTTTTGAAGCCATTTCAGTGTATCTTTGTTTTTATGCTTGGGGTCCTTGTCTTGCAGGAAAACAAATGTTTTCCCAAGGTTCAGATGTTTTGCAGACGGCATCAGGAATTTTCCTGCATTCATTTTACCCTCACAAGCTTTCCAGGGCCTACTGCAGAGAAGCATCCCCACACCATGTTGCCACCACCACCATGGTGAGGATAATTTGTCTTTAATAGTCTGCAGCATTTGACTTATAGTAAGCCAAACATGCCATTTAATCTGTGGCCTCATTAGACCTTCGAATCTTCTTCCAGCTGACTTCAGAATCAAAGTTTAGTTGAGGTATCATGTCCATTTTTATTCTTTTTCACTATCCCTTCGACTGGTGAAGCACCCAGGCAACAGCTAATTTCTGTAATCTCTCCAGCCTGAACTACAGTAGCTGATAACTCCTTCAGAGTTACGATAGGGTGGACACATTCTTTTTCCATGATAATTCAGTTTTCGTGGAGTCAGATTTCCAACTCTGAAATAATCTTTCCATTTCTTAATGATTGATTTAACTGAACTCCATGGGATATTCAGGGAGTTGGATAATTTTGTCTCCATTCCATGATTTGTGCTTTTCACAGAGCTGCTTTGAGGGTTCTTTTGTGTTCATTGTGTCGGTTAGGCTATGATACTAACTGAACACCAGCTGGAACTTCCATATTCAAGTACATTAATAATAGAGTCAGTTAAAACTCCTCAATATAGACCTATGCAAATTATTAACCCTATTGAAAGTTTTCATATTTTATTATTAATCAACATTCAAACTTAGTTTATTTAATTTGGATGATCTCCATTAAAACTAATTATGCAACTTCTAAAACCAATTGGCTGCACCAGTGGTGAATTAGGTTTGTCATATTAAATCAGGTGAATACTTATGCATTCAGTTATCTTATGTTTTATATTTGTAATTAATTTAGACCACTTTGCAGAGATCGTTTTTCATTTGGACAGTAAAGAGTCTCTTTCAGTTGGTCAATGTCAAAAAATACTAAATAATTCCACTCTGATTCAGTGTTATAAAATAAAATGTGAAAACTTCTAAAGGGGTGAATACATTTTATAGGCACCATACTAATAATGGAGAGGATGCCATTCTATTTGCATTGTTCATGTACACACATTCTAGCTAGGCCAATCGAATGTTGATAATTATCCTAAGGTGTGTGTCTTTGGGATGTGGAGGTGTTTCATCATAATAGAGTCCTAGGTGATTCTGTTTTCCCCTTTTATACTCTTTACTATGTAGACTTCACCAGAATAAACAAATCCCGGCCTTTAGCCCTCATATGTTGCATAACCTTTAACAGAAATAAAAGACAAAAGAGTAGATGACAAAGTAGAACGTCGTAAAGAATTCAAAAATATTGGCGCGATACACATGCAGAGCAGGTTAGAGATAATGAAAGTACTAAAATGCAAAGTCTCAAAAAAAATGATAGTAAAGATCGCATTAACATAAACAAATGGAAATTAGTACTCGATGAAATAACGGAACAGCGAAAAGAGATTGAATATATTGTTCAGATTTAGGTTTAAGTTGGAGACTTGTAGATGTCTAATTCGTGTTGCCATCAGGGAAAAGTAGTGTTTCTTCCCAATAAAGAGGCGTTTCCGCGAGAATTGAAAGATTTGTTGTTTGGTGAAAGTAAAATCCACATGTGTGAGCAGCAGAGACGGGAAGTGGCTAGCGTGTAGCGCAATCCTGGTGGGGGGGGGTATCGTTGGCAAGTGAAGCAAGCGGGGGGGCAAAGTCCCCTAGTATTCATAATATGCCCAAAATATAAGGAAGCAGAATAGAAATGAGTGTTAATAAAATAATATTAATGCCAACTGGATGACATGCTACCTGGAGACAAGCTGTTTTGTTTTGTTCAGTCTTTTGTCCAGTTCCAGCATAGCCTCTTCATAAAGTGTCAGAGACTGTAGCACTTCTACATTTTGGACACTGATAGGAAAGACAGAAGAAACTGAGGAGGAGGGTGAGCCTCACCTTTATACTGGTCCAGCTTCCTTAGTATACCTCTAGACCAACGGATGCATAGCAGCTCTCTTGGTTCATCCAGTCCTGTTTCAGCATGACTCTGACCAATGGGTACACTAACTGTCTTTTCAAACTTGCCCTCTAATCTATGATTTTTTCCTGGAGGTGTTTGGACTTGTAAGCTCATACAAATTAAAAATAATTCAGTGTCTCTACACAAACCTTGTTCATTGGGTCAGTTCTCCCCTCCCCATCACAAATGTCTCAACAGAAATGTTATCTGACTTGGTAAGGTCATAAATCTCTTAAGCCACAAATGGTTACACAGCTTTCTTTCCTTTTAAAATTATATGATTATGATTGATATTACTCAGTTTTGTTACACTCTACCACAGGATAACCAATTCTTTTTACATGGAGAGTGTGAATGTATACCATTGATCAAATTAAAGCATGGTATTTGAGTAGATGCAACTCCAGCCATCTATATATATAGTTTCTTCAATGGAGTATGAATTGCAAAGCAGAAGCTCTGTCTGCGCATGATGCCAGTCTTTTGTGTATAAATAGGCATACATTCAAATTCTCCCATAAAGGGGCTTAAGTAAAGACATTGGAAAGGAATCTTAAACAAAATTGTCCCTATCCCGTGTAGACATAGGGTCACTGTGCAGTTGCCACACAGTCATTAATTTGGTCTGTAACTGAATGCTGATCCTTGATGCCAACAGCACTGATTAATGTATTACTGTATCAGGCATACAACTTTGATTAGTGAATTAAAGTATTCTGTTAAATAAACCGTAAAAAATCCTAAATGTCAAGCCAGGTTGAGCAATAAAACTTTATCCATATACTGTATTACAATAGGTTGTACTATATATATATATATATATATATATATGGTGCTATATAAATAAATGTTTTTGTTGTTGTTTTTAAATTTGTCATGGAGGTTTATTATTTATCACAACTTTTAAAATACTTAGCTCCTCTTACACAGTATAGAAAAAGCACTCTGTAACACTGAACCAAAAAGAATAATAAATGGCTAACAGCAAATGAAAATGTCAGACATTATTTTATTGCTGACTGTGCTTCTAAAATAAGCACAGTAACGCACTCCAGGGGAGAGTGGCTTTACAGAAGTCTGGATTCTAAAATGAGTGTTCAGTAATCATCAGCACAGTCGGCTTGCTTTTGTGGCTTTTCTGTTAGTACAGAAAACCCAAACACTAAACAGCCTGCTTTCACAAATGTCAGGTTCATAAGGCACACTATGGCATTTTATCAGTCATGAAATGAGCTGCTTTTACCTTTAACATGGATGAACTGAAATATTTTCCAAAATCCAATTAAACAAAAAGTACTGCTGAAGCCATTATCCATCTGGTTTGACTTATATATGTAGCAAACTGTAGTAAGGAAAAAAATCTGTCTTTTTTTGTTTCTCAGTTTTGTTATAAACAATGGTGTTATTTTTGACATATACATAATAAGCTTCACAGAAAAAAATCATACAGTGATTAGAACTTAAATTACTTTTGCTCTGAGCCATTTGCAGAATTAAACATTTAAATAAAGTAAGTTAAAGCCAACAAAATAAAGTGCCGTGTGATCCTGAAAAAAAACTGGTATCCTGAAGATTCGTAGAAAGCTTAACACATATAAACTTAAAACATGTTCTGTCTCAAAACATGCCAATCTGTGTATTCAAAAGCAAACAGGAAATTTGATTTTACATCATTGTATTACTGTCTTAAAGGAACTGTCTTTGTGTATGGCCTAATGTATAAACTGTGTATGTGAGCATACCCCTTAAAGAATGTTAGTTACTAAGAGCGATATGTGGTTCAGTGTGATTTGTGAGTTGATGCTGTCCTCGACCCCCTGTGACTCCGCTTTAAATTAAGCAAGTTTGATAGTGCACTGTATGTTTAAAGTCAGTGCTTTAAAACAGGGAGAAAGGATAGGAATGGCAGAGTCTTGTCCTGTGTTTACTTGGCAATGGTGTAAGTAAGAAAGAAAATGCAGATTTATTTCTTCAAACTTGAGAAGTGAATATCTGCTGTCAAATATATTGAGAGAGCAGAGCATTTTGACTAATAAAGAGATGCATCTGTGCACACAATTTTTAATACATTTGTTATTTAGTAGATAAAATAATACTTCTGTATAAAATGTATGTATAAATAAATAATAATAAGTAATGTTGATTACATTTATACAGATCTCTTGTAACTTACTCAAAGTAGTTAGTACGGAACCACTTCAACCCTCACCAGTGTGTAGTAGCTTACTTGGATGATACAACAACAGACATTTTTCCACCATTATGCTCAACATACATTAGCTATTAAGTAGGTGAAGTGGTGAGAGAGAGTTAGCCAATTAGAGATGGGGGATAGGGGTGTAATTAGCAGGCCAAAATGGATGAGGCAAATTTAGCCAGGACAGCAGGAACCAAACTACTCTTTTTGAAAACTGCCCAGGGTCAGGACCTCAGCTGTATGTCTAAGCAAAGAATGGCACCATTTTCTACAGCACAGTGTCCCCATCGCTGCACTGGGGCATTGGAATCTACTCACAGACTGCATGGTAATCGCCTCCTGCTAGCCACACATGCAGCAAGCCATTCTTTTTTCCTTGATGGTCCTTCTTCTGGCCAGGCCCAAACGCGACCACCTAACCCACTGCAGTTTGCCTATTTGACAAAATTGGAGTTGATGATGCTTATCTGTCTGCTCCTCAAAGGTTATTCTCACCTGGACAAAGCTGGGGGAATTGAATTATGTTTTGGATTTCTGGAGTACCTTCAATACCATCCAGCTATCCCTGTTAAGGGGTAAACTTTGAGATATGCAGATGTATGATCCTATGGTGTCCTGGATAATAAATTATCTGTCTGGCAGACCACAGTTTGTGAGACTCAAGGACAGTGCTTCTGATGTGGATGTGAGCAACACTGACGCACCACATGGAACAGTCCTGTCTCTTTTTCTTTTCACTCTGTACACCTCTACAAATATATAAATACTATAAATATAACACCAGGTCATGTCACTATAAGAAATTCTCACATAATTCTGCACTTATGGGGTCTATTGATAAAGGGGATGAGACATAGTATATCACTCAGGTGGAGAGGTTTGTTTCTTGGTGCAAAGAGAGTTGTCTGCATCTTAACATTAGCAAAACCAAGGAAACTGGTTATTAACTTTCACCACACCAAAGAGCCTCTATGTCCAGTCACTATTCAAGGAGTGGTACACTCCTGCAACTACTTGGGGATCCACATTAATGACTGGTTAAACTGGTCTTGGAACATTGAGGAACTATATAAGAAAGGACAGAGCAGGCTATTTTTGCTTATGAGACTGTGATCTTTTAATGTGGGAAGTGACATCCTTCACATCCTCTACAACTCTGTGATGACCAGTGTGACTTTCTATGCTGTAGTGTGCTGGGCTGGTGACATCACTTCAAGAGAATCCTGCCAAATCAACAAGCTAATTAAAAGAGTAAGTTCAGTTATAGGACACACTCTGGACCCCCTGGAGGTTGTAGCAAAGTAGAGAATTAAAACAAAACTTAGTGCCATTATGAGCAATGCTTCATATTCTCTTTCTGATACACTTAAACTGAGAGCTTTCAGACAAAGAGTTATTCAGCAAATGTTTGTCAAGAAATGCTACTGTGGTTCCTTTTTATCAACAGCAATATGACTGCATAATGCCTCACTATGACTGTGACAGCCAATCAGAACTTTTGTTTCTTTTGTATATTCTTGCTTTATGTCATTCCAGTCTATCTCTCTCTATATATAATCTTCATTTGGATCTTGATCTTTGTTTGTCCGCGAATGAATTAGAAGAAGAAGCACTAGATGGCAGTAGAGAGACAGCTAAAACATAGGCATTGCATTAAGAATCTCCTCCAGGCTTATACTACTGAAGACTGTAGTACTCCAGTCACACCTCAAAACACAGACATTCAAACTAAACAAATTGTTGTGCTTTAAATTAACTAAAGAGATTTTAATTTAGATCTTGATCTTTGTTTGTCCGCGAATTCCACGCATGTGTAGACTACCTTCCAGTTTAGTACGTTGTTGTTACTCATGGATGTCGCCAATGTGCCGGAATAACGAAAGGGTGGTGGATAGTG
Organism: Polypterus bichir lapradei; assembly: GCA_026402145.1. Lineage (NCBI taxonomy): Eukaryota > Metazoa > Chordata > Cladistia > Polypteriformes > Polypteridae > Polypterus > Polypterus bichir. The sequence continues at coordinate 604,286 of JANRMT010062803.1, read as the reverse complement.
TTACGCTGGTTAGCTCCTGAGGCCTGGTTAGAGAATGAGATTGCCGAAGATAAAAGGTACGTGCCTACGTAACATATGAATGAAAGAAAGACAGTGGGTAAAATGAATGACAACATAACCGCACGTTCCGGAAATTATTATTATTACGTTGTAGCCAGCGAGTGCTGCGCTTCTCACAGTTGTACCGTGTCTTGCTCACATGTCAGTGAAGTGATCCCTATTTATGCTTTAAAGAGCCTGGATACCTATGTGTCCCCCTTTTATAACCATTGCTCCGTGTATATTGCCTTACTCTTTGGATTGCCACAAAGCAACCTGCGAGATTGGAGAAAGGTTGAGAAGACATCGTGAGAGGAAACGATAGCGTCGTGAAAGCGAGACGGACTGTGAACGGACAGAAGCAGAAATGCTCCTACACCACCACATAATTACTATTCGGACAGTGATTCCGAGTAGGCCGATCCTATCGAATCAATGTCCAAGGGTTTTCTTTTGTAATTTTGTTTCCCTTATAAAAAATCATAATGCTGTGCGACGAAGGGCCCAGTTCACGACTGGCAGCCGTGTTTAAACAGGGAGCCCTTCACAGACAACTTTAACATGCGCAACGTAGTTGGGCGCACATGGCTAGTCTATCTATAACATTCTTAACCCCTCTTGATCCAGTTCAGAGTCACAGGGATTGCATTCTGAGATCAAATCCATATAGGTTTTGCATGTTTTGCCAGTATCTGAATAGGTTTACCTCTGGGAATTCTGGGTTTCCTTCCACATCCCAAAGAGACATGTAAGGCAACGCTTCATAATACACATAGTGCTTAACAGTGAAGCCAAAAGTACAAAACACTATATTTTATTGCTGGTTCCTTTTGCTCAAATAAGCTTTAGATTTTGATCAGATTGCTTAGATGAATTCATTTTTTTTTATTTCATCATCACACGTTCAGTGAACATAAATACTGGAACAAATTCTACCTGTCTTCTGGAGTCATATTACCCATTATAGCATTATAGAAAAGCCAAAGTAAATTCTGACATTATCAGAAGCAAGACTGGAACCTATTCTGGATGAGATGCCAATACAAATTAATCAAGAATAAATCAGAATAAAATAGATTTTAATATTTGGCTCTTCACCAAATAGCTACATCAAATTTATGAGCCACCAAAATCCACAAAGGTGCTTTGCTATTTTTCAATTGCTGCTTGCTTTGAGTTTGGTTTTCAAGTTTATTGTTTGTGGTCAGTAACATTTATAATGATGCGGACCAATCCAGAGATGGACGTCTGAAGTGGAGCTCCGCTAGCGGTGGTGTTATTTTTCATATTATTTGCTTATTATCTTGAGATATCCTGTATTTATTCAACCCGAGAGGGGCTGCTACAGTATATGTAAGCACATATAAACATGGCCAACAAGAAGGGGGGTTCGAAAGAATCAAAAACTAAAGCTACACCCAAGCTGCGATCAGCAAGCCCCGGTTCCAGATACTGCCTTTCAGAGACAGACCTGGATCAGATGGGCGAAAGCACAGACTCCTCGGGACCACGGTCCGCTACATCGTCGCCGGCTGAGAGTGAAAAGGGGAGCGAAGGTGCGATCATGAGTGCAGATCTGGATAGCTCGCCGATTGGAGAAGATCACATGAAACTGGAAAGGGCCTCGAAGTCCGCGGCTTCAATTGCGCAATTACGCGAGCCTGTAGCGGGGACACCGGCTACAGCAAAGTCTGCTGCTTCATCTACGGTACAAGAAAGCACAATTGAACTATCTGAACTGAAGGTGTTGCTCGTTGAGCTCACGCAAGACATAAAGAAAAGCGAGAAGGCTAATGAGATAGCAAGGGCAAAGGCACGTGAGAGCCTGAAACAGGAAATCCAACAGGCAAATGAATGGCTGCGTCAAGAGGTGCAATTTGAGCTTCGACAGGTGCTGGGAAAAATTGAAGAGCGCATTCAGGAAAACTCGGTTAAACTGAGCACGCTTACTGATCAATTGGAGCATCTCAAGGAGACATTCACGAATCGGATTGAAATGGTCGAACATTCAGCTGCCAGTGCCGAAGAAAGAGCAATAAATGTCAGTTCCGAATGCAAAAAACTCGGAGAAAAACTTGGAGACAGACTGGCTGCTTTAGAAGATGGCAGTAGAAGGTATAATGTCAGAATTGAAGGTCTGCCGGAGAATCGAGAAAGTTCAAACCCTGTGAAATTCGCAGCTGAACTTTTTTTCTAAAATAATCGGGGACGACTTTAAAGCAGAATCTGAGATAGCAGCGGCTTACCGCGTACGCGGACCAAACACCGTCAGACCCCGACCAAGATCTTTTATAGTTCGTTTTGAACGATTATCATTTAAGCTAGAGGTGATGGCACTCCTCAGAAACAAGGAAGATATTATATTTGAAAATAACCACATTCTTATCTTCCCTGACTTCTCTCCAGCAACAGCTACTAAACGCGCATCCTTCTATAATATTAAACAGCGGCTACGGCAAGCCAGTGTGAAATACAGCCTCCTGTATCCGGCAAAACTGAAAGTGGAATGGCAGGGTCAATTCTATGTCTTCGCTAGCAAGGAAGAAGCAGAAAAAGAATTAAGAAAGCTGATCCCGGGACTATTCTGATACATAATAGTGAGTCATGGCGGTTAAAACGATGAAGCAAAGATTAATAATCTTTTGTCTGATCTATTCGTTTTAAAATACGGGTTTTTATCAGCATATATTCTCATTATTACTTAGTATTACTAGGGCGCTATCTGTTTATGTTTTATTGTGCTTAATTATTTATTTATCTATTTATTTATTTTTCTCTTTTTCTTTTCTAATTATCTCATCTCTACCCTAAACGAGACTGTTCAATATCATACCCTAGGTTTACTGTTATTGCTATTACTGCATTAAGACTGGTTATGCTTCTTCTGGACACATTTTTAATACCATCCCCTGGGTTTATTATCTGGGTGTATCATCTTAATGCACTAAAATTGCTGAAGACTATATATATATTTTAAGTGTAAAACTCCTTTTTTTTTCTTTTTTTTTTTTTTTTATTTTTAGACATATCTCTATCTTTTAACCCTTAAGCGCCGCTGCATTGGAGCTTGTTTTGCTTTGGACGTACTCTGTCTCTGGGTATGTCAGAGGACTGGGACTGTGTGAAGTGGGTTTTAGCCTCACATGGGGATGCAAAAAGGGAGGGTGGGGGGTTAAGGGGGGGAGAGAAAGAGAGCAGGCCTGATCTATACCTAATCTATCCTCTCAGTCTTTATAATTATAATAAGACTATAAAATGACATAAAAAACTCAGAATCAGTGTCTCCATGATGGGACAGTTAACTTCGTAAGCTGGAATGTTAAAGGCCTGAATCACGAATTAAAGAGAAAGAAAGTACTCTCTCACCTAACAAGTCTAAATGCTAAAATAGTATTTTTACAGGAAACTCACTTAATAAGCAAGGATCAGTTCCGGCTGCAAAAAGACTGGACTGGCCAAATGTTCCATTCTAGCTTTACGAAGAAAACTAGAGGTGTGGGAATTCTCATACATAGAACTGTTCCATTTGTAGCATCAGATGTAGTATTGGATCCTGAAGGGAGATATGTAATGGTTATGGGAGACTTATCTAACTGTAAAATGATCTTGATAAATGTTTATGCACCTAATGTTGATGATAAGGAATTTATACAAAATTTGTTGGCATCCATTCCCAATCTGAACACTCATAAAGTTATAATGGCTGGGGATTTTAATTGTGTTATGAATCCACTTTTAGATAGGACTTCCTCCACAGGGGGAACGGCATCTAACACTGCAAAAATAATTACAAAGTTTATAACTGGTCACAACTTATCAGACCCCTGGAGGTTTTTAAACCCAAATTCAAGAACATATTCTTTCTACTCACCAGTACATCATTGTTACTCAAGGATCGATTACTTCTTTATAGACAATAACTTCTTGCCTAAGATTAAATCTTGCAAATACGATGCTATTGTTATTTCTGACCATGCACCTATGATCTTGGAGCTAAAATTACTAAGCCCCATGCACTCACCCTGCAGATGGCGCCTCAACCCGCTTCTATTAGCTGATGAGAATTGTACTGAATTTATATCCAAACAAATCAAATTCTTTCTAGAGACAAATACATCCCCCGAGATCTCTGCAGGGATACTCTGGGAAACTCTTAAGGCCTTCTTAAGAGGACAGATTATCTCATATCTTTCCCACAGAAATAAATCCGAGGCCAAGAAAGTAGCAGATATAAAAAGCGAAATTACTAAAATAGATGAAGAACATGCCAGACTACCAAGCGAGACTCTACATAGGAGAAGGCAGGCTCTACATTCGGAATTAAACCTCTTGACAACTAAAGAAACTGAACAACTAATTTACAAATCCAGACATCATTACTATGAACATGGGGAGAAAGCTAATAAGCTTTTAGCTCAACAAATTCACAAGCAAGAAGTGCGCAACGCAATCTCGGTAATCACTAGTACGAACGGAGATAAAATCGTCGAACACCAAAATATAATGCACACTTTCAGAGACTACTATAAATCCCTATATACTACTGAGTTTAAGGAAGACAATACACAATCTAATGCATTTCTGGATACATTACAGATACCACAAATAGACGCTTTTAGTGCGGAGGAACTTGATAAACCTCTGATGTTATCAGAATTACTAGATGCTATAAAATCACTCCAAGGCGGGAAAGCAGCAGGCCCTGATGGTTACCCTGCAGAATTTTACAAGAAATTCTCCGCTCAGCTAGCCCCCCTCTTATTAGCAACATTTACAGAAGCCAGAGATAACCAATCTCTTCCACAAACCTTTCGCCAAGCACTAATCACTGTCTTTCCAAAACAAAATAAGGACTTATTACAATGTGCATCATACAGACCAATTTCACTTCTGAATAACGACGTTAAAATACTCTCTAAAATCTTAGCCAGAAGGGTGGAGAAAGTGCTCCCCTCGGTAATATCACAAGACCAAACTGGATTTATTCGGGGCCGGCACTTATCTTCCAATCTTTGACGCCTGTTTAATGTAATATACTCACCAACTAAATCAAACACCCCAGAAATATTATTATCATTAGATGCAGAAAAAGCATTCGACATGATTGAATGGAAATACCTTTTTACTATATTGGAGAAGTTTGGGTTTGGCCCAAACATCTGTGCATGGATTAAATTACTGTATACTAACCCAGAAGCTTCAGTTTGCATCAACAACATTTGCTCAGACTACTTTAAACTAGAACGTGGCACTAGACAAGGATGCCCCTTGTCACCGCTGCTGTTTGCGATTGCCATTGAACCACTGGCAATACATTGTCGAAATACTGATCAGATAAAGGGGATTAGCAGAGAAGGACTGGAACAGAAAATCTCATTATATGCAGATGACATGGTACTGTATATATCGGACCCAGAAAATTCTGTACCTGCAGTCTTAGCAGCACTCACAGAATTTCAAAAGATCTCTGGTCTCAGAATTAATCTGAATAAAAGTGTACTCTTTCCAGTGAACTCTCAAGCATATAATATTAGATTAGATACCCTACCTTTTATCATTGCAGAACAGTTAAAATACCTAGGGGTAAACATCACAAGTAAACATAAAGCTCTATATCAACAAAATTTCGCCATTTGCATGGAAAAAATTAAACAAGACTTGCATAGATGGTCAACCCTTCATCTCACACTAGCTGGAAGAATTAACACTGTTAAGATGAATATTCTTCCTAAGCTCCTTTTTTTATTTCAAAACATCCCAATATACATTAATAAATCATTTTTTAGGCAATTAGATTCAACAATAACCTCATTTATTTGGAATTCAAAACATCCACGCATCAAAAGAGCGACCCTACAAAGACAAAAGGCAGAAGGCGGCATGGCTCTACCTAACTTCCAGTTTTATTACTGGGCAGCAAATATACAGGCGATAAGAACCTGGACACAAATAGAAGAACATACACAGGCTTGGTCCGCAATAGAGTTAAATTCCTGCAGTACTTTGTATTCCTTGCTCTGTGCTCCAATAAACACACGTTATCGGCAATACACTAATAACCCAATTGTGCTCCACTCACTTAGAATCTGGAACCAATGTAGAAAGCATTTTAAGACGGAGAAGCTTCTATCTGTGGCACCCCTGCAAGAGAACCACCTCTTTCAACCCTCACAAACATATGCAGTTTTTAATATTTGGAAAAAATTTGGAATTAACTTGCTTAGAGATCTTTATATAGACAACGTCTTTGCATCCTATGAGCAATTACATTCCAAATTTAACATTCCAGCTACACATTTCTTTCACTATCTTCAAATCAGAAACTTTGTTAAACAAAACCTTCCAGATTTTCCTCATCTTGCACCCTCATCCATGCTGGAAAAAATATTGCTCAATCTCAAGGATTTAGACTCCATCTCTACAATATATAAAATCATTTTACAATCCCTCCCTTTTAAAGATCCAAGAGGACACTGGGAAAAAGATCTTTCAATTAATATATCAGAAAAGGAGTGGAAAGTAGCAATGCAGAGAATTCACTCGAGCTCCATATGCGCAAAGCATACAATTATACAACTCAAAATTATATATCGAGCACATCTGTCTCGACTAAAACTCTCCAAAATGTTCCCAGGGCATGATCCAACCTGCGAACGTTGTAACCAAGTCCCAGCCTCACTAGGTCACATGTTCTGGTCCTGCACCAAATTAACATTATTCTGGACAAACATTTTTAATTACCTTTCAGATAGCCTTGGACTTACAATCCCTCCAAACCCATTAACAGCTGTGTTTGGTGTTCTTCCAGATGGGTTTAAAGCGGAGGAAGACAAACAAATTGTGATTGCATTCACTACACTTTTGGCACGTAGACTTATTCTCATAAACTGGAAGAACCCAAACTCTCCTCTTTTAAGTCAGTGGGAAACCGATGTGTTATATTATTTGAAGTTGGAAAAAATCAAATACTCAGTTAGAGGATCCGTACAGACTTTTTTCAAAACTTGGCAGGATCTAATCAGTAATATTTTAAAATAAGTTCAAAAGGCACAGAGAATTTATTAATTTAGGTATGTCTCCAAGCCTTAAATTTAACGCCGTTTGGCTTGCTCTCTCTCTCAGGGGTGGGGATCGATCTGTTCTTAATTTTTCTTTTTGTAAAAACTTGATTGCTTTGTATGGATTGTAATAAAATTAATAAAAAAATTAAAAAAAAAAGTTTTCACTTTTTTTCTGATTAACCTTATGTTATTTGCTAGCAGTGTCTTCTCCTGTTTGATGAATCACCAGCCACTCTGGAGGTATTTCCTTGTACACGACAAGACCAAATGTTTCTGTCCACTTCTGAAGTCACTCTCACTGTTTTGATCACATTGAGTGCTATTCTGAACAACACTGCACATTCTCTGTGACGCATTAACAGTGAGAATGTCATCAGTAAGGAACATTGAGCCAAAAATCTGTAGGCCTCAAGAAACTTATTTTCATTTGGATTTATAAAATGTGGAAATATTTTGTCTACTTCTCTGTTTCCACCTTTAGTATACCACCTATCTTAACTTCACTTATTTTAATTTATCAAACTTCTTTACTCCCATGTTTTTGTTAGAATCTGCCCTACTTACTCCTATAATTATGTTAAACACTGCTGTCATGTTGCCTTTGCCTTTATTTATAGATCTTCTTAACCCTTTTATAATCTGTAAGCAACAATGCATTGAAGTGCTCAAAATGCTGCTTGATGAGAGTGTTATACAGCTTAGTCATAGCCTGTCTCAACTTGTACTTGACTGTACTCAGCATGGGCATTACACTGTAAAACATAAAATCCTATTATTCTTTTTGATTGTATCTATATATGGTTTACTAGATGGCACACATGATCAAAGCTCTCTATAGGTGAAATATTGCATGGTGGTTTGTTTTTTATGATAGCTATATCAGATTGCTAAATGTGTATGTTGTGCCAAGAATTAATTGAATTGAACTGACAATGTTTTGAGTAGCATGCTGTGAAAATACTATTTGTCACCTTCCCTAGTCCCACTATTATTGTACATATTTGACACCAGATATTTTAAGGTCTTCAACCAAAATCTAATATTAGATAAATGGTGCCTGAGGGAACAACATTTTAACATCTTATTGTAGACAAAGAACAAATGTATCTACATTCACATAATTCAATGATGAAAGGAAATTCCTATAGAAATCAAGAAAAAAAATCTCCTTCAGCTTGGAAAGGCATACAGAGTAATTTATAAGGCTCCTGGACTCCACTAAACTATGAAGATAAGGGGATCTTAAAAAAAGGCAGATGGAGACTCTCAAGGCATTATATAAAGGAGGATCACCAAGAGAGGCATGGCTCAGCAGAAGACAGTCGAGATGTTGAAGAGTGAACATGACTTCAGAAACAGTGTGAGAATAACTGTGGTTTATTTCAGTAAAACTGTATACATTGTCATAACAGTGGGAAGGTAATTTCTCTGAAACTAAGGCCATGGATCATCCACACATACATCCCTTTATTTCCTGCTTTATCGTGAGCAGGGTTGAGAGGAAGCTGGGGCCTATACCAGAAAGCATAGAGCACAAGACAGGAACAGTCCTTGGAGTATGCACTGTTAAAGAAATGTGCCTGTTATCGGGCTTTACTCTCATTCAGTTTGTGTGCCTTGGTCTTTCCATCTTGACATTTGTTATAATATCATTCATGTTTTTACAAAGTAGCAAAAACTAGCTTAGCACAATATTCTGCACCGCTAAGTGCAATATTCTGCCTTATGTTTTCCTTTGTCTTCTTTGAATATTATTATTATATTATTATCTTTGTTTTCTTTTGAAGACTCAGTGTGAGTATCAGGAAACTGCAAAATATCATCATAAGGGTCAATTTGCAGCAGGTGGTGGCATAAAATCATGAAGTCATTCGTTTGCGGACAAGAGTTCCTACTCTTAGCCTGGACTGGCACTAAGACACCCTGCAGATGAAACTCATTTCAGTCGCTTGTATTCGCGATCTCGTTCTTTCGGTCACTACCCACAGCTCATGACCATAGGTGAGGGTAGGAACGTAGATCGACTGGTAAATTGAGAGCTTTGCCTTATGGCTCAGCTCCTTTTTCACCATGACAGACCAATGCAGAGCCCGCATCACTGCGGACGTCGCACTGATCCGCCTGTCGATCTCCTGCTCCATTCTTCCCTCAATCGTGAACAAGACCCCGAGATACCTGAACTCCTCCACTTGGGACAGGATCTCGCTCCCAACCCTGAGAGGGCACTCCACCCTTTTCCAGCTGAGGACCATGGTCTTGGATTTGGTTGTGCTGATTCCCATCCCAGCTGCTTCACACTCAGCTGCGAACCAGTCCAGAGAGAGCTGAAGATCATGGCCTGATGAAGCAAACAGGACAACATCATCTGCAAAAAGAAGTGACCCAATCCTGAGCCCACCAAGCCAGAGCCCCTCAACGCCCTGGCTGCGCCTAGAAATTCTGTCCATAAAAGTTATGAACAGAATCATTGAGAAAGGGCAGCCCTGGCAGAGTCCAACTCTCACCGGAAACGGGTTCAACTTACTGTGCAATGCGGACCAAGCTCTGACACCGGTTGTACAGGGACCGAACAGCCCTTATCACGGGGTCCAGTACCCCATACTCTCGGAGCACCCCCCCCCCCCCCACATGATTCCCAGAGGGACACGGTCGAACGCCTTTTCCAAGTCCACAAAACACATGTAGACTGGTTGGGCAAACTCCCATGCACCCTCCAGGACCCTGCCAAAGGTGTAGAGCTGGGCCACTGTTCCACGAACAGGACGAAAACCACACTGTTCCTCCTGAATCCGAGGTTCGACTATCTTATGGACCCTCCTCTCCAGGACCCAGAATAGACTTTTCCAGGGAGGCTGAGGAGTGTGATCCCTCTGTAGTTGGAACACACCCTCCGGTCCCCTTTCTTAAAGAGTGGGACCACCACCCCGGTCTGCCAATCCAGAGGCACTGTCCCTGATATCCATGCGATGTTGCAGAGGCGTGTCAACCAAGACAGTCCTACAACATCCAGAGCCTTGAGGAACTCCAGGTGTATCTCATCCACCCCCGGGGCTCTGCCACCAAGGATTTTTTTGACCACCTCTGTGACCTCAGTCCTAGAGATGGGGGAGCCCAACTCCGAGTCCCCAGGCTCTGCTTCCTCGTTGGAAGGCATGTTAATGGGATTGAGGAAGTCTTTGATGTACTCCCCCCACCGACCTACAATGTCCTAAGTCGAGGTCTGCAGCGCACCATCCCCACCATATACAGTGTTGACACTGCACTGCTTCCCCCTCCTGAGATGCAGGATGGCAGACCAAAATCTCCTCAAAGTTGTTCTTCATGGCTTCCCCAAACTCCTCCCACGCTCGATTTTTTGCCTTAGCAACCACCAAAGCCACATTCCGCTTGGCCTGACGGTACCTATTAGCTGCCTCCCCCCCCCATCAAAGCCAACTCACCACCAGGGGGTGATCAGTTGACAGCTCCGCCCCTCTCTTCACCTGAGTGTCCAAGACATGTGGCCACAATCCCGACGACACAACCACAAAATCAATCATTGAACTGAGGCCTAGGGTGTCTTGGTGAAAGGTGCACGTATGAACACCCCTATGCTTGAACATGGTGTTCGTTATGGACAATCCATGACGAGCACAGAAGTCCAATAACAAAACACCGCTCGGGTTCAGATCGGGGGGGGCCATTCCTCACAATCACGCCCTTCCAAGTCTCACTGTCATTGCCCACTTTAGCATTGAAGTCTCCCAGCAGAACGAGGGAGTCCCCAGAAGGTATGCCCTCTAGCACCCCCTCCAGGGACTCCAAAAAGGTTGGGTACTCCAAACTGCTGTTTGGCGCATACGCACAAACAACAGTTAGGACCCGTCCCCCCACCCGAATGCGGAGAGAGGCTACTCTCTCTTCTACCGGGGTGAACCCTAATGGACAGGCTCCAAGTCGGAGGGCAATAAGTATGCTCACACCCGCTCGGCGCCTCTCACCGGGGGAAACTCCAGAATGGTGGAGAGTCTAGCTCCTGTCAATGAGATTGGTTCCAGAGTCCAAGCTGTGCGTTGAGGTGAGCCCAACTATATCTAGCCGGAACTTTTTGACCTCGCGCACTAGGCTCCTTCCCCTTCAGTGAGGTGACATTCCACGTCCCAAGAGCCAGCTTCTGTAGCCGAGGATCGAACTGCCAAGGCCCCCACCTTCAGCAACCACCCAACTCACACTGCACCCAACCTTCTTGACCCCTCCTACAGGTGGTGAGCCCATGGGAAGGGGGATCGACGTTGCCTCTTCGGGTTGTGCCTGGCCGAGCTCCATGGGTGCAAGCCCGGCCACCAGGCGCTCGCCATCGAGCCCCACCTCCAGGCCTTGCTCCAGTGGGGGACCCCGGTGACTCGTGTCTGGGCGAGGGAAAACGCTGTCCAAAGTTTTTATTCTTCATAGGAGGTTTACTGATCTGCTCTTTGTCTCATCCCTCACCTAGGACCAGTTTGCCTTGGGTGACCCTACCAGGGGCATAAAGCCCTGGACAACAGAACTCCTAGGATCATTTTGACATGCAAACCCCTCCACCACGATAAGGTGGCGGTTTGAGGAGGGGCCTAAACAAAGTAGAACCAACCTAAAACAAGCAGTTCTTGTTCGAAACTTAAAAGTTTTTCCAAATTGAAAAAATGCTGCTGTCCCTCAACAGTGGTGTGAAAGACATATTTGATTGCAAAAAGAGTGTGCCTGCTTTCATTGCAGATATAGGTTGTGCAACTAGTTACAGGGTTAAGTATTTGGGGGGCATTGCTTTTTTTGAACAGTGCCAGTTGGTTTTGGATAGCTTTGTTCATTCATAAACTTTCAAAAAATTATTTGTTCAGTCATCTTCCCTCTTCCTAATGTTAGATTTTGACAGAAGACCTTTAATTGTCATTCTGTGGCAACAATTTGCAACAATATAGGAAACCAGGAGGGGAGTAAATATGTTTTCACTACACTTCAACTAATATAAACATGTATGCTTGTTTGTGTACAAGGTAAGTACATTTCAATAAATCTGACATATTTAGTTAGAAAACTTTGAATGAAATATTAGGTCCACTATTGTAAACTTGCATTTTTAAGTAATGTTTTCTAGTTTTGAATCCCTCTTAGTGACATGAAAAAAAGAAAACATGTTTATTATTATTATTATTATTATTATGAAGATGATGATGATGATTATTATTATTATTATTATTATTATTATTATTATTATTATTATTATTATAAATGAAGCACTTTTACTATTATATATTTTAAATTCTTCTTTCCAGTTTCATGCTTCAAGGATTACTGAGTTTGCCTTCTCTGCTGTAATAGCATATCCATTTTCTGCTATTTTCTGCAGCTAGGCATGCTTTTTGTATGTTGATAGTGGGAACATAAAGTGGACCACATGAGTGCTTGCTTGTTATCTGTATAAGTATTAAATGCATACTGATTGCAGTAGTGCACATTCCTGGGACCCGAGTTTGAATGCTTTTCAGATTTTAAGGTTGATTTAAAAGACATGGACATAGAAAACACATATGACATCAGAGTTTACAAGATACAAAGCTGAAATTGGCCTTGTTTCTCAGTCTGAGAGTGGCATGGCTGTTCTGTAGGCGCTGCTGACTAATTAATCAATTTATGCAGTTTAAATGTTCAGTTTTTTTCCACATTCCAAAGGGTGTAAATGTTAGGTTAATTGGAAAAGTGAGCTGGCACAATTACATATAATGCTTTGTAAGGTCAGATTTGGTCCCAGTGCCAAAGAAAGTGCATTCCAGTGATCACAAGGAGTTCAGACCAGTTGGTGTTACTTACATTTAGATTCATTCATTACACACAGACTGATGTATTTCAAATGTTTATTTCTTTTAATTTTGATGATTATAACTGACAACTAATGAAAGTCCCAAATTCAGTATCTCGGAAAATTAGAATATCAATTAAGACCAATGCAAAAAAAGGATTTTTAAAAATGTTGGCCAACTGAAAGGTATGAACATGAAAAGTATGAGCATGTACAGCACTCAATATTTAGTTGGGGCTCCTTTGGCCTGGATTACTGCAGCAATGCGGCGTGGCATGGAGTCGATCAGTCTGTGGCACTGCTCAGGTGTTATGAGAGCCCATGTTTCTCTGATAGTGGCCTTCAGCTCTTCTGAATTATTGGGTCTGGCTTATTGCAGCTTCCTCTTCACAATACCCCATAGATTTTCTATGGGGTTAAGGTCAGGCGAGTTTGCTGGCCAATCAAGAACAGGGATACCATGGTCCTTAAACCAGGTACTGGTAGCTTTGGCACTGTGTGCAGGTGCCAGGTCCTGTTGGAAAATGAAATCTGCATCTCCATAAAGTTTGTCAGCAGCAGGAAGCACGAAGTGCTCTAAAACTTCCTGGTAGGTGGCTGCGTTGACCTTGGACCTCAGAAAACACAATGGACCAACACCAGCAGATGACATGGCACCCCAAACCATCACTGACTGTGACTGGACCTCAAGAAACGTGGATTCTGTGCCTCTCCTCTCTTCCTCCAGACTCTGGGACCTTGATTTCCAAAGGAAATGCAAAATTTACTTTCATCAGAGAACAAAACTCAGCAGCAGTCCAGTCCTTTTTGTCTTTAGCCCACGCAAGACGCTTCTGACGCTGTCTCTTGTTCAAGAGTGGCTTGACACAAGGAATGCAACAGCTGAAACTCATGTCTTGCATACGTCTGTGCGTGGTGGTTCTTGAAGCACTGACTCCAGCTGCAGTCCACTCTTTGTGAATCTCCCCCACAGTTTTGAATGGGTTTTGTTTCACAATCCTCTCCAGGGTGCGGTTATCCCTATTGCTTGTACACTTTTTTCTATCACATCTTGTCCTTCCCTTCGCCTCTCTATTAATGTGCTTGGACACAGAGCTCTGTGAACAGCCAGCCTCTTTAGCAATGACCTTTTGTGTCTTGCCCTCCTTGTGCAAGGTGTCATTGGTCGTCTTTTGGACAACTGTCAAGTCAGCAGTCTTCCCCATGATTGTCTAGCCTAAAGAACTAGACTGAGAGACCATTTAAAGGCTTTTGCAGGTGTTTTGAGTTAATTTGCTGATTAGAGTGTGGCACCAGGTGTCTTCAATATTGAACCTTTTCACAATATTCTAATTTTCCGAGATACTGAATTTGGGACTTTCATTAGTTGTTAGTTATAATCATCAGAATTAAAAGAAATAAACATTTGAAATACATCAGTCTGTGTGTAATGAATGATTCTAATATACAAGTTTCACTTTTTGAATGGAATTACTTAAATAAATCAACTTTGTCATGATATTCTAATTTTATGACCAGCACCTGTACATAATGTTGACCTTTTTGAGGCTGGTCCTAAAACAACTACTGTATGTTTTAGAACATGTGGATCGTCTGCAGATTGCCTATGAAACACATATAGGTATAGAAGATGCTCTGATCTACATACTCAACAGAGCCTACTCCCACTTAGGCAACCCCAGTACTACAGTCAAGGTAATGCTCTTTAATTTTTCCAGTGCTTTCCGCACCATTCTGCCTCTTTGACCCTCAGAAAAAGCTCAAAGCTTTATATCTTGATGCCCCCACAATAAGGAGACTCATGTCTTTTCATGTATGCAACAAGTGTCTGGAAATGATTTATCAGACAGTAGTACTAAGTTTGTTGTTCTACACTGCAGTATTCTGGGAATGAACAAGAGCTCAATCTCTGAGCTCAAGAGATGTGTGATGCCTGAACAGACTTATCGGGAAAGCCTGCTCCATCACAGGGCTTACCCAGGGCACAATGGAACCTGTTGTGGAAAAATAGGATGGTGGCAAAATTGTATACGATTATGAAAAATTGCCTCTATCTCCTTCAGGAGACGCTTTCTTGGAGCACTTTTAGCCACAGGCTCATTCCACCACGGTGTGCTAAGAAGCACCTCTAGGGATATTTTCTGTTCACTGCTATCTGGCAATTCAATGCCAGATATTCCTCCCAACCTAATCTTTAAGTTAATTTTAAAATTTCTTTACAATATACATTTATTTATTGATTGATTGATTGGTTGATTGGCTGTATTTTTGTCTTGTGAGTCTGTATTCTTGTTTCTTATGTTTCTGTTGCTGTATTCATCTAAATTTCCTCTTGCAATGAATAAAGTTTTTTTAATTTATTCTAATAATAGTTAAATGGAATACTCAGAATAAATTAATGTATGACTAACTGTCAATGGAAAACACAAGGGTAACATTAATGTCCTAATAAGCACCCATCTGTAATTAAAGCTCTGTTTGGGTACTCCCACAAAGCATAATGGCACAGACAAACATCAGTAATTCAGATCCAGCTTTTGATAACACAACCTCTCTGACTTTCTATTTCATTGCTAATAGGGATGACTAGAATAAAGTGGCTATTTTAAAGATTATTTAAATATATAGTATCTAATTAAATGCAAAACAAATATGATTTAAATTTATTTTGGAAGAATGCATAGTAAATACAGGTAGCGCAATGCTTCACGAATGCCTCACAGATCTAGCCCTTGGTTTGAATCTCATAGCCAGTCATGGTCTTTTTGCTTGTATTTGCTCTCCCCCTATATATATATATATATATATATATATATATATATATA
>JANRMT010062803.1:564107-579100 GCA_026402145.1 Polypterus bichir lapradei | reverse complement strand
AAACCTGCCCAACTTTTGTAAGGAAGCTGTAAGGAATGAACCTGCCAAATTTCAGCCTTCCACCCACACGGGAAGTTGGAGAATTAGTGATGAGTGAGTGAGTGAGTGAGTGAGTGAATGAGTGAGTGAGTGAGTCAGTGAGGGCTTTGTCTTTTATTAGTATAGATATATAACATGTTCTGCATATGATTATGTATGTGTGTTCAATTTTAATATATAAAGTCATTATCATGGAGTAAAGTTTCAGTATGTAAAATTAAACTTGTGCAGGTTAGATCAGTTGACAATAAAGAAATGTTGTAGTGTGAGTATTGGTGTGTCTGTGATGGACTGGACTTTACTTTAACGAGGATAGGTTCCTGCCTTTCTCCTAGTGCTGCCACATAGTCTAGCCATCCAAAGCCGTAATTTGGATTAAGCAGGATTGATAATATTTTGTAAATTCATATATGTTAAGTGTGGTGTTATGCATTCGGATGTGTCTCCTATGAATTGACTGGGGTGCTCCTGCCGCCCAAACCTGACACAAGCAGACAGTAGAACACAAGTTCCAGCACAGCATACGTTTTTATTCACGTGGGGAAGCGCTTTCCCTCACTCCCCACAGCAGTACAGTACAGTCAAGCACCAATATACAATTCCAAAGCACTTTCCTTGATTTCTTCTCCCCCTTCTCTTTTTCTCTCTCTCTCTCTCTCTTCTTTGCCTCCACTCCACCTTCGGCAAGCTCTGTCCACCTCCCTCCTGACTGTGGTTCCCAGAGTAGTGGCGGCTTCCTCCTTTTATAGAGAACCTGGAAGTGCTCCAGGTGTTCCAGTGATCTTTTTCGGGCAGCACATCTGGGTGTGGCGGAAGTGCTGCACTGATGAGCAGCCAACAGGGATGTTCCAAACTCCCAGGGAGCCCTGTGGGAGTTGAGTCTGAGGCATCACTGCAACCTATTTCAGCTGCCACCTTGCAGCCCGGGAGAGGTAATAAATACCCCCCTCTCTCTCTCTCTCTCTCTCTCTTTCTCTCTTTTTTCTTTTTTAGTTTTTAGTCAAATAAAAATAAATTCAAATCAACCCCTGCCCAAGAGAAAGAGAGGAAGGCCAGCAGATAGAGTAAGACAGGGAAGAGAATACTTTTCCCCAATATAAATGCTTATTCTAAAATGTTATTGATTAGATCCTGCCAGGTTTTAAAAAATGTTTTGTAAATGAGAATTTGATTTTTTCCAATTTCTAATAGTATATAACATCAGTTACCCACTGACTTAAAAGAAGAAGTTGGCTAGGATTCTTCCAGTTGAGCAAGATAAGTGTGCCTGCTAGTAGTGAAGTAAAAACGATTGTAGTTTGTTTGTCCTTCTACACTCCACTAAATCCTCTCTCTACTCCGGTCCTTCCATAATAATCGCATCCCGGATGGGCAACGGTCCTGACCATCCACAACTCTCCATATATGTTGTATATGACTTAGTAATTTGACACCACATAATAACATATTTATGTATTTAGATGGTTATTGACAAGTTAAGAGAGGATCAAACAGTTAAATAATAAAAATGGTTTAACAGTTGATTTTGCCTTTACGTTTTTGCATATTTTTTTTTCAAAAGTACTTACTGTTAAGGTATTACATGAAGGTTAAATAAAGTGTTTCTGTTAAATGGTTGAGTATTATTTTATTATACATATCAATATGAAAGGCAGTTACAATAATGTTACTCATGATTCTTTGTGCACATGTTGTATAAAGCTAGATTATTATGTTTGCACCATTGCTTTTACCATTATTTTGAAAGTATAAGCACTATGAAAGACACCTTTTAAAAATGTTTTTACTGTGCTTTATTATATGCTTGGTAATGATTGGTGTTGTCTTAAAATGTAAGGACCCTAGGCAAAGTAGCTTCCAAATTTCTAGCTCTTTATTCTTGTTTGACTTTACTACCAGAAGATGGTGCAAGTTTCCTAACTTCAACCTTCACTTGTTCATAGAAACTAGATATATAATAAATGTGATCTTGTCAAGGTGTAATGAATGAATAACCTGTGCCAGAACTTATTAAAAGATCAGTAGTTCTTACATTTAAAAAAAAAATAAACTGTAAAGTAATAAAATGAATAATAAAGCAAAAATAAATACAATAGTAAACAAGTTAAAAGTAAGAAAAATAAATATAACTTACTGTTTATTTATGGTACTCTGCTCTGTCTGTCATAATCCAAAGATGTGGTTGGGCATATGATTTCATGGATTTTGTTATTCTAACCTGGCTCTTGTAGGTGCATGTGTGGTAGAACTCAATGATAGTCTGGTGCAACACACAAAGTTGTTTGCCTTTTTCTTATGCGCAATGGCATCTTTTGCACCCTCTGTGATCCCATATTTGAATTACACAGTTATACGAGGGACATTCAAAAAGTTTCCACACTTTTATATATTCGTTGGAAACGGTGAAGGCAGGAGGAGTAGCAATTGAGCTTTAAAAAGTTGGTACAACGCTGGGAAAATTGCATCGCAAATGAAGGTGACCGTGTAGAAAGGTTATGTAATTTGTTTTTGAAATTCTTAATAAATAGAGTTAAAAAATTGTGGAAACATTTTGAACATCCCTAATAAATATGAATGACTGGATTTATGATTTATAATTGAATTTCTTAAAGATAATAATTTTAAAATGACAAAAATTTATGCATGTAGAAAATAAATCATTCATAATAAAAATAAACAACAGCATCCATTTTTGCTATATTTAATGCAAAAGGGAGGTAATGAGCAGAGATGGGATTCAAGCATACAACCATACTACCTCACCCAGAATTGTCTAAACTTGACAATTAACCCGTGCAAAACACAGGGAGAATATGAAAGCCCAACTCAGAAGTCAGTATTGCTAGGCATTACACCATCTGCAAGGTGACTTCATACTTTTTAAACCATAAATATAAGTAAAAGATGAATAAGTGATTAAATACAGTAACTATAAACACTATAATGTACATGTAAACCTTTACCGTATAATTTTAATGTACAGTACATGTTTCTTTCACCAAGGATGGAATAATAAAACATATATCAGGACTTTGTGTATATATAAACAACAAGTAATCAGTTTAAAATTAGATTAAGATTTAACTTATTTCTTCATTATAGTTATAAAACACTTAATATTCTTTAAATTGTATCAATGTTTGTTTCAGATTCTCCCCACTGTCTCACATGCAGTCCAGCAACCAGCAGTTTGGAAAACTGTCCCAGCACAACCAGTGGCAACCCAGCGGCCATCCCGAGCAAAAGGTGAAAACGTACACTGTGCTGCCCCCCATTGCTCACACAAGTGGTAGCGATTCCAACCTTAATGAGCGGACAAGTGAGCGTTCAGTTTCCAATCTACAGAGAAGCAGCTCAGAGGGCTACCTTGCACAAATGGAAAAACAGAAGCAGTTGAGACATAAAGTAACTTATAAGGTTTGTATTTGATATGGTGTGCTTATTGAAAATCATTTACCTTTTTTCTGTCAATATCTGTTGAAAATGTCTTTTTAATTTGTAAGACAATTTCAAGGAAATTATCTTTATACAGCAATTTTTGGTGTATTCTTTAATTGTTGGAAATTGCTGCATGCAATATTAAGTAATAATCTGTGACTGGCCTAGACG
This sequence comes from Polypterus bichir lapradei, assembly GCA_026402145.1. Classification (NCBI taxonomy): domain Eukaryota; kingdom Metazoa; phylum Chordata; class Cladistia; order Polypteriformes; family Polypteridae; genus Polypterus; species Polypterus bichir. Next base: position 575,452 of record JANRMT010062803.1, on the reverse strand, counting down.
TTACATGGAAAGAATTACTGTAAGTTCAAAAGTAAAGGGCTTATTTACTAAAGAGGAACTGCACCATAAGCAGAACTATCTTTTTGGGTTTGAGTTTTGCCATCTAAAACATTTAGAAATTTAATCAGAATTGACTACTGGAACACCTTCACTTTAGCTGACTTAGGATAAAAAGGAATGGAGGAATTTTGATGCAGTCATAGGGGCAGTTCAAGCTGACACCTAACATGCATATCCTTGAGATGTAAAAAATAATTGAAATATCTACAAAAAACCCAAATAAACATAGAAAGAGCCAGGCTGGTAACCAGACTGGTATTTGGACCCAGGGCTTTGGATCCTTGAAACAGTAGCGTTAATCATAGTGTAACTTAATTATTTATAATTTCTTTTAAATAATAGGCAACATTTTTCATGAAGTGAGAACGTTTTCTGTTTTGCCATCCATGGGTTGCAGTCTGTATTAAATGATAATGCACATTATCAATAAGCTGAAGGCAAGCACTCAGGATATATAATCTTGATGTTAAGAAAAATTATAACTTATTACTGAACAGTCATGTGCATTAGAGGCATGCCATCTGAAACAGTAAATCAAATCTTAGTTGTAAGGTACCTTTTTTAAACATACCCACTGCGGCTAATCTCAACAGAATTAATAGTAATGTGATTAGCAAAAATCCTTTTCTTGGAAACCAGCAGGCTACAGAGATGCAAATGTGCATGTAATCTGCCTCTTCATGCTTTGTGACAAACCAGATCAGGGCTAACAAGGTTGTTTTTTCTCTGCAATTAAATGGAACTTGTAAAATCATCACACCTGCCATCTTTCCAGACAAAGGGTTTCATGTATGGCTTGAATACAATGAAGATATTACTTCAGACAGTCAATGTGCTGTAAAACACAGATTAGAGTATACGTTTTAGTGATGTACTGTCTATTTAGTGAAAGGCTTTAAAGGGAGAGTTTGACGCATTTTAACACATACTGTTATTGGAGGCTGAGGGTTTTATTAATTGTGGTTAACTTTATCTTCCCTCACATACCAATATAGTATTTGATCTAATAGTTTAGACTGATAGAAACAATAGTATTATAAATGTTGTCAATGTGTTTATTTTCATTTAAATTTGAGAAATGTTTTATAAAACATTATGTAACAGATTATTGGTTTATAGATTGTTAAAATTAATGGAAATGAGCAGATGAATAAGTTTAGAATATTGGAGCAAATCAGCATGTAAGTGGCAAAACAAATAAAACTAGCAGTGAAGTGAAATAAAAAGAACAGCGAAATAACCATGACCAAAGGAAGATTTAGATGTCTGTTTAAACCCCTCTTGGAGCCAGTCTGATTTCAAATAATTGACTGCTTTGTTTTGTGATGTGCACTATGTGTATTGCTGACTCAGTGCTCAGCAGACCAGCTCTAGAGATTATTCCAGCAACATGTTGAGCAGCCTTTGCACTAATCACCCCTGCAGCTCAAGCATTTGCCATCTTTTTGGCTAATTTGTGTTTTGTGCCTGGTTATGTCCAAGATGATTGCAAGTCACTGATGCTCATACAGATGAAAAAAAAAAACCAACCCAAAAGAGTCATTAAGGACATCAAAGATATTATATACTCGACCATCAATTTTCCTACCTATTTAATACACTAGCTTTGTAAGGCTCTGAATGCATCTGTTTTAGAAAAAAAATATTTTTTTTTCTCTTTTAAATAAAACGACACCAGTGTTTCTGAATTACAATATTATTTAAAAAAAGTAATGTTGTATGAGTTTTAGATGTCAAACCACTTTGAGAAAACTCTTGCTATTAAACAATGTATTGGAGTCATGTTGATTCTATTGAAATCCTTTTTTCATCTCCTGTAGCCTTATACTTTGACAGACTACACAAACTTGAATCAAGAAATGAAGCTGGGTGGTCTTGGCCCAAACTACATGATATCTGATGAGAAGGTGAGGTACATAAATAATTGTATAAAAAAGAAAAAACAAAACATATTCATTTTTTGTTTCTATATGATATGTTTGTTAATAGCATTAAAAAGGTTAAGTTAAGGTCCAACATAATATTCCTCAAAATCTCTCAATCAATTTCATCTTCATGGAAGCTGCATTCCACATTTGAAATGGGAAGTCAGAATATTTAGCTGGAGCACCCTTTTGAGTCGGATTTTCAACTCATAAACTTGGGGTTGGTCTGTCAAGTCTGAGTTAGTCCGACTTTAGATAATGACATCAATCCAAAATGGTGATGTACACTGTTAACTTTAGTGAAATCTGTAGTACAGTACTATTTAATTACACTTCTGTGTATTTGTGTCTCATTAAATCAGTCACGCACACAGTACTGTCCATCTTCTATCTGTTTACATGTTAATATGTTGTTTGAATATGAAAAATAATATGTAATGTGTTGTTATCAACTGCTATTTATTCCATTGGAGCAAGCAAAACAATTGATTTTCTGGATGCGTCCATAATGGTTTTCTGAATATTTTACTGGAACGCGGTTAACACGAGAGTGATTCCATTCCCACCTCTGACATCCTACTTACGAGGTAAATGGAAAACAGCATAAATAGAGAAGTAAGTTAAGTATGAATTATATTCACATCCAATGCTGTATTTATATACTGTACTGTCTTTCAAAATTCCAAGAAATATTTTTATTTTAAAAGGTTCAAGTTTTGTATAATGCGTTTCACACAACATCTCCACATGGTGAGCTTCCGAGAATTGAAATGGCACCTGTGCATTTTGAAGTTACACAATTCATAATATTGCTATTCATTTTCCTGATTTTAGATACTATATTCCATCTATGTTTACAGTGTCATATTGTTAAATTGTTCATTTCTGGAATGTTATTAAGATATCAGTCACATGTACAGTGCTGCTAAATATTGCTTAATATGGCAAAATGTGTTTTTAGTAAAAAGGATAGATGCCTTTTATCTTGTAGGACAGAGTTTGAAATCACTCAGGTATTTAGAGAAGTGTGTACAATGAGTGAAACAGCCAAACTTCTTCATTTTCCATTTAATTTGTCAATAATATAACTCAATATAAGATATTTTTGGAGGGAGGTCAAACATCACCAATGAAGAACATGTACATTTTTATTTTTCTTAATAAAACATACAATGTTGGCATTGCTTTAAACCTAACCTTTTTCATTGTTTCCTGAAATAATATATATTATTTATTATTTTGTCCATTGTTCTGAGGATACATTGTATTTTGGAGGTATTGTATTTCAAACTCTGCTTCACAATATGTATTGTATGTGGGGTAAATGTATCATTTCATGACTTGTAAGGATGTATAGGGGGTGGGGCTGTATTGTATGTATTGGAGGATGTATTGGAGAGATAAGTGTGCTTTGCTTCAGGTGACATTGTTTAACGCATCTGCCCTAATTGTCACATACTGGCAAAGTGAACCAAGCACCATTAATGTTTAATAGATTACCAAATGCAGAACACTTCTTTCTGAAATCATCAAGTCCCTTACAGATTCTGAAACTGGCTTTGAAACATAAAGACTCTTTTTCTTACCTGCCTGGATGACCCCTCAAAGTGGCAATCATATACTATCAAAGCACAAGATTTTACCAAAGCACACATAGTCCTTAACATTAAACTGTATTTCTGAACTAATCCTTAATCTGGACAAAAGCATGCTGAATTTTTGCAGATGTTTTACCACTAAATAAAGTCCATTAAGTTAGAGGTTAGACTGTAATTGTTTTAAAAATAGGCACTCTTTTACTAATATGCTAGTATATTTAACATTTTCTTTTCTTTTCTTTTCTATATTCCTCTCCTTTTTATAAAAAATATTGATGGTACAAATGTTGTCTGTTTAGGAAATAACCCATTTCCCTTGTTATGTGCGCGTGTGTGTGTGTGTGTTTATGTTTATGTATTATTTATCATTGTGTAATGTTGTCCTTTCAAGTCTTGCACCTTAAATACAATAATAGATGTTGCCAGTAATACATACAGTATGAGATTGATAGCCTAAAATAAAGTAGGTCTCATTTTTTATTAACCTTCTATTTGTGCACTTCTCGCCTTCTGAAAAGAAAAAGAGTGCCTACCTAATGGACATTGTCGTTCCACCAATGCTGGATCTCAAGGGTTTAACTCCTTATGAAATAATTGAACAAATACATAAATAAGAGCCTTTAGAGAAAATAAATAGAAAGCCTTAAAGGGTAATGTTAATTAAAATCCCTTTTGTAATATCTACTATGAAATCTGCTCCATTTACAGGCAGAGAAAATGAAACAACAGAAAGAGTATTCCAAGCAGATTAGAGAGCAAAACCAAAAGATGAAGAGAAGCTCTATGGCTCCCGCTGCAAATACTGAGAACAAGCAAGAGAAAAAAAATACTGTTCGAGACAAGGTAAAGTACTGTCTGAACAAAGAGTAGGGTGCTAAAACTCGAGTCTTTGTGGCTCCCAGTGTTTTTGTTCTCCATTCTTAAGCTGACTGTCCTAAAAATGTGTTTTGAAAAAATAATATATTTCTTGTAGAGATGCTTTGTCTGAAGAAGAAGAAAAAAAAAGTTGTTTCATTAACTAATTTTCTTAACTCGTGTATTCCTCTGTGGAGTCACTTGGTACTAGAGTCCATCCTGAGAACCGTGAATGTAAGGCAACAATGAATTCTGGAAAGTCCATTGACATCACATCTTTGCTTTAATAAACTCCTGGGTTGCTTTGGCTGTATGTTTTGGGTCATTGTCCATCTGTATCATGAAACGCCGCCCAATCAATTTGACTGCATTTAGCTGGATTTGAGCAGACAGTATGTCTCTGAACACCTTAGAATTCTTCCTGCTGCTTCTGTCCTGTGTCACATCATCAATAAACGCTAGTGTCCCAGTGCCACTAGCAGCCATGCACGCCCAAGCCATCACACTGCCTCCACCGTGTTTTACAGATGATGTGGTATGCTTTGGATAATGAGCTGCTCCATGCCTTCTCCATACTTTTTTCTTGCCATGATTCTGGTGGAGGTTGATCTTGGTTTCATCTTTCCAAAGAATGTTTTTCCAGAACTGTGCTGGCTTTTTTAGATGTTCTTTAGCAAAGTCCAATCTAGCCTTTCTATTCTTGAGGTTTATGAGTGGCTTGCACCTTGCAGTGCATCCTCTGTATTTACTTTCATGCAGTCTTCTCTTTATGTTAGACTTGGATATCGATGTGCCTACCCTCTGGAGAGTGTTGTTCACTTGGTTGGCTGTTGTGAAGGAGTTTCTGTTCACCGTGGAAATGATTCTGCGATCATCCACCACTGTTGTCTTCTGTGGACATCCAGGTCTTTTTACATTGCTGAGTTCACCAGTGCTTGCTTTCTTTCTCAGGATGTACCAAACTGTAGATTTTGCCACTCGTAATATTGTAGCAATTTCTCGGATGGGTTTTTTCTGTTTTTGCAGTTTAAGGATGGCTTCTTACACCTGCATGGAGAGCTCCTTTGACCACATGTTGTCTGTTCACAGCAAAATCTTCCACATGCAAGCACCACACCTCAAATCAACTCCAGGCCTTTTATCTGCTTAATTGATAATGATATAACGACGGACTTGCCCACACCTGCCCATGAAATAGCCTTTGAGTCAATTGTCCAATTACTTTTGAGCCCCTGAAATGAAGGGATTGTGTTATAAAAAATGCTTTAGTTGCGTTACATTTTTATGCAATCCTTTTGTTCAACCCATTGAATTAAAGCTGAAAGTCTGCACTTCAACTGCATCTGAGTTGTTTCATTTAAAATTTATTGTGGTAATGTACAGAACCAAAATTAGAAAAAAGTTATCTCTGTCCAAATATTTATGGACCTAACTGTAATTCAGAATTCATTGTTCCATCAATCAAGGCAAGCTGTCCTGGCCCAGATGCAGCAAAACAGGCCCAAACCATGATAATACCACCACCATGTTTCACAAATGGGATAAGGTTCTTATGCTGGAATGCAGTGTTTTCCTTCCTCCAAACATAACGCTTTTCATTTAAACCAAAAAGTTCTATTTTGGTCTCATCCATCCACAAAATATTATTCCAATAGCCTTCTGGTTCGTCCACGTGATCTTTAGCAAACTGCAGATGAGCACCAATGTTTTTTTTGGAGAGCAGTGGCTTTCTCCTTGCAACCCTGCCATGCACTCCATTGTTGTTCAGTTTCCTCCTGATGGTGGACTTATGAAAATGAACATTAGCCAATGTGAGAGAGGCCTTCAGTTGCTTAGAAGTTACCCTAAGGTCCCTTGTGATCTCTCCGACTATTACACGCCTCGCTCTTGGAGTGATCTTTGTTGGTCGACCACTCCTGGGGAGGGTAACAATGGTCTTGAATTTCCTTCATTTGTACACAATCTGTCTGACTGTGGATTGGTGGAGTCCAAACTCTTTATAGATGGTTTTATAACCTTTTCCAGCCTGATGAGCATTAACAACTCTTTTTCTGAGGTCCTCAGAAATCTCCTTTGTTTGAGCCATGATACACTTCTACAAACGTGTTATGAAGAGCAGACTTTGATAGATCCCTGTTCTTTAAATAACACAGGGTGCCCACTCACACCTGATTGTCATCCCATTGATTGAAAACACCTGACTCGAATTTCACCTTCAAACTAACTGCTAATCCTTGAGGTTCACATACTTTCTCAACTCCCAAATATGTAATATTCGATCGTTTTCCTAAATAAACAAATGACCAAGTATAATATTTTTGTCTCATTTGCTTAACTGGTTCCTCTTTATTTTTAGGACTTGAAAATCTGATGATGTTTTAGGTCATATTTATGCAGAAATATAGAAAATTCTAAAGGGTTCACAAACTTTCAAGCACAACTGTAGTCAGTTTACATTTTTAAGTAATGAGTAACATAATGCAATACTGTACTTATTTTTTTGAAGTAAAAATACCCATGTTGCTTAAAAAAAACAAATATACCTTATTGTGTTACTATCAAAGCTTATTCCCAACACTCCAAAAACAAAATTACCTTGTTATTTCACAGAAGTATTGCATTTATTTTCTAATATCACACACATGTGTTCATCTGCTAACAGATAGTGAGGAAGAGGTTCAGCACCTGCGTAAAGTGCAACCGAGTGAAAAGACCTGAACAAAAGTTTTAAGTATATATTCAGTCCTGCATGTGCTGAGGGGTAAAGTTAATCAGGCCAGTTGAGGGTCACAGGGAGCCAGTGGTCACTGCACCAGCACTGAGTATAAGCCAAGGATTAAACATGGCAGACCTGTACATAGATCCTTTTCAGGGCCCAGTCGCACAGCCAAACAGAAAAGAGCGTTCTGCTTGCAATCATGTGACACAAATGTTAAAAAAGAGTCATTTTATTTTTAATCCAGTTTTTATAAATACATTGAAACAGTGTTCATACTATGATTTTTTAGGGGCTCACGTTGGGGATGGATGTTATTTATTTCAGAGCATATGAAGGACTAAATGTATTCATGAAGCTTTATAAAACACAAAACTTGCATGTTATTACATTTAGCTGTGTTTCTGGTTAGTTTCATGAAGGTTCATATGTGGGCTTAAGATTTAATAATAAATGCTAGCCAGTAAAACATATAGTTTTTCATACAAAGGAAGAAAACGTAATGAAAAAGTAATGCAGTGTTTGTAGCGCCTTACATTTTATGATGAATATTTATGTAAAATACTTAGTTACTTTTTTGTAGGAAATGAGTAATGTAACTGTTACTTTTAAAAGTAATATTCCCCAACACTGATCCTTAATATAAATTGTACTTATAAAATTATAATATTCATTCTTCAATCCCTTCTGTTTTTCCTCTTTTGCCAATAGTAGACTTTTACGAAAATGTGACTTATTCTGTTAGTTTTCAGAACAGGTCATCTTATAAAGCTTGTCATCTTAATTTACAAAAATTTAAACTATTCTGGGGAAAATTCAAAACTTCTGAAAATAGATTGTTTAGTGGAGTTAAAAAAATAACAATTTTGCTTTTTTTTTTTTTTTTAATTTTTTTTCAAATGTGCAAACTATAATAATTCCTTACATTTACAGTATATAGCACTTTTCTCAGTACTCAAAGCGCTATCCACACAGGGAGGAACCCGGGAAGTGAGCTCTCAATCTTCCACAGTCTCCTTACTGCAAAGCAGCAGCACTACCACTGCACCACCTCAATCACATGTCTTGCTGTTGTCTATGTTTGAATTGATGCCTAATGGTAAATTTTACACATGCAACCATTTAAATTTATTGTTGAACAGCAACATTCAAAAAGACTGGAGGATTCCCTGTAGCTCCTTTATGAATACAGTTTGGGTAATAACTGGGAAAAGATGGCAGTATCCCTGATTGTATACATTTTGACATTTTATTGCATCACTTGTCAATAAGGTTAATTTCTTCTGAATATCTGACTATTCTTACTTGATCTCGCTAATCTTATTTTTTATTTAATAATTTCTATATTCCACTCAGCCTTAAGTGTTTTGTTCCCACCTCCTTTTATAACGATCCCCATGCTTACTAAGATCATATGAGAAGCTTCCAGTAGTCCTCTACATGTGTCCTATTCCACTTTATTTCTGTTCCTTTTAGAATCAGGTGAAATTTAACACAAAGGAGTGTTTTGCTTCTCCCTTTATTGTATTTCTCATTCTAGGAAAGGAAACCTCCCAAGGCTTACTTGGTATTTTTGCCATATATTTTTTTGTTTTTGGCATAGTACTTTCTGAAATATAATTAATGCAACATGGCCACTATAAATGAGCGAGTGAACGCGTATACTTAGTAGGGCATGATGATGAATGGAACTTAAGAATTCCTGTTATGTACTTTCTTTGCTATAGGCTTTGGAATATGCCAAGAATATCCGTAAACCCAAACCACCTGTCCAGACCAAGAGTACAAATGAAAAGACCACCAGGGAAGCCTTCAGTGATCATGTACAGTACTTAGAAGACCTGGACCTTTCCCATCTGGCAACTTTGGAGATGCTTCAGAGACGGCATGAAGCAGAAAAGCAAGTTGTAGCCGGTTTCAAAGTCTTGAATGTGGGTTGACCTATTTTCAGGTGGGATTGAGATAAGATTTATAATCCCAAACAAGAACATACTGTCACCCACAAAATGACACTCTGACAGCATTATGATGCACTTCCGTTGACACTTAAATCTTCTTCTGGAATTTGGGTGACTATTTGTACTTAATTAATTACGATTTAGTGGTCACAGAATAATTTATGGACATCACAGTTGCAGAATCTTTGTAATGAATAAATACACATAAACAAACACAACTGGCCCAGTGGTCTAAATATTATTCCATGGATTTGGAAAAACAAACAAATTCAAATGCATTTCCACAGGTGCTCAAAGTAGAACATCTCTATTACAGCCTGATTACAGAGCTGTTATATTCTTTATATAAATGTTTTTTCTATGACCATTATGTGTAATTTTGTGTAATTCATATTCTTCATATTCTTCTAAACAACAATAATAATAATAATAAATTGATAAAATCTTTTATAAGCCCATTATGTGCAAAGAAGCTATCTGCCACTTTTTACTGTTTAACCTGCAGCCAAGTCTTTCTTTTTGATTTAATCCACCAAAACTGTGTGCAATATTTTATGATCTGTAAAATCCAGTAAAATATTAAAATATATCTGTCTTTATTTCTAATGGTAGCAGAATAATTTAAACAAAAACATAGTGATATGATGATTGCAAAATTCCTCATGTAACTTCTCTAGTATTCTGCTGTATATAGTGTATACATTTTAACTGATTGTTAACTGTTGGGCTTGAGTGCCTGCTAAAGCTGAACTGGAAGGAGTTATGATTTTTTTATTATCATTTTAAAATGTGTCAGAAATGAACAAATTGGTCCCTCTAGCCCCACATACCACGTGACAAAATTGTCCTTGGACTATTTGGATGGAATGGCTTAGTTTCCTCATAGTCTCACCCTCCAGTGATTCATTCCAATGCTGTGATTCACCATGACATCATAATCTGTATAATATGCCAGTTATTGTACGTAATTATTGTTTTCTTATTTTATTAAATAATTTCAGTAATTGCATGCATTGTTAACCTACAATGATCTCTGACTTATTTACTTTCAATATATATAAAAAAGATTTTATGTTACTTTTTACTTGCTCAAATCTACTTAATTCTTAAAAACTTGACTTTTTTAAATGGGACCTCATTCAAGGATAACACTTGACTCTGGCCTTAAAAATAACCGTAATTGGGTCAAGTCGATGGACTTAATTCTCTTTACTAAACTTTTACACTTTTTTTAACTGCATAACCTGACGGAATAAGCTCTGCTCACTCCAGAAAAAGCAGGGTCTCTGTGTCCGATTGTGGATGTGAGCAACACTATGGAACCACAAGGAACAGTCCTGTCTTCTTCTCTCTTCACCCTGTATACCTTGGACTATAAGGATAACGCAAGATCTTGTAATCTGCAGAAATTCTCAGATGAGTCTGAATTTATGAGGTATATTGACAAGTAAGGTTAGACATAGGAGAGTAGTCAGGTGGAGAACTTTAAAAATTACCTGCCACTTAACATAAGTAAAACCAAGGAATTGCCTATTTGAGTTTTCCAGCACCAAAGAGCCTCTACGCCTGGTCACTATTCAGGGTAGAAGTGGAGGTACGCTCCTACAAGTTCTTGAGGGTCCACATCAATGACAGGCTGAACTGGTCTCGGAACACATGGAAATAATTTAGGAAAGGGCAGAGCAGACTCCTTTTTTTCTTAGGAGTCTGTGTTCCTTTAATGTGGGTAGTGACATCCTTTCCAGTTTCTATAACTCTGGCATGGCCAGTGCAACTTTTCATGCTGTGGTGTACCAGGTTGGTAACATCACTTCAAGAGAGGCCCAGCAAATCAACAAGCTGATTCGGGAGTCAGGATCAGTTACTGGGACACACCCTGGACCCACAGGAGCTAGTAGAGAAGGAGAGAATAAAGACAAAACTGGTGGTCATTATGACCAATGCTACACATCTTCTCTCTGACACTCTAACACTGAGGACTTTCAGCAGAAGTATGTCACTACTACACTACTATAGGCTGCTTTATGCCAACAACAATAAATGACTACTGTTTTTACTTTTAGCCAAGTCAGATATCTTCTTTAATTTTGTAATTATTGTGTGTGTTTGAGGAGGTTTTATGTTTTTTGTTACAATAGTTATTGAGCTTCTATGAAAAGGTAAATTTTTGTCTCAAAAAATAAAGTTCTATCTATCTATCTATCTATCTATCTATCTATCTATCTATCTATCT
>JANRMT010062803.1:543284-564097 GCA_026402145.1 Polypterus bichir lapradei | reverse complement strand
TCTATCTATCTATCTATCTATCTATCTATCTATCTATCTATCTATCTATCTATCTATCTAATTGGATGCTTTAATGTATTTATTATATTATGGTAGGAGATCCCATCATTTGTTCTTCTATCCGTTCATATTTTTCATCCGCTACTCCACCTGAGGGTCATGGTGAGGTGGTGATCATCGTAACAGCATTGTTTTCCAGGCAGGACCCCACCCAGTAGAGCACACTTGTGCTTCAATCACAGTTTCATACACACACACACACACACACACACACACACTGCCTCAGATATGAAACCCTGTAGAGGTGTATATTATAAATAGCTTGAAATAAAGTTTTAACCAATTTATTTTGTGGAAATAAGAGGTAACCTAAAAAATGGTCTTTTGCTGGTATAACAAAAAACTAAATTCTTTTAATTAAACTAGTCGTTGGTTTCAGCTAATAATTGGATAATTACTTTATTAATGCTTATTGCCATTTTAGCCAAATATTCCTGCCTTTCTGGTGAATTTTCAGTTAATATGATGTCCTTTTTTTTTGACCTCGGTCTCTATGAATATTTTCTCATATCCAACAGTGGTTGAAAATATGGATTTCTAAACTCTTTGAGATGAATCTGATTAGAATCCCAAACTTGTTTCCTGCACTTACAAGTGGTAATCCGCTCATAATTCAGATTTCAAGCACATTTTTTTTTTTTTTTGCTTTAATGGTACCGTCAGATGATTATCAAAGAGCTATTTACGTATATGTAATATTTTAATTAGATTATGGTCTCTATTTAACCCATCATGGCCTTCTTTGATGCTCTGTGTTTTACTGTTTAGCCTCAGATGCAAGAGATAATGAATACTGGACCTTTTGATTTAATGAGAAATACCGCCTTTATAAACCAACTCTGTGCACATTTTTTTTTTATTTTTTTTTTCTTCCCATCTATAGAATTCAGTTAATTGAAGGAGTCTCTCACCACTGCACATTAAGGAGGAAAAATTAGCATCCCTTTTTCAAATTAGAAAGAGCAGGCAGATGCTTTGATCTGAGGACCAGAATGAAGGAGGTGAACCCCCCCGTAAATGAGCTGATGGCCTTGTTAATAGAATAAAATGCAGATGCATCCACGTGTTGCAAAATGCTTAATCTCTTAATTGATCACCTTCCGCTCTGTCTATTCTGTCCCCCTTTTTATTTTCTCAGTAAATCAGAATCACTTTTTGAAATTAAATGAATCACTTTTCAAAGTGGAGAAAGTAATGCATATCCTCTTTGAAAGGAAAAGCACAGTCAATTAACATAAAGCATCCAAATTAATATGATCTGTGTTCCCCAGTATAAACTTGGACTGTATTAGCAATTCTAAGTGATATACTTTATAAATGGGTTTTCCTTCAAAGTACTTGTGCCTATTGGGATGGCGTATGTGTTCTAAAGCCAAACTTCAAAATTTGATGTAATATTTTATTGTCCATTGAAATGGCTGTACAGTGGCATAAGTGTAAGTTTGCATGTTCTCATGTTAACCTTTCTCAGGTTTTTCCAGAATCCTTTCACAAACAAAAACTGTAGTTTTGATTGTTTGGAAACTGTGGCTTGGCCTCTAGTTAATAGCTTTAACTGTGTACTGGCTTTCTTTCCAGACATGGCTCGTGTCACTCATTTGAGTCTCCTAGAGCTGTAAAGCAGCAGTATACCAGACTGTTATTATGTCTTTTTTATTTATGTACACTCACTGAACAAATTCTTAGGACCACTATAAAAATACAGGGTAGGAGTAGTTTTGCTCTCAATACAGCCTCAGATCTTCATGGCATGAATTCCACAATTTGTTTTAAACATTTCTTTGAGACCCTGATCCATGTTGACATGATCGCATCACACAATTTCTTCAGATTCTTCTGCTGCACATTCATGTTGTTGTAATGGATTCACATCTGGCAATAGTGAAGGCCGTTGAAGAACACTGAAGTAATTGTTACGTTCATGAACCCAATTTGAGATGACTTTTACTTCATGACATTGTGCATGTTCATGATGGAAGTAGCCATTACAAGATGGGTAAATTCTGGCCATGAAGGGGTGCACTTGGTCAGCAACAATACTCAGATAGGCTGCGGCATTCAAATGATGATTAATTGGTATTAAAGGGTCCAAAGACAGTCAAATAAACATCCCCCACACCATTACACCACCCCTACCTGCCTGGAATCTTGACACAAAGCAGCTTGGGTGCATTGATTCATGCTCTCAGTGGCAAATTCTGACCCTAACATTTGTGTGCCTCCACCCATCAGATCAGGCTGGCTTTTTTCAGTCTGCAGCTGTCCAGTTTTGGTGACCCTATGCCCACTGCAGTCTGAGGTATCAGGTCTTGGCTGAAAGGAGTCAAACCTGACATTGTCTCCTGCTGTTGTAGCCCCATATGCCTCAAGGTTGCACATATGGTACATTCTGAGATGCTTTCCTATTCACCACAGTCATACAGAGTGGTTATCTCGGTTACTGTGGCCTTTCTGTCAAATCAAACCAGTCTCGCCATTCTCCTCTGACCTCTCTCATCAACATAGTTTTTCTATCCACAGAACTGCTGATTGCTGGACTTTGTTTCTCACACCATTCTGAGTAAATTCATGAGACTGTTGTGTGGGAAAATCCCAGGAGAACAGCAGTTACAGAAATATTCAAACCAGCCCATCAGACACCAATAACCATACAATGACTGAAATCACTGAGATGACATTTTTACCCATGCTGGTGTTTGATGTTTGCCTTAACTGAAATTCTTAACCTGTATCTTCATGTGTTTATACATTGTTCTTCTGCCACGTGATTGGCTGATTAGATAACACTGCACAACAAAGTTTTTGCTTCTTGAACACTGTTGGGTGTTTCTTATAGATTTTTGGATGCTGATTACTAATATCACATCAAAATGTACCCATCATATACCGTTTCAGTTTTGTCATGATTTTTTCTTATATTTTTATCCAAACATTTTCGCTCCCTTAAGTGACTTATCAACAACGGTTTGTGCAGCCTGGGCATGTCCAGGCATGGAATGAGGCCAGGTTGGAAGCTGTTCTGTGGAAGTTGACATCCTGGGCAGGTCTGAACGAGCTTGACACTGTCTCAGCATGCTATAAAGGTGGCTTGCATACACCGATCCTGCTCATTTGGTTTATATAGATAGTCAGTGTGTATGTATAGTATCAGTATAGTAAAGTATAGTATCTGTAGCAATATAACAGTAAGTAAGCTTGATCTTATAGATGTTTTGGTGTCGGGTGATATGTCTCGTCAATGTCGTAACAGCCGCGATACATTCTGCTATATCTGTGGCGAATATACAGTACACTTGCGCCTCAGAGACGTTGGATGACTGCTCTTGTGAAGAAAGCTTATCATCTGTATTTCAGCTGCAAAATTGGTGATCAATACAAGGAATGGGCGCCTCACATTTTCTGTGCGACATGTTCTGTCAGTCTGAGAGTCTGGCTCAGAGCCACTCGAAATACGATGCCGTTTGCTGTTCCGATGATATTGCGAGAACAGAAAGAACATGTGACAGACAGTTACTTCTGTTTGACTAATGTGTCTGGCAATGAGACCCATGCCACATGACGATAGTCTTCCAATTCCGAAACCACCAGAGGATTGGACCTTAGACGAACCAGATGAAGAAATTGCAGTGCAGAGTACTGACAGTGACGTTGACCCGGATTTTGAACTGTGTTCATCAGGTGATCCACATCTGATATCACAGTCCGAATTGAACGATTTGGACAGAGATTTGGGTCTGTCAAAAGCAAAAGCTGAGCATCTGGGTTTGAGACTGCAGGAATGGAGTTTGCTGTCACCAGGTACGAAAATTTCTGTGTTTCAAGGCCGACATCATGATATAACCAAATTTTTTGCACAAGTCGACAGTCTCAGTTTCTGTTGTGACATTGAAGGATTGTTCTTGGCCTTGGGTTGTGATCACAACCCGGAAGAGTGGCATCTCTTCATTGATTTGTCAATGTTAAGCCTGAAAGCTTTTCTTCTGCACAATGGCAATGTTTATCCTTCAGTACCTGTTGGCTATGCAGCACACATGAAAGAAACGTATGAGAATATGGAACTGTTGCTGAAGCATGTCCAGTATAGCAGGTACACATGGAATATCTGTGGAGATCTTAAAGTCATTGCTCTGTTACTAGGACTGCAGCTCGGCTATACAAAGTACTGTTGTTTCATCTGCGAATGGGACAGCCATGCCAAAGAGTCGCACTATTCTCAACAGAACTGGCCACTCCATAAAAAGTTAGTTCCAGGACAGAAAAATGTGGCACATGAATCGCTTGTCAACCCGACAAAGATATTTTTCCCTCCTCTTCACATAAAACTGGGACTCATGTAGAATTTCTTGAAAGCACTAAACAAGGAAGGTGAAGGTTTTCGTTATTTGAGACAGATGTTCCCAAGAATAACTGACACCAAGATTAAACACGGCATTTTTGTTGGCCCCCCCAGATCAGACATACTATGAGTGAAAAGTGGTTTGAAGATCTGTTAGTTGGGCTCGAAAAAAATTGCCTGGAATGCCTTCAAAGATGTTGTTGACAATTTCCTGGGCAATTACAGAGCCCCAAACTACATTCAGCTGGTAGACAAACTTCTGAAAGCATACAAAACATTGAAGTACAACTTGTCACTCAAGATTCATTTCCTCCACACACACTTGGACTTCTTCCCCGCAAATCTTGGTACTGTCAGTGACGAACACGGTGAAGGTTTCACCAGGACATTGCTACGATGGAGAAACGATACCAGGGCAACTGGAATCCATCAATGCTTGCTGACTACTGTTGGACACTGCAACGTGATGCACCAGACATTGAATACAAAAGTAAATTAGGAGCAAAACACTTTTAATTCTGTTGAATTTAATAGCTTATGCAAAACATAAACGTGACTAAACACATTGTCAGTAAACATATAAATGTCTATTTCTCAGAGTTCCTATGTGATGCGTAAAACCAAAACTATATTTGTGCATACCCAGTAGGTACCTTTCACAATCAGCAAAAACGTTTCAGGGAGCCAGACTTTTCAAAAAATGTTGTGCAGTGTAATTTCATGGATTAACAGATGTACAGGTGTTCCTAATAATTTTCTCAGTGGGAGTGTGTTTTTCTTAAAATTCTGAGTCCTTAACCCAATTTTTAGTCATAAGGGACAGAAGGCTAACCCAGTACTATTAGTTGCATGGCAGAAATCAAACTTGTTAGTGCCACTGGTGCTTTTTAGAGTATCGTCACACAAACTCTGATGTGATGTAAAATCACTGAATAACCTAACATGGAAGTGTTTGGGGTGTGAGAGATAAATTTGAAAAAATACTCTAGACTGTGCAGAATCCAAACAGGCAGGGGCTGAAAGCAGGATGATTTAAACACATATAAGTGAAAAAACTCAATTTATTATGAACCTCTATCTGCAAAATACATTTCATTTTTGGTGAGGATATATTATCATAAATGTTTGCAAAACTCTGTGGAACAGTGCACAAAACAAGGTATTCAAGCAAACAAAGAACAGCCAACAATATATGAAGTAAGAAATGTTTTAAGTAGATAACAGAAATAAGATTGTACAAGGAATAAATACTACACAGAGGTCATATGGCAGTTTGTTTAGCATTGAAGATAAAGCAAAGGTGCAGCTCTCCTTCTTACAAACACACTGTTACGTTTTAGTGAGAAATCTGAAAGCTGGAAGCCATTTTTAGTATATAATAAAATTTTCAAATGAAAGAAGATTATGTTGCAGTAAATCAATTTACTGAAGTAATCAATTTAAATATTCATCCCGCCACTATGTAAATGTGAGGCTTATTAAGAAGCAGACATTGCATCTGATCTTGAAGTGGGTTGCACGGTATATTTGAACATAAGCATCATCTCCCAATTAGGAAAGATTGCACTTGGCCTTATTTATTTTCACAATAATTCCACATCTTTATTTGGTAACAGCGAAAATGCTGAATAATAATACGGTACATATGTGCCTCTCGGAAGTGCTCTTTTGCAAATTTGCTTTGTAAGATCTGAAGGGGTTGAATAGTAAAGAAAAAGATTACTAATCCCCCACTCCTCCTTACAAGCACACAAAAAATTCCATTTGCATTTAAGGAGAATGCAGTTAATGGAGTTTGGTGGGAGCTTAAAGCTTTTGTCTTTCATATGTAAAGTATACAGTGTATTTATATATAAATATGTAAATATACTGTATACTTTACATATGAAACATATAAATTAAATCATTTCTGATTTTTTTTAGCTTTTTTTATTAAAACAAACATGTCCTGCTCATTTTGTTCTGCCTGCCTTCTTATGTTGATTTGTTATTCTAAATAATTAACATGGGGTAGTGCAGTGAAAATCCACATCCACAATAAGGAGACCAGGGTTCTCAACCTGCATGTTCTCCCCCCGTGTCTGCATGGTTTTCGTCCTACTGTCCAAAGACATGCAGGTTATTGAATTTCTTCCATTTTGTTTTTTCTTTTTAGGTAGTCGAGGCCGGGGGGCTATCAAAAAATGGCCTGTTAATGCCTGTTGAGGCATTCATACTTTATGTGATTTGGGGCTATACAAGAAATAACTTGTTGCTCTGCTTGAATTTGGCTCCTGGTCCACTTTGAGCCCCTGAAAGTGTCCTATAAATGAGATATTTCTTCCAATTTAGGATTATTTATATTACTGCTGAAAAGATTTTTTTTAAAAGCTAAAGGAAACATTCCTGGTATGTTTAAACATGCTAATACCAATAAGCTTTAGTGAAGACTTTATTTTGCTTTATTTTAAGTCTGTGGCAACCTCAAATAAAATGTGTAAAAATGTGTTGTCAGATCTAATATTCTTCCTGTTCATTGTTTTATTGGCTATTCATCATCATTTTCTAACCTGCTTTGTCCTGGACAGGATCATGGTTGGTGCTGGACCGCATCCCAGCTAGCACAGGGTGCAAGGTAAGAACAAACCCGGGACATGGCGCCAGTCCATCATAGGGAAAACACCCCCACACCAAACATATGCTAGGGCCAACTTTAGTGTCACCAGTTAACCTAACTTGATTGTCTTTGGACTGTGGGATGAAACCCACACAGGACATGAGGCGAATATGTAAACTTCACACTGGGAGGACCCTCGACATCAACACTGGTCTCCTTACTGCCAGGCAGCAGTGCTGCCACTGCACAACCAGGTATTTAATGGAATTATTAGATACTTTATGGAACATATTATGTGTACACTGAATAGATGAGACCTCCTTAATATGAACAGAATGAAAGTCTCTTGAATGAGAATGTGTAAGTTGGGGGCATGCGCTGATAGTGCATTGCTGCATGCACCACAGGAAGGTGCAAGACTTAAATAATTATATACGCCATATAAGATTACAAAGTGTATGGGTTATGATCTGTATTTATTAGATATCAATTATGCTGTGTTACATTTCCCTTGTATATGGGTGACAAACTACATTTCTTAATATACTGTACATTACTCATATTTTTTCCTACCATCACCATTAATGGGCTCTACCATTGGCTACTTGAATTGGCTTAATTTTTGGGGTAGCACCCTTCACAAGCGATGAGCAAAATGAGCTGTGTGAATCTGAATTTACACCAAATCTCGGTGTTTCACTTTCAAAAAAAAAATCATGAAAAAAAAATGTGTTTCACTTCCTGTTAAATTTGTGCCATTCACACAAGAGGAAATGCATTTACTTTCTGTCTGGTAGCATTTCCTTGCTTTTATTCTACGTGTGTCTGCTTCTTATTTAGTATTTAAATTAAGTGTAAAAATCACAATAAGGCAGTTGCTAGATAATGGTAAAGGAAGGGGCTTGGCAGCTTTGATATTTTTTTGTAGTAAAAACACAGTAATATGCACCATGAGTAAGACTTAAAAGGGCCTTCAAATCTTGACTTATTGTTATTTTGGATGATCTAGATATATAGGATCAACAAGGTTGTTGTGCTGGATGGCCTGGTCTTGCCACAATTGTTCAAATCCTTTATCATTATCATCATCACATGCAATGGACAAATACCCTTATCAGAGCTCATTCCTGCTTTATGTGCAGTTCTACCTAGACAGGCACATGTAGCCCTGAACTGGATTAAATTGGCTTGACAGTTCATTGATAATAATAATAATAATCTCTCTATTATATAAAAAAATCCTGGGACGAAACATGACTTTTTCAGAGAGATATTTTCAAGTCTCGCGAGTCGAGACTTTGTGCCAAGAGATTTAACCATGCCTGGGGCCAGAAATAAAACACAAAGAGTAGATGACAAAGTAGGAGGTTCAAAAATGTTGACGTGATACACATGCAGAGCAGGTTAGAAATAATGAAAGTACTAAAATTCAAAAGTCTCAAAGAAATGATGGTAAAGATCGCATTAGCGCAAACAAACGGAAATTATTACTCGGTGAAATAACGGAACAGCGAAAAGAGATCAAATATATTGTTCGGATTTAAACTTTAAGTCAGAGACTTGTAGATCATCTAATTCATGTTGCCATCAGGGAAAAGTAATGGGAAGAGGCGTATTCGCAAGAATTAAAAGATTTGCTGTTTGGTGAGAGTGAAATCTATATACGTGAGTGGCAGAGATGTGAAGTGGATGGCGTGTAGCACAGGCTGGGGGGTTGGCGAGCAAAGCGAGCAGTGGGCGAAGTCTCCCCTAGTAATAATAATAATAATTGAAACCAGTTAGTTCATGATACATACAATTTATTGTAACATCATGCTATACATTGAAATAAATTAGTTATTATGTTGTGCAAATCCCTTCTAAGATTGTGTCTTTGATATCTTTGAGAGATTTAAGAATCTCAGAGATCCTAAGTGCTCAGGTTTTGGAGATATGTGTTCCTGATAGGGTTACCCATGGCAAATCATTCTTAGTGGAGGGGCAAAAAAAATCATAATTTTTCTCTCAGGAATCAGTAATAAGAGGACCAATATTCTGCCCTTGCAGAGATACTTTAGAGACAAAAGGAGCTTGCCAAACTTGTCTACATGTGTTTTGTGAACTATTGAAAGGCTTATGATCACATATCTGGTAATATTTTATAGAAGGTGCTGCAAAATTTTTGGTGGCTGCTGTGTCACATTCGATCTCTATTAAGTTCTGCTTGCTGTTAGATCAAGAATATTCAAAAGGTGCATTGGACTCTGTCAATAATTTGTATCATCTGCTCTCTTGTTTGTAAATGTTATGAGCAGGATATTAGTTTGCAGTTGAGGTTTGTTGGAGATCCAGTATGCTAAAGACAGGGTTGCATATTGGCTGTTTGCAGATGATGCTGTCCTGTTAGCCTCATCAAACAGTAACCCCTAGTGCACATTAGGCCATTTCTCAATATGAGTATAATATACAGTAAATGTCTTTCAAAAAAGAATGGCATATTCCATATGGGTAAGGATGAGCTATGACCCTAAGTCCAAGAGTTCAAGTAGCTTGGGGTATTCTTCATGAGTTAGGGTACAGGGGATCATGAGACTGACCTAGGAATTGGAGGCTAAGTGCTCTTATAAAGTGGATGATTTATCTGGCAAACAATATTTCCATTCTCACCCTAATGTTTATGAGCACAGGGAAGTGACTGAAAAAAGAAAACTGGGAGCACAAGTGCCCAAAATGTTGCTGGGCTGTCCGCCAATGACAAAATGAGAGGTTTGGCAATGCAGGATGGTCTTCAATTTGAATCGCTCTTTCTTCTGATCAAGAGGAGCCAGCTGAGATAGTTTGTTCATATAGATGTGATGCCCCCTTTTCATCTCTCGCATGACATGTGCATGGCATAGACCACTGAGAGAAGATGGAGTTGAAGATCCAGAACATGCTGAAGGGATTACATCTCTTGATTGCCATGGGAGTGTCTGTGTATTCTCCAGGAAGACCTCAACACAGAAATGCCTTGACAACCCAGTTTAGAATGCTGCTACTTTATTCATCATTATGAAGTGAGGAAAGAAATGATAATGATGGAAATTATAAGAGTATTAAATAATTAGACACACTTTATAATAATGTACATTTAAATTTGTGTGCTTGTGTATCTTCATCATACCTACACAAAAGTAAAATTAATTGGCAAAAAAAATGAATGTGTAGAATTTAATTCCAGCAATCCAGTAAATATTCCTGGAAACTATTAACAATGTTATTGTTTCTTATGAAAATATTGATGGATAATACGAAATGCCACCCTTTCTTGTACTGATGTACTAATAAAACTTTAAAAGACTGGAACCCATTTCTCAGCCAACTTCAGCTTGAGAAGTAATCAGAATGTAGAGAGAATTCATTTGATTTCAGGTGTGGCTTGACCCTGATGTCCCCTTGTGTGACAGAAACTAAATGCCTGTAAGAGAGTAGATATCACTAGAATGGCAAGATACATTAAAATACAGAAGTGTAGATTTTGACATGAGACATTCATTTTGAGGTATTGTGAAATAACTTCTATTTCAAAGAATGTGACCATGATTTTGTATTTGCATTCAAGTAAGCATGACCTACCTTTTCACTAAGACTTTGTATCTGTTTAAAATTTTAATTTTAATTTTAACTACTGCATAAAATGAAAATTTTTTAGATATATTTCTTGGAATGATCTTTTCGATATTTTGATTTAATTGTTGTTGTCCAGATCCAATTATGCAACTTTTAATGCAATGCATGAAAACAATACAAGACAAAAGAATTGTTTGAAATATCTTGTAATAAATGAAAATGGACTTACATTGAATTAATTCACTGATTTTCCATGTAATGTCCCACTTGTCCTCCATTCAGTTGGATACAGGCTTGGAGTCTTCTGGCAAAAGCATCACATGTGTTTCGGCACATTTTCAGAGGAACTTTCCCGAAATCCTCAACAATCGCCAGGCACAGATTCTCCAAACTGTCAATAGGATGTGCGTGGATCTTGTCCTTAAGATATCCCCAAAGAAAAAAATCTGGTGGGGCAAGGTCAGGCGACCATAGAGGCCATTCAACAGGCCCTCGACATCCTAACCACTGGTTTGGAAACTTTTGGTCAAGGAAGTTCCTTACATTTATCGCAAAGTGAGGTGGAGCCCCGTCCTGTTGCCACCACATATGGTCGAAGTTCTGTCTGTTCTGTAGTTTTGGGATGACATCGTTCACAAGCAGGTTGAAGTACCTGTCCCCTGTGACATTTCCTTCAAGGAAAAATGGGCCAACGATACCATCATAAGACACACCAGCCCATACCATCACTCCCGGGGACTTGTGTTCGACTTCAATGGTAATGTGGGGGTTGTCTGCACACCAAAAGACACAGTTGTGTCTGTTGACTGAGCAAGATGTGTGAAAAATGGCCTCATCAGTCCACACCACATTTCGAGCCAGTTCCGGATCCCCCTCCAGTCTCGCCAGCCACGCTTCCAAAAACTCAATCCTCCTGTTGAAGTCGTCCTCGTTGAGAGCATGAAGAAGTCATGGATGGTAGGGCGTATGTTTCATTTCATGCAATATTCTCAGCACACTGGTATTACCAATGTTCAGCTGTGCAGACAATCGTCTGGATGACTGATTTATGCAGGGACGATTCCAGTTCGGCGCAAAGACGATTCTTCATGTCGTCAGTTCGCACACTTCTCGATGGTCTGGGATTTTTCGGGTGATTGGTGCTACCAGTCCAGTCAAACATTTCATTGATTTGGGAGATCATGTTCCTATGCACTGCAGGCAGTCCAAATTCCTCCAACATCCTGCGTTGCACCTCGGAAAACATTGCCCGTTATCGAGAAAAGGTGAACACATCGCACCCGCTGTTCGACTGACAACCATCTCCCCGCCATTTTGGAATGCAGGGCAGGTGCTGCCATCTATCGGCAACAAAAAGAATTTTTTGTGAGTTCTCTATGTAATAAACTTAATAAATTATAGCGTAATGAAAATTCCATAATTAGATCTGGACCACCCTTTACAATATCTACTATATTTATAATACAGTATGTCATATTCAATCATTGAGAAAATTAATAGAAGAGCCTGCACACTTACATGTTCATGCAGTTATCTAATCAGCCAATCAAGTGGCAGCAGAGCAATGCATAAACTCATGCAGATACAGGTCATGAGCGTCCATGAATGTTCACATCAAACACCAAAATAAGGAAAAACTGTGATCTCAGTGATTTTGGCCATAGAGTAATTGTTGGTGCCAGATGGGTTGGATTGAGTATTTCTGTAACTTCTGATCTCCTGAGATTTTTACACACCACTGACTAAAGTTTACTCAGAATGCATTTACATTTGCATTTATTTGTTTGACAGACGTTTTTATCCAAAAGAGGAAAATATAATCGAGAACTGTGCAAAAAACACCAGTGAGTAGCAGATACACAGACAAAAATGTTTTGCTAATGAGAAAGGTCAGAGGAGAATGGCCAGACTAGTTTGAGCTGAAAGAAAGGCTACAATAAATCAGACAGCCCCTTTGTACAACTGTTGTGAGCGGAAAAACATCTCAAAATGCACAACACATCAAATCTTGAGGTGTATGGGCTACAACAGCAATAAGCCACATCAGGTTTTACTCCAGTCAGCTAAGGCTGCAGTGACCACAGGTTCATTAAAACTGGACAGATGAAAACTGGAAACCTCAATTTCTGCTTAGGTACACAGATGGTAGGATCGGAATTTGGTGCCAACAGCAAGAATTCATGCAGTCAGCCTCCAACAAGGCTGATAGTCTTATAGGAAATGTTCTCCTGGCCCGTTAATAACAATCAGTCGTTACTTGAATTTTTTTTTGTGTGTGTGTCTCTCTGGAAAATCCTTGGGTACCATTGGTTTGACTTTGTATCGAATGAGGCACATTATCTGCATTGTGAGGGATCATCAGTTACGGTACTACGGCCATGTGGTGCGTTTCTCCGAGGGTGATCTGGCTCATAAGATCCTCATTGTTGGGGACCCGAGTGGCTGGACTAGGCCAAGGGGTCACCCACGTAACAACTGGCTGCGGCAGATAGAGGGTAATTTCCGGAGGGTGGGACTGGACCGTGCATCTGCCAAGGAGGTTGCAAACTGGGATCCCAAGTTGTTTTGTCATTTAGTGGGTGCGGCAATGCACTGTACCAACTTGACGTGTTACTTGAATGCCATGGCCTATATGAGTATTGTTGCTGACAAAGTACATCCCTTCATGGCCTCAGTTTACCTGTCTTCTAATGACTACTTGCATGGTAATGCCCCATGTTACAAAGCAAAAGTCGTCTCAAACTGGTTTCATGAACATGACAATGAGTTCAGTGTTCTTTAGAACGCTTCCAAATCACCCCATCTGAATCCAATGGAATACCTTTGGGATGTAACAGAACAGGAATTTGCTGCTGACAAATCTGCAGAAACTGAATGATGCAATCATGAATCTCAGAAGAATGTTTCTGAATTCTTCTGAAATCCATGCCATCCATCCCCCCATCCACAATTTTGTGGTGTTAATAATTTGCTCAGTGTGTGTATATAAGCATCCGTTTGTCAATAGTGCTTTAACGTAACTATTCATTTGCCAGAGGGTTTGTGCACTTTTAAATGCCATATTACATGCTAGAATATTATGGCTTCACAGGGGCCCCTGCTCCTTGGTGTCAGTGTAATTTATAGAGGCAAAATAAAGATAAAATAAAGTGGCATTAGGTAAACATGTACATTAATGAACTAACCAAGATCATTTGTACTATATTCTGTTCAGACTGTTATTATTTTGCTAGGCCATAACTGAACATCTGGAACATCACATGCTTCCACTCCACCTCAAAATGTCATGCGAGAGAGGAAGAACTCGAGGATGTCTTCATTGTAATTTCACAATACTCATAATTTTGATGAATTTCCTCTTGTAAATAAGCAGCAAGTGACTGCAGGATATCATTGCTACTATCTGTAGCAGTGCACAATGACAGACCAGTGGACACAGGGTGAGTTAATCTTCCCCACCTTATTATTAGACCAAGACTGGCAATGGCAGCCACCACATGAGCTAAGACTGGGCTGGATTTCTAAATGCAGATCTGAAATGAAAGCAAAGCTAGGCTGGAATGACAGAATCCCATGTGCAGGAGTCAGGCACATGAAAATAAATAATAAATTCTCAGCTTTATTTTGTTGCAAATAATGCAAATTTCGATATTAAGTTATTGAAAGGGGAATATGAGGTGTGTCATTAAGATGTGCAGATATCAGGGTCTTTGATTTTTGTGCAGTCTTACTTGGATAAAAAAATACTGAAGAGCAGTAATTATTTGAGAGTTTAAGTATAAGAGTGAGTATTCAAAAAAAATTGAACAGCGGAGCGAAGACATTACATGATTGTATTTTTCATATATAAAGTATACAAATTTGAAAAACAGTTCTCCTTTGATGATGCAAGATCATCTCTCCAATAGATATATTTAAAGAGTGAGGTCCCCCCTTGGCCTTTTGCTGCATGATCAGAAGCTAAATCAAATACAATAGATACAAATTTCAGAGGCGTAATGATATTATTCTTGTACATTTCTAAAATAAAGATCAGGGTCTTGGAATAGTATATCAGGGGCTAAAGCATCTGATGCCACCCACCAATGATGACACTGGGGAATATAAAGTAACATACCACTTCAGAGCATTTTGAATATCAGATTCACCAGGTCTTTTATACACAACAAGCACAGCTTCAACAGAGAAAGACAATTTACTGGATACTTAAGGGATGGCATGCAGAGTCAAGCATAGTTTTAAAAAAGTACCACTATATCCAAAATACATAAAACCAACAATTATGAGCAAAGAGCTTGCCGACTGCTGAATGATCACAAGATGCTCATTAAAGCCAAAGGCTTTACCACTGATCATCAGTACTTACTGTAAGTACACTTGTTGGTCCTACCACCTCAGATCCATATGGTATCCATGACAGTACCAGCGTTTGAGGCTCATCTGTTTGACTTCTTGAACCAGCTAGTTGGTGTTTTACTCTATTGCAGCATATGGAGATTAATTAATTTAATGTATCATAAAAATGGATGGAACATGTTATCAAGAGACCATGAAATTTTTGAGATACGTGAAAACAATCAGTGCTTTGTTTTAGATATGTTGAAATTCATTTGAGGTCTTCTTCTTTCAAAGTTGTACCATCTTTGAACAGTAGGAGGCAAACGATTCTTTGTTGCAAAATATTCTACCTTCGCCTCTCAGGCCTACATTAGAATGTAATAAAGGCCAACAATAACACTAAACGCGAATTTATTTTCATTTTATTAACTATATATATATATATAATTGAATTGTAGAAATGCGTGCTGGCAGGCAGGTTTTGTATGTTAATTTGGACTAAGTTGACAAGACAACAATAATCCGTACCAATTTATAAATTTACAATTTAGTATTTAAAAAGCAGTGAGTCACACGTATTTTCATCAATACATCTAAATCTAAATTTATTCTCAAGAGTCAAACTGTGTAATATTAATATCTACGGTTAATTTTCTTTTACTCTATTTAAGAATGCTTTTTCGATGCGCGTAAAGCTCGGTGGCGCAGAGGCTAGCGCTGCCTCCTGAATTCAGCGCCCATAAGTAGAATTACGCACCCCGTCGTTGCCAGTTTGAGTCTGCAATCCCTCCGCTAGCCGTGTCTGTGTGGGATTTTCGATTCCCACATCTCCAAAGATGTGTCACTTTAGGTTAACTGTTGATTCTAGTGTATGGCTATGTGAAGGAAGTGACCCCCGATGAACAGTTGTCCCAGTGTCGCTTCACTGTCGAGACACAGAATTGGATCGAGCGAATTTATAGAATTTATTGTGAGGAGTGTCCAGCATTAAAATAATAATAATAAAAAAGAAATTAAAAAAAAAAATAGAAAAGTATTCCGGACGGTGGCGGTCTGAAGTTTCTCTATTTTGTACCCAAACATACCTGGGTGGCCCCCGACTCCAACGACTTTCTAATGAAACGTTTTTAAGCAGAATAGAAAGGCAAATTGAAGAACGGAGAACAAAACAAACAAACAAATTAATAAATAAATACAAGTGTTCTTAGATAAATTAAACTTAATTTTTTTTGTTTATATTTAAAGAATATAGAAAACTGATCATTTTAGTGATTGATTTTATCACACTCCTCCTCCCAAACGACTTGCACTTAGCAATTTACACTGTGCATTTCTTCATCTGCTTAAAACAAAATCTTTCCTCTCTTTTCTATTCATATTTTTACACTTCGTTTCTGTCTATAACGTGACCCCTAAATTGAATACACACACACACACACACACACACACACACATATATATATACATACATACATACATACATACATACACTCTTGGAGATTTTTACCTGGAGGTCTCTAATTAAAAAAAAAATTCAAATCGTCCACCTGTTGTGGCTCGAGTTCATATAAACTTTAGTCGCGTTCGTAAAAGCAGTTAACAGAGGAAGTCCGATGCTAACTGATGTGTGCGAGTGAGTGGGCATTTTTTTCATGTTGTTTCCATACCCAGTGATTTAATGTTGCTGTATTTTTCTTTTACCGGTAATGCAGATGGAACAACGTTCTTAAACCTCCCTACTTAACGTAATAACACTGTCTAAATGAAAGAAACATGGTCCATAAAAACAACTCTGTCGGGTTTGTCTGTCCACACAAAGCAAGAACCTATCGTAGAGGCAACGGGCATAAGGGAAGGACCAGTCCTAGCCGAGAAACCAGTGCATTACAAGCCGGAATATTCGATCACACAATCTTTCACTTCGGAGTCAGTGAGAAGTCAAGCTAAATGACACTTTTTTTTAACTAACTGAACAGATTGAAGTACGCAAGTTTTCGAGGCAACTAAGGCTCCTTCTTCAGGCAGGTTGTAATCGAAATTTTGCATATTGTAATCTGTTCAGTTAGCCAAAATAAAAAGGTGGCATTTTGCTTGACTTCGCACTGTATCCATTATGGTTGGCACGGTACAACACCCAACTACTACCGACAATTGGGAAAGGGAGATTAATCAGTGCGTGTTTTTTTTGATATAGGAGGGAACCGGCCGTAAAAGCGGAAAAAACAGTATAACAGGAGGGCCTGGCGCAATGTCTCTTCGGAGAATTCATAATAATAACAATAATAATTTATGATAGTATATTTCTATTATATATGCACTTCTTATTATTAAGAGCACACAGTACTGATCGCAGACGTCTGCATTTTTTCTGTGGTTAGTAACGTGTAAACATAACGATTATTCAATGTGCAGAAATCTTGCGGATGTGTATTTTCCATGTCTCTTATTGAATATACCATTAAGGTAAAATTTGATATTAATTATTACCACTACAATTCTTATGATACATCTTTTAGTTATTGATAAAGTAAATAGTTTGAATTTAAAGGTTAAGATGACCGAGAGCAATATCTTTACCGCTAAAAAGTAACGGTCATGTATTTACTTGGCAGTATAAGTTGTCAGTGTAATTCTAAGGGAAATCGTTTAACACAATCGACATTAGGAATGCGAGGGGATGCATAATAATATCATGCAAAAAATAGTATCGCTGTAAGGATTTTTTTTTAATGATGCTTCATTTTCTATTCGTTCACAGTTTTGACGGGTCGAATACTCGTATAGTCAAAACTATCAAAGAAAAACAATACATAACATTGTAGAATTACATATTTATTTAAAACGGAACAATCGTTTTAACGTAAAATTGTACACGTACAATGTTCGGGCAAGATGGCCAGAGTCTAAAGTAAATGTAAACAGCTCAGCTTCCAATCATCAATAAAAGCCAGAAAAAAAAACTGTTTAGTATGCAACAGCATAACAAATATGTAATCATAAAATTGTTTGAATACAGTCCAGTCAACAATACAGCCGAATGCGATGTCGCAATATAGAAAGTGCTGCATATATGAAATAAAAACACTAATGACAGCAGTTGAATACTTAAATATAATTTGTTAGATATATTTATGCAAAAGTGTTAAGTGTTACACAGATTGTCTTGACAGATTTGACAACGATCAAAGTTGGATGGGAAGGAGGAAATACTTCTTTTTACGACTTCAGTGTACATACACTAACCAAAGTAACAGCCCTCTTCAAAAAACAAGGCCGGTTTTCATTTTATTAATGTTGAACAGCAACAATAACAACAGTTTTTTCCTCCGTCAAACTCAAACATAAATAAGTAAATAAATAAATAATTAAATAAATAGTCCTTCGAAACAACACTTTACGTCATCTAGTAAAATCAGTACCACCTCCATAATACACACCATAAAAAGTGGTTAGTCGGGGCAGATGACGATCTCTTTGATTCCTTTCACAACTTATTTCTTTGGATCAGACGTCTTAAATTGTCTTCACGGGAACAAGAAAAGAAACAGTCATGCCAAAAAAAAAAGCAATTTTCTAACAGATGTGGCTTTTCAAAGCGCTGGAAGAGTTTGGCCCAGCGAGGAACTGGATTGTTGTGATGCGCTTAAATAAATCTCTTCACGGCTAAGCAGTAATTCGGCGCTTTTTGATACATTGTCACCGTCAGTATTAATCGACTTTACATAGATATTTTCTTTTCATAATTAACAAACATAATTAACAAGTGTAGGTTTCAAAGTCTAAAATGCATGCCGTAAAGTGTTTTAAGAGGGCAGCTCTCTATGTGTCAAATACATCTGGCTGTGCATTTTCCCTACTGTCTCTCTTTTTCAATACTTTTTTTCGCTCCTGTTGTTTGAGACTGTAAATCCAGTGCAATTTAAAGAGCTGCCTTTATGTGTTCGTGCCTGAAAATGTTCATAGGGGAGTTTCCTGGGAAAGGTGGGCCTCATAGCAATTGGTCAGGGGAGCAAATATCGTCATCCTCGATGTCGACCTCGTCCTCATTGTCTTCGAGGACGTACGAGTTCTGGCTGTTTACACTCTTCATCTCGGAGGACATTTTTTCATTCCCCTCTGTCTCACTTGAGCTCAAGACCAAATCGTTTGGACTCTTCTGATCATCCTGGGACTTTCTCAGCTGTTTCTTATGCTTCATCCTCCTGTTCTGGAACCAAGTTTTAACCTATTAAAAAAAATAGGAGAAAACCTTGTTTCATTTTGTTATTTTTAAATATTGTTAGCTATTACATGCACTTCAATAAATGGCATATATACATACATACAAATACTGTATATAAAACACATTTATCAATATTTACAGTATATGGTATCCGTCATACTACAAAAAAAATAATGGATTCGGCATATTTTTTTCAACCACAAATTCGTTTAGTTATTATGGTTATAATTTATTTGTTTATCTTTCGTACAGCATGCATATAAATATTATACGATACTGGAAGCAAGTACCTCGATATAATGTAGCATCTTAATACAGCTCTATAACAAAGTAATAAAATAGGCTATTTATTGTAGTAATGGATCAAATTTATTGAAGGTAAAGAATCTGTTACTAGGCGAACAGTTTATTGTTTCGTATCGGAAGTAATATTATTGGGCAAATTTAGGCTGGTATTTCATTTTCATCCAGCTTTGTTTGGGTATCGATAACGCAACAAGCCGAACTACTGCGTCTCAGGACTCTTGGACTTCACTCCGTTTCTCTCATTAAGGCTCTCCTGAGTACGAAGACATGCAGTAGACACAATCGGAAAATCGAAACGAGCCCCACTTGTTCCCTATAATGGGCTGACATCCCGCCCAGGGCTGGTTTACCCAAGAAGTCTGGTCGGGCCAGCTAGCTGGAGACCTGTACTTCAAAAAGGTTCCAAAGAGTTGCTGAATAACGTTTTTAGTTGCACTTAATACAATTAACGAAATATGAAAAGTGAACTCTAATATGAATTTGTAGTATTTCAAACCATAGATGTTAAACATCCAATTGTGAAATTAAATAGTTCAGCTACCTCAATATAAACTTTTATTTCTGGCCAAAAAACATATGACGACATTGGTATATCATTTAGGCTGTATTTTATAGCTTACTTTTATGTAACGCATTAAAAAAAAGAATGGCACAATTAAATTGAATATTGCATCATATCAGAAGCCGTCCTTACTTGAGTTTCTGACAGACTGAGAGCTGTGGCCAGCTCTACTCTTTCCGGTGTGGAGAGGTACCTCTGCATTTCGAAGCGTTTCTCCAAACCGGACAACTGGGAGTCCGAAAACACAGTTCTGGCTTTTCTTCGTCTACAGTGTTTGCCGGGTAACTCGGGATGGTGCTGGAAAAGAGCCGGGACCTGCATTCCTGGAAAAAAAATACACATAAACGCTCAGTGTATATGATTTTCCTCTTTCGGAAGGACAAAAAGTAAATTAATTTGCATTAAAAATATTAATTTCACTGACCAACTGAAGTTTATTTTTGCCACGTAAACGAATTGTCTGTAATGTGCATATCGCCCAACGAGTATGAAATAATTAACACATCATTTTGAAAGCGATAGTGAAAACTAAACACTCTACCGAGCTAATGACAGTGATACAATACTTACAAATTCTTTGCATATTTTAGAATTATAGTAATATTTTTAACACGTCAAAAATGTAAACAAATAACATTCAAAACTGATAAGAAAGTGTTTTAACAAATTGTTCCTCGAGGGCGCAATTATTTCATCAAAAGGTTATTTTATATATCGCAAAATATTTTTTTTTAAACAGACTGTTAAACTGTTCAAATGTATGCTTGAAGATAGATAGATAGATAGATAGATAGATAGATAGATA
>JANRMT010062803.1:509369-540273 GCA_026402145.1 Polypterus bichir lapradei | reverse complement strand
TCTTTCTTTCTTTCTTTCTTTCTTTCTTTCTTTCTTTCTTTCTTTCTTTCTTTCTTTCTTTTATATTCGACCACGCTTAAAGTTTATCCCAATACCGTTAAAAATACTGATTCTTTAATGACACTGTCAGGTTCCTCTATAACCTTTGCTTCTTTGCCAATGAAATTGGTTCTTTGGTCTTTGAATAAGTTCTTACTATGTTATTATATGTGTAACATATAGTAGGCTACCTATCAGAATACTAATAGAAACTTTAACAACCTGTCTTACTGCTTGTACAAATTAAATCGGGAATTCACTTTTATTTTACAAATTTGTTATCATCTGGGACCTGATGCAGATCTTAATAAAGGTTCTTTCCGGAGCCAAAAATGTTTCCCCTATTGCTAAAGATCCACTCTGGCACCTTTATTTTAAGAGCATAGAGAGGTATAAACCAAGGAAACTGTAGACTGAGGTCCTTAACAATTCCTTGTAGAAGTCATGTGAAGTGAAATATGAGACTAGCTTTTTATTATTTTTTAAAATTTCTCTCCAATTCATTGTCATCTTGTCACAGGTAGGACTTTTATTAGAATGGCCAAGTGTATTTTTCTGGGCGGTGTTCTGTTCTATTCACACTACACGCAACCCATTTTCTCTGAGATACCCTGGGCTTGGTAACGTCAGGGAAAAAAGGAGGTTATTGACCCTTTTGATGATACCAATAATTTACAGTCACTTGTGTTCTGAGATCCACTTCACATTGAACACATTATCCAGGTAGATGATCATGTAGGAAGCAATCAATTTCCTAATATGACAAAACGACTGGTTGTTATTTAATCACTTTATTGTAAGATTAAAAGACCTGAAATAAGAAGCGAGACACCAATCGATAGCCACTGACAGCCCTTCCTATTACAATCAGCTCTTCGATTATGGAAGCCTCCTCAGACGGCGAATTCATTGGGTTTCAAAGTGCGCCTGCAAGTGCGTCAAAAGAATATTTAACAATAAACACATTCATGCAATTATAAATGATTTTTAAAATGTATATTCTAAAATTACAACTGAATTGTTCATTTATAAAGCTTAAAGCTTCTTTCGTGTTTTTGTTTTTAACTGTAAACAGTTAACATGACAGTTAATATAAAAAAATTGCAACTTTCTCTGTTGTTTTACTTGCATTCAATTTATTTATTTGTTATCAAGTAACATTATTGGTTAAATACTGTTTAAAACTTTAAAACAACGATTTAAAATGTCACTTGTCCCAAAACAGTAAGAGCATTGATGTTTACTTTAACGAGTGTATAATGAAAGACGCCATTTTATTAGATTATTTTTTTTGCATCCTTCCTTAAAATATATTTTAAAAATCAAAGCTGTTCTGCATGTTAGTAGAGGGCAGCGAGAATAGAATCAAAGGTCACCTTTTCTTTTTCCTGTTTCCTTCTTCGAGACACGTTATTTGAATTCAAGTGCAATGCTGTATGATTCCAATAGGCGGCCACCGAGCTATAACTACTTAGAGCGATTTTCTCATTACAGCAAATTGTAGTATCGATGATGACAATATTGTAATTATCTTGAACGAGACAGACAGCTTTATTAGTGAGACAATGGATTTTACAGCAATTTATAGCACAAAATAGACAGATAAAAATAAAGTGAGATCATAATTGAGCTGTCTTGCTAAGTTCTCTTTCTTCTTACAGTATTTTTAGCATGCTATATGCAGGGCCGGATTTAGATGAAAAGAGGCCCTAGGCTATTCCACTTATGAGGCCCTTTCACCTCCCATTTTTAAGTTTGTTCAAATTGCTAACAATTTGAATGTAGGCCCCTCTTGATCTTGAGGCCCTAGGCTGAAGCCTAGCTAGCCTATAGGAAAATCCGGCCCTGGCTATATGGAAAGTTTTCCCAAAGTGGGTTGGAATTTGAAAAAATATTTTTCCTAAAGAGCACGTCTTTCATTAAATTTTACACTTCAGATCTTCTCAAACAGGTTCTTCTTGGACAATGCACTATGCATAACATTGGACGTTTATGTCCTTTAGTGAAAACTAGAAATACAATTAAAGCATCATCTTTAAACACTAATTTATATATTATATTTAAGTGAGAAACATCTTCAATTCGGGTATAACAGGTTGGCAATAGACCTCAATACTTACCATATGAATTTGTCCTCCTACAGATAGAAATACTTGGTTTATGAGACATAGCAGTGTCTGCTGGTTCCCATCAATTAATCATCTGTCTAGTCAGAGTCTTGAAGTTCTTTTGGCTTCTTTGCATATCTCACACCCCCACAATGGCAGTCATCTTCCACAGCTATGGAGAAGCAGTTAGTGTTGTTACATTTTCGTTGAGTCAGAATTACAGGAGTGAGGAGAAGATTGGAAACAGAAATGTAGTACATTTTGATCATGTAAATGAACCTGTTTGGATAACAGACATGTTTAAGGGATGTCCAGTGTCCCCATGTTTTAGAGATTCATTGTAATTGTTAGAATGGGACACTGGTAAAAAATAAAGGTTCCAAAATGAGTATGGGTTATGTAGTTCCTTGTAGAAGCATTGACTTGCCAGAGAATGATTTAATTCTGTGAAGGGTTCTTTGTATATGAACTTGGGTTTATGGGCTTTGAATTGGTCTCCAATAAAACTTCTTAAATGACAAGTATGCTATTTAATAGGTACCAACAGATCAAGAAAACCTGAACTTAGCCTGTGTGATTATATGCAGTGAGGGTCCCATTGGTATTTATACATCTATTATCTTTTCATGGTTGTTTATGGAGCCTATGTGGAACCTTCTTTAGGGCAACAAAAATGTTTCTGCTATGGCATCACTGTGAAGAACCACTTAGACACCTTTATTTTCAAGAGTGCAAACGTATGACTGCTGCCAATGTTTTAAAGTAAAAATAATATTAAAAAGCTGAAAAGTTAATGTAATGCCATATTTAAATAAGGCGACAACATCATATCAGGACTATGACTTATACACCTTGTTCTTTCATAGAAGATTGCCCATTGCCCCACCGGGACGCCGGGAGAAGGGAAGGACCGGGAGAGGGGCAGTATTTTCCCTGGAACATAAGAAGGCAGCCTTCCTGGGTTGCAAAGGGGCCACGGAGCCAGGATGCTCAACCCTGTGGGGGGATGTGGCCACCGCCAGGGGGTGCGTGGACAGCTTCGGGACAGTTGTTGGCAGCACTTCCACCACACCCGGAAGTGCTGCCGGATGTTAATCAAGAAGCACCTGGAGCACTTCCGGGTGTAGTATAAAGGAGGCCACCACACTCCACTCAAATCCGCACTCAGGAGGGAGAAGACAGGAGCGGCAGAGTGAGGAGGAGGAGGAGGAGGAGGAGGAGGTGGCCAAAGAGGGAAAAGAAAGAAAGAGAGAGAGAGAAGAAAAAGAGACTGAGTTGGCTGATTTAGGCATTGTGGTGCTGTTTATCATATTTAGATTAATAAACGTGTGTATATTCGGGACATTCAGTGTCTGTGTGTCTGTGGCCGGGCTGGTATATCAGAGGCTCTATTGCGACCCTGTTTTCCCCTTTATATTCTTTGTTGTATAGACTTAACGAAAATGCCTCAGATCTCATACACTTACCAATCTGTAGTCAGATAAAGTACAATCAGGTCTTTACCTATAACTTTAGGCAATTAGACAAAGTGAACAAACAGGCAAGGGAAAGAGCTACAGTTTTAACTAAGTATTCTAGGAAAGGAGAAGTGAAGCAAAATGACACCTTTTTTTGGCTAACTGAACAGGTTACATCATGCAAGCTTTTGGGGCCGCACAGGCCCCTTCTTCAGGCAAGTTGTAGTACTTCAAATTGCTCCACTTGTCATTGCATCCATAATGGCTAACACTGTACAATACTCTACTATTATAGGTAATACATTTTATTAGAACTAGTGCCATACAAGTAAATAGAATGTGGCTTTTTAAACCAAGACCATATCACTTAATAATGCTAGATGTGTAATTCTAGGTAATGCAATTACTTATACTTGAGTTTGATTCTTCCCGGTCAGCTCATCATCTGCACAGGCAGCCTACTTTCTTCAGGTCATCATCTGGTTTGCCTTTATCAAGATGCAACATGGCAGAGAGAGCCTGCTTTTGCAAGCTTCTCTTCTTATTGCCCCAGTGTAGCTCCAGACAGACACGCCTTACTGGGCATTCACCAGTTGAACAGCTCAGGCACATGACCCACCCCAACCCGCACCTCAAGTAATTTTGTTTCTTTTCAGCATCCTTGGAAAAAAAAAGTCATTAAGCAATAAAAGTAACCCTCTCTGTCACAGGTGGTGAACAAATTCAGTCATAAAAACAGCATTCCTAAAGGTCTGGGGGTAGAGAAAAGCTGCTTTGTCCATTTCCCTGTCTCTTTAAACAGTACAACAAATAAAATTCTAAATTTACAAAAAAGGACATACAAAATATTTACTAACTTGTATACAACATATCACTCCACCATAACCTTATTGCTTTAAATTTTATAAAGTAAAATATACACTGGAGTTTCATTTTTAAATCATGCAGTTAATATTGACAAAATTATTTAGATATTTGCATATTTTTTGTACTTAAGGTAAAAAAAGCAAGCTATTAAAGTTGATTTGTAAAGTAAACTGAACATGACATAAAATGTTTTGTTTGTAAGAGTGAATTTTTACGTTTTAAAAATACTGTTTAATAATCTCAGAAAGGTAGTATGGCGTATGCTCAGAACCTCAGAAACTGAATGAGGATCATTGGGCCCCAGTGGTGGTTTCTGCTCCAGATATCCATCTAAGAGCATCTTGGCAGAGAATTGCAGAAGACCCACAAAGGCTAGCGGCCTACAGGCTTTAATTCTCCCTTTGAATGGTATATTTTTATAATGCCAGTTTTTCCCTGTTTCTGCCTTGTTTATAATTCTACCAATGTTTTTGTTACTCTGTCTACATATTCACAATTCTGTTGCTGGCTTAAACAACTGACTGAAGAGTAGCTTTACATTTCTGCAGATCAAGTTTCTGTTGCCTCCTTCCTTTTGTCTCCAGAATTGTTTTCACGGGCCTACATGTTCTGAAAGACGTTTTCACAGTTATTATTGGAATTAAAGAGTTTTTTTTGTTTTTATCAGAGAAACACACAGACATTCACATTTGACAACTTTATTTAACTCCCAAAAGCCCACCATGATCTTAGAAGCTTACTCACTACTGATCTTTTTATTTGCCTGTCCTGTGCACATTTATATCCAATTTTTGGTGCTCATAAGAATTACTTACAAATGCTTTGAGAAGTCAAGCAAAATGACAGTTTTAATTGGCTAACTAAAAAGATTACAATATGCAAGCTTTCAAGGTAACTCGGGCCCCTTATTCAGGCAATAAACATCTTGCCTTTTTAGTTAGCCAATAAAAGCTGTCATTTTGCTTGACTTCTCACTACATTCATAATGGCTAACACAGTACAACACCCTAGTATTACAAATGCTTTGAAATCACTTCATCTTTTTGTGTTCAGCACACTTCAGACTCATGAGAAAATCCCCATATATAATATACTGCTTGACTTGTGTTGATGTCTAGTTAGGCAAGACATCAAGTATTTTTGGGGTTGCCCTCTTCCTTTGGCCCTCTAGACCCAAATTTTAAGACCACATTTGGACCATATTTCATGTAAGAAACAATACCCTTATGATAAAGAGTATACCAATAGCGGTTTTCCTCAGAAATGATTAGAAGGAGTCAAAGTTGTGCAGGCCACATTAACTGACCCCAGGGGTTCACCTCCTAATGGGATGTGAGAGGTCAAAATTATTCATTTTCACAAAACTTAAGTTAAAATGGTGATTGGTAATATTGTCACGTGGAGTGCTGCGTTATGATACTTTAAAGTTGCTGATCATGAACATGATCATATTTTTGATATTTAATATTTTACCGGTGGATATCTTAAAGCCACTCCCAGAAGGTTAAAAATGACAAATTTCAAACATAAGCATGTGGGATATCATTTTAGATTATTTCTAGGTTAGTGGTTATGAATATGATGTTATTTTTGATTTTTAATTTTAGTAGGCTGCAGTGGGCTGGCGTCCGGGGGTTGTTTCCTGCCTTGCACCCTGTGTTGGCTGGGATTGGCTCCAGCAGACTCTCGTGACCCTGTAGTTAAGATATAGTGGGTTGGATAATGGATGGATGGTATTT
This sequence comes from Polypterus bichir lapradei, assembly GCA_026402145.1. Classification (NCBI taxonomy): domain Eukaryota; kingdom Metazoa; phylum Chordata; class Cladistia; order Polypteriformes; family Polypteridae; genus Polypterus; species Polypterus bichir. The sequence goes on along the minus strand of JANRMT010062803.1, from coordinate 534,063 downwards.
TAGTAGGAACATAGCCCTCTAAGGACTGCTTTTAGAGGGTGACAAATGACAAATTTCTATTACAATTGAGAATATTTAGACTTTAAATGTTTAAACTGAAGCAAAATGCTTAATATTTCAATTTATATGACACATGTGTTCTTGTTGATTATGTACTTCTACCTCATGAAGTAAATCATTACATTTCTTATGAACACCCTGAATTAGGGCCAGTTATGTTCACACAGAATTTTTATCCTTTCATTTAATTTATTTAGTTAAATCACCATGGTGCCCTTCTTGTCTATCTTACCAATTTAAATTGCCTTAGGCAAAAATATTTGCTTAATAAATACATTTACATGTAAAACTGGTGAAAGTATCAGTATGTGGTAAGTGACCCAAGACTTTGATGGTGTTGTTAGAAGTGTGGTGCTACAGTGAATAGGAAGTAAGAAAACTCAAATGGAAAATGGCAGGGAAACTGAGAAAGCAGATGAGTATTTACTGTAAATGGCGTCAGAAATTGGAAGAATCCCTATTGGTGGTGCTTAAATTTCAAAGAAGAACACTAAGGAGAATTAATTGGATTTAAATTCTGTCATAAAAAAACACCAATACAGATAAATACAAATTCTGATGGCTTGTGAGGTTCTCCTAGTACTGCTACTCTTGGGAAGTTCTGCTTATACTTCTTTTCTCACTCTTCTGTTTTCATATGCTACAGATTGGGTGTTACTTTATAGATAGGAGTACAAAAAATTCAAAAATTGACTAACATATATTGTACATGACCATAAGATGGACTTCATTGCACACCAGAAGTGATACAGGTTAGCCATTTTGTTCAATTCAACTTCAATAAATACATATTCTCTGGACACTACAGTGTTGTCTGAATGACACTGGCTCAAGGCATATACCAAAAATGCATTCCTGTATCTTTACATTTTATTATCATTTTGTATTTATTAATACAGCTGTTTCAATATTCAGTGACAAAATTTTATGCAGCCTTCTTGTCTTTGAACAGTGTGCATGGGTTCTTCTAGCGAGTGTTAAGGCTTCTGTGACTCTCATGCATGCGATAGGCACACATGTAGAAGATACCTTGAAAACATTAAAAAAAAAAATAAAGAACAGGTATTACAAATATAAGTTTAACAAATGAGCATTTTCATTTTCTATAATATTAAACAATAACCAACCCCTATCAAAAATTCTAAACTTAACCTAACTAACCTGGGCAGCAACTGCAACCCTAACGCGTAATCTTAAGTTAGCATCAAAAAATAGGTCTACCAAAAATAGGTCAAGTTCAAATTTTAGAAATATGAAATATAATGTTAAACGATAACCCACCCCTATCAAAAATTCTTAACCTAACCTCACCGATTATGGTTGTGGTGAGAGAGGACATGCAGGTGATGGGTGTAACAGAACAAGATGTATAGGACAGAAAGATATGGAAGAAGATGATCTGCTGTGTGACCCCTAACGGGAGCAGCTGAAAGAAGAGGAAGAAGATAATAGCATTACAGAGTTTAACAAGATATTTCTATCACAAACTTTATTATATAAAAAGCTGGATGAGTGGAGTGGCACAGTGGTAGTGCTGCTGACTCATAATAAGGAGACAAGGGTTTGTGTCCCGGTGTGGAGCCTACATGTTTTCTTTGTGTCTGAGTGGGTTTTCTCCTATAGTCCAAAGACATGCAGGTTAGGTAAACTAGCACTGTATGTGTTCACCCTGTGACAGACTGGTGCACTGTCTTGTGGCCGATGGTTATTAGGATATTCCTCAGTTTCCCTGTGAACCCACCCTGGGCATGCATGCATCGGTGTTAAACTTCTTGAAGAGATACTAACATAGCCTGCCACAGGTTTTTATCACAAAACTGTAGCAACCAGTAAATTATTTCCATTTTGAGTATGTTTGCAGTATTTCCCACTGCACAAAATGTAATTTAGATGCATTAAGGTAAGCAAAACAACGAGTGCCATTTAAAGCAACTTTTCTATGTCTGCTGTGTGGGACTATGATTTTTTTCCATGAAGGGCAACCAGTGAGTAGTGAGATGTTGTAATGAGTAGGATCCAATAAGGAATATGCCATGTAATAAGCTTAAACAAATCTGGATTTGTGTTTTTAAAAACTCTGCTTTCACCATCCACACTGCAACACTGTGCCAGTATTTGTAGAACTGTATGGCTCTGGAGAGTGTTTTCAAAAGTCTCCATTTTCAGGGATTAAAAATGGCAGAGGAGTGTGGAGGCAAGATAAAAACAGAGAAAGTAATGTCTGCATTTTTAGATAAAAACATAATAGTGTGGACATAGCCTAAGACAATACATATATATATATATATATTATTACAGATAAACATAAGTACCAAATTATGAAATGAAAGCTGAATAGTTATACATACTGTAGAAACACTTTTGCATGTATTCATGTGGTCTTCCACAATTCAGTAAGGTGTCTGGACCCCTGAGAAGGGTATGAGGATGCAGGATCTGTTCTGACAGCTTCTACTGTAAGGTGGGAATCAGCCCTGCATATCCAGTCCAGATCATCTCAGCATTTACTCAAAGACATATCTACATGCAGTAATGCAGGGCTAATTCAAATACATCAAGTCACTCTATTTTGTACATCCAGGTGTAAGTCCCAAAATAAGAAAATGAAAATTTTGTATAATTTGCTAGAAATAATTAACCAGCAACCAGGAGCAGTCCTTGGGGTGGACTCAGGACATGCTGGAGATACTGGGAAATGGGGCAGACCCAGGATACACAGGAGTGGAGAGGGTTGATGGGAAAAGGGACATCTTAGCAGCTTTGCTTAGTCTGCTGCCCCCATGAACTAGACCCGAATAAATGGCAGAAAGTGGATGGATGTTTGGGATTCGTCCATGATTAATAATAAGTAATATAGGATATATTTTTATAGATCACACAAAGTAATAGCTAAAGGAAAGCTATTAGAATGTTTTTAAATAGGTTTACAGATTTATAGGGTCATTATTGTTACATCAATATGGACATTCTTACTTGCATGTAATAATCAAAATACAGCACATTGCCACTCTACATCACCATGATTAGTGAGTATAACCACCTTATCTTCAAAGTTCTGTCTCCCTTAACTGAAAACTCTTGTAACATGTTAAACTACCACGATTTTGTCTGGACCACGTCCCTATATTTAGTTTTCCTTATTGTTTTTTATTTATCTTCTTGGTCGTCTTTAGTACAAAGAAATGAGAAGGCACATTCTGAAGTGTGGATGGATCAAAATATGCAATAGAAGGTTTCCTTTAACCATGTAAACATTATTGAATGGAAAAATTGATAAAAAGACGTGCAGAAAAATACAAACCAGCAAACTTATTAACTGTGTACTGCTGATAAATGGGTGTTTTTTTGTATGGTTGCCCATTTTTAAAACAACTGTGACCCTGCCATACATGAAAACCCCAGAAGGTTGCCATTTCTAATATCCTCATGATGCATTTTAAGACACTTAAAAATGTAGTCTTGTCAATTCATTCTTTGAATTGCACATAAAAGCAGGGCACATTGGTGTTACCTATCCAGTTTAAACAGCATTTGCACCTTTAATGCCATCAACAAGTTAATATATAGTTATGGTAGAGTTATAGCATATATTTAGCATAGTTACTGGCATGATATACCATTCACTCAACATTGCACTTGCTAGAGGTGTAATGCTAAATCATTATGAAGTCTGTTCAAAAGATACAGATATTGAATAGCCCACACTAACATCTATCCGGAGACTAAAGTCATATATTTGCCTACTCCAGAGCTAATTTACTATCCTAAAAACCCCAGGTTGAAGTTATTATGCTTAAGAATGTGACCTTCAATCTTTGTCAATGATTCATTTTAGAGTATTTTTGGATTGTAACTAAGTATTCAATTTCCATCAATAATATTTTCAAAATATAGTGAATTTAGAAAGTATTGTGACCACTTCACTTTCTAAACAATCAGTCCACACACATGTTTACATGCAGGTTTTCAAATTTATTAAAATCAAAAACTGGTATTTCTAATGCATATAATTATTCAGATCCTTTTTTTTTGGCACTACAAACTGTGGCCTGGTGCATCCTTTTAGCTACTTGAGATGTGTTTAGACTAATATGATTGGAGTCCACTTATAACAAACTGCATTAGGAAAGAACACACCTCTGTGTATCAAGTCCCACAATTCATACTGCATGTCAGGAGAAAAAAAAAAACAAGCCATGATGTCCAAGGAACTCTCTGTACCCCTGTGTGATCAATTTGTGGTGTGGGTATAAAACCATTTCTAAAGCGTTGAGTGTTACCATGGGTACAGTGGTCACAATAACTATGAAATGGAAGAAGTCTGGAAGCACCAGGACTCTTTTTAGAGCCCAAGAAAAAACTCCCCAGACCTTAATCCCATTGAGAACTTGTGGTGAATCCTGAAGAGTTGGGTGGACAAACAAAAATCCACAGACTCTGACAAACTCCAAACATTGATTATGCAAGAATGGCTGCCATCAGTCAGGATTTGGCCCAGAAGTTGATTGACAGCATGCCTACAGAGCAAACTCGTTAACTCTAAACTACCCAAACTGACCAACTGGACAAGACGGGTCTTAGTCAGGAAGAGGAACAAGAACTCAATGGTAACTTTAACTAACAGAGCTTCAGCAGTCCTTTGCTGAGATGGGAAACTTGAGTAGTGTTCGTGTTTTCCTCTGGAGTTATTGTAGGTCTGTTTGTGACCATTGCAGAATTCCAAAGGACTATGTGAGCAATGGTATGACGTATGTTCTGATGGTTTTAATTGTATGATGTGCAGATGTGTTTTTAGTATTAGTGAAAGATATGATTTATATTTTTGTATAAGAATATATTTAATTTGTTTATTTTTTATGAGTTTGTCCTGTTGGAACCCAAGGCATTTGTATAGTTCATCTTCTTCAATGGCCTTAATTCGGTTGCTGTTTTCAAGGGTATAGTCACTTTCTCTAAGGATTCCCTTTTCTTCATTAATTGCTTTACATTTGTCCAGTCCAAAGTCCATTTGTGTGTCTTGTGAATATGTTTTTATTATTTCTACTAACTGTTGTAATTGTTTGTTTGTTCCTGCAAATATCTTTATGTCGTCCATATAGAAGAGCTGTGATATGGTTTGTTGTTGGGGTTAGTTGTTGACTTTGTTGATCTCCACAATGTGTGTTGTTTAATCTGTGTGATAAGTGAGACAGAAGCAGAGAGGGTTAAGTGAAGTGGAAGATTCCTCATTGTCTTTGTATTGAGTCTCCATGTACTGATGTGTTGTTACAACATACACGTAGTGTCCCATTAGTGGTAGGCATTGTGTGAGTTCGTGGAGTATGTTGTAGAAATGTAATATTTGTGCTACCTATGTGTGCAAGACATTTGCAAATGCTTTTTTGTAGTTATTATTATTATAGTAATGGCACACTGCACGATAATGTGCAATGAATACACTTGGCTTGAGCATTCCTAGTTGTCATCCTCTTTCTCTGTACGTTTAGCATTCGTTTGCTCAGAGGTTGATGCGCTTGCTGCTTCCTGAGCAGCTCTTCTTTTCTCTACCCTAGTGGCCCGCTTCTTCACTTCTTTCATCGGCATCTTTTCTCATTAAAACTGATTAAGTCAGTGTTTGTGTTGCAATTACTTAGTACATTTTCTTTAATTTTTCACTTAAGCGGGCACTTAAGTCTTCAATCTGCCTCAAGAATGATTAAAGATAAGAAGAGGTAAGGGAAGTGACGGCGAAGGTGATAGGGGATGAGAACTGCGCCCGTACGCATGTGCCGCATGGCCGCCCTGCTGGCTGCTGCCGAGAGTTGATTCTACAATAAAATAAAATAAAAATAAACAGAGGAATAACCTTGGAGGTCAATCATCACCCCGAAAGTGGATAGCAGACATCATGTAGTATATGTGTACCAAATTTCAGGTCAATTGGTCAAACGGCTTGCGAGCTACAGATGATTTAAAATCCTGGACAGACAAACGGACAGCCATGGTAGCGTATTATATACAAAGATTGTTGTTGTTATTGTTAATAATAATAATAATAATAATAATAATAATAACATTGGATATCATGCTTCTATGTAGTAAGAAGCTGCTGTTAAAAATATTTTATAGTTTGTTTGAATTTGTTTCATTTTTTTCCAATATGTCTACCGTTTAATAATGGATTTCCTAAGCAACGTGATTCACAGGTGAATAGACACACACTGTAGTCTTTCCTGCCACCCCTGCAAAAAGGCAGCACGCAATCGTCATATCCAGAGCCATTAATGCTACAAAAATCAATTGGAACCGAACTCCCACTGCACAATGATAAAACGGCCTGGAAAAAAATGGATAAAGGTATGAGAAACAGGCTAGCCTTGGTATCTCAATAAAACCTCACAAAAAATAATGAAGGAATTCAAGTTACAAAATGCACTTGGCAGGCTGGCCTCTGGCACATATTTTTAAATCCACACTTGTCTATTTTATAGCAACTTTTAGTATTATAAAAGCATAATGCTGTTTGGAACGTCTTTTTTTATTTTGTTTATATCACTTTTAATAATTTTGCTTCTAAAATTCATCCATGCAGTCCCCTCACCTACAGTGTGGCCAAAGGTTTTGAGAATGAAACAAATATTAATTTTCACAAAGTTTGCTGCCTCAGTGTTTATGATGGAAATTTGCATTTACTCCCGAATGTTATAAAGAGTAATCAGATGAATTGCAATTAATTGCAAAGTCCCCCTTTGCCATGAAAATGAACTTCATCCCAAAAACCCCATTTCCACTGCTGCTGTGAAGAAGGTTTCAGGGCACCCAAGAAAGTCTAGCAAGTGCCAGGACTGTCTACTAAAGTTGATTCAGCCGCAGGATTGGAGCACCACCAGTGCAGAACTTGCAGGCAGGTGTGAGTTCATCTGCACACACGCATAGTGAGGAGAAGACTTAAGGAGGATGGCCTGGTGTCAAGAAGGGCAGCAAAGAAGCCACTTCTCTCCAAGAAAAACATCAGGGACAGACTGATATTCTGCTAAAGGTAAAGGGACTGGACTGCTGAGGACTGCTGGGGTAAAGTCATTTTCTCTGATGAATCTCCTTTCTGATTGTTTGGGGCAACCAAAGAAAAATTGTCTGGAAAAGAAAAGGTGAGCGGCGCTACCATCAGTTCTGTGTTATGCCGACAGGAAAGCATCCTGAGACCATTCAAGTGTGGGGTTGCTTCTCAGCCAAAGAAGTGGGCTCACTCACAATTTTGCCTAAGAACACAGCCATGAATAAAGAATGGTGCCAAAACATCCTCTGACAGCAACTTCTCCCAACCATCCAAGAACAGTTTGGTGACCAATAATGCCTTTTCCAGCATGATGGAGCACCGTGCAATAAGGCAAAAGTGATAACTAAGTGGCTCAGGGAATAAAACATTAAAATTTGGGTCCATGGCCAGGAAACTCCCCAGACCTTAATCCCATTGAGAACTTGTGGTCAATCCTCAAGAGGCGGGTGGACAATCAAAAACCCACAAATTCTGACAAACTCCAAGCATTGATTATGCAAGAATGGTCTGCCATCAGTCAGGATTTGGCCCAGAAGTTGATTGACAGACAGCATGCCAGGGCGAATTGCAGAAGTCTTGAAAAAGAAGGGCCAACACTGCAAATATTGACTCTTTGCATAAACTTAAAATAATTTTCAATAAAAGCCTTTGAAACTTATGAAATGCTTGTGATTATACTTTAATATACCATAGAAACATCTATCAAAAAGTTCTTAAAACACTGAAGCCGCAAACTTTGTGAAAACCAATACTTGCGTCATTCTCAAAACTTTTGGCCACGACTGTATAGACCAATTCAGAATCAGAGTGAGTTAAAATCTACCCCAGCAACAAAGGGCACAAGGCGGTAACCCACCATGCACATAGCACCAGTCCATCGCAGGGCACAGTCATGCACACATTCACATTCTGCCATGCTTAGACAATTTAGAAATTTGTTTTTTCAACAACATATTATCTTAGCAATGCCTGCAGTGAGATATAAACTTGGAGACTCTGTTTCTTTGTCATAGGCTGCTTTATTTTGTGTTTTCAAAAGAAGGAAATTGAAAATGTTTCTTTGTGTTCTTTCATCTAATCCCACTTTCCTATTATAGAGGAAAGAGGAGCCAACACAGCATGAACTTATTCTGCCAACATTAATTTACTGTTAACAAGTATATCTCCGGGTTGTGAAAGGACACTACGGTTTAGAAATAACACACATGAATAGAAGAGAACATGCAAACTCCATGCAGACACGGGGCAGGCTGAGAGAGCTTTCTGGCTGCGTTGTTGGCCACTTCACCACTGAGCGCCTAACTTTATAAATAGTGATGAGCAAACTTCTTAATAAGGGAATTGCAGCAAGGAAAGGTTGACCTAAAACAGCAAAGTCTAGGAGGAGGAGGAAGCAAAAAATGGCTGGGAATACATGTGCATTCATTCCGGTTCAGAAACAATCATATTACCAAGAAGCAGTAGTAGTAGTAGTCACATGTGAAATTCTAACTTGCATGTCTGGACAATGTGATGCCCTGTGTATGTATATGTATGGGATACCCCACAATGGCTAAAGACTGAAGCCAGAGAGTGAGATGCATCCTGGGCACCAGGATCTGATGTTCATGCAGGACAACCTAATAGTTATCCAGAATGTTTGACCCTCATAAAAAGAGAGACAACAAAGCTGCGGAGAGTATGTTGACTGACAAAGGACATTATTATTCTATCCTTGGAGGTGAGAGTAGAGACCCAGTTGATCTGGCCCAGAAATGGGAAGTTATTACAGCACTTGGCTGGAAGTGATTAGGTTCAAATTTTCTTGAGCCCATAGACTCATTGATCTTGGTGTTAGAGTCACAGGTGTTCAAATTTCCCATCTGCTTATTTGCTACTTTGTTTTTTCCCTTGATTTTAATGATGTCATATTATACTGTATATATTCAATGATATCAATAAATTTTCTATTTTCGCATTTCTTGGCTTTTAAGCATTTTCTGGTTACAAGAGCTGATAAGAAAGCTTCTCCTCCATATTATTATGTTTAACTGTGTACCAATACTGTACAGGACACAAGTTCATTGCAGGGAACACTCACACGTACTCCAAAATGTAACACAATATAATATACCAGTAGTGGCGTAATGCATGATAACATGCAGTGAAAACACTTGACTGAGAGCGTTCTAGCTATTCTCACGCGATCAGCGTCTCTTTGTCATTGCTGGATGGCATTTTGTTCTGTCTCATTTGCCTTTGCAATTCTGACACTTTCGACCGCTGATTGCCGACGTCGATTAGCCTCTTCCTCAGTCTCATTTGTGCTTATGATTCTCTTTTGCTAAGTGTTGGCCTGTCTTCGTTGTATAGTCTGTTCTTTGCTTTCAGTTGCTCAAGCAATTTTCTTTCGCTCTGCATCAGCCTGTTGTAAATGCTGATTGTACTCTTCATAGTTTTCATCCTCTTTCTCCGTACGTTTAGCATTTGTTTGCTGAGAGGTTGATGCTCTTGCTGCTTCCTGAGCAGCTCCTCTTTTCTCCTCCCTATCAGCACGCTTCTTCACTTCTTTCTTCTGCATCTTTTTGCATTAAAACTGATTGAGTCAATTTTTGTGTTGCAATTACTTAGTACGTTTTCTTTAATTTTTTACTTAAGCTGGCACTTAAGTCTTCAATCTGCCCCAAGAATGATTTAAGATATGAAGAGGTAAGGGAAGCGATGGTGAAGGTGGTAGGAATGAGAACGGCGCCCATAAACATGCACCACACGGCCGGCCTCCTGCCTGTTACTGAGAGTTGATTCTACAATAAAATAAAATAAAATAAGAACAAAAAGAGTAATAATTCCAAAACTCTTTATTTTTAATATAAAACTGTAGTGCAGAGTTTCAGCGTAGTATATATGTACCAAATTTCAGGCTACAGGTTATCTGATTTTTGACCTTGACCTTCCTAGGTTGACCTTTGACCTTGGTGGTCAATCATTACCCTGAAAGCGGACAGTAGAGGTCACATAGTATATGTGTTTCACGTCAATAGGTCAAACGCTTTGCAAGCTACAGGTGATTTAAAATCCTGGACAGACAAATGGACAGCCACGGTAGCGTATTATATAAGAAGGTATGTAACACATTGTGTGTATATATAAAAAATCAAAACTCATCTCAAAACTTACTGTGAAATTCTCTAAGCTGATCTCTTCTGGACATACAGGTATCTGTTGTTGCACCATTTACCAGTTAAGCCCAGTTGTGTGTACATTTTCTTACATGTGTTTGCATTTTCTTTAATATTACAAACATAACTTCAAGTCAGTGTTTGCAAGCTTTGCTTTTATTGGCAGTATTTTCAAATTACTTACTGCATAGACATTTTTAATATTCTGTAGCATCTTCCTGATATTATTGTTATATATGTATAATGAGTAATAGTTTTGTTTGCTTTTTTAATAGTAGAGTACCTGGTATGGTATTGGTATCCTTGCCTGGATAAAATGGGTATCAAATGTACGATGATCATTATATATTGTGGCAGACAGCCGGGGCCCCTTCTGTATATGGTCCGGGGGAACAGACATGGGCTGCATAATACCTCGCCCTGGGTTGCAGCGGTGCCTTTGACTCCCGCAGGGCTTCACAGGAGTTGGAGTTGGTTACAGCCCTGTTGGGATCCAAGGGTGCCGCCAGGGACGGCAGCAACAACTGCCACACCCGGAAGTGCTGCTGGAAGTAGGTCAATGAGCACCTGGAGCACTTCCAGGGGTGTTATAAAAGGAGCCAGCAGTCGTTACTCCGAGAGCCAGAGTTGGGAGGAGGGAGACGAAGCTTGTCAGGAGGAGTGAAGGAAGAAGAAGAAGAAGAGTTTATTTGTATTTGCGGTTTTGGAACTGTGTTGTGCCTGCGGGACACGGGGAAGACGTGGCCCACAAGGGAAGCAAATAAAACTTTTCTTTGTTTTTATATGTGTGCTTCCCATGTCAGTCTGTCGAGTCTGGCGCAGATATAGCGCCTTTGTTACAATATCTACACCAACTCACATTAACTCAATTTGCTTATTAACACTGCTCTGAAGAAATAAGTTTTCTGAAAAAAAAAAAAAACATTTACTCCCATCAAAAATGTTAAGAGGTCTTTCATAGATCTGGGGGTGCTGAATCCAAATCGCAAAACAGATTTGCTCTATCACTTTCAGATTTTGAGATATGAAGGTTTAAGATGAAAAAAAGCACTATTTTAGAGAAAAAATGTAATATATTTTAAAAATGAATTCTTTAGACATGAAAAGTTATTAATTGCACATTTGACTGTTTTAAATATAATTATTATGTACAAAAATAGTCCCTTAATGTTTTTTTTTTTCTCTTATAATCCTCTGAAGGTGTTCCACTAACAGATGCCTGCTAACATACACTTTCCACTCTAACATCTCTCCATTTGAGTGATATCCAGGTGGACCCTCACTCCGTGTTCGTCAGAGAAGGCACACATATTCATTTCAGAAAAAGAGAGTGCAGGAATCGGGTTTTTAAATCACATGCTGCACCCAAGTTCTAGGAAAAAAAAGTGAAGCTCCTCAACCAACTCCTCGTAGTTTTCTGGTTTTGTATTCGCAAGAAAATTTATGAACACACTTTCATTTTTTTTTGTTAAAGGAAGGCTGTGTATTCTGTTACTGTTTGCTTACCTGTTATATTGTTAAGACAATGGATGGATCAACCTGATTGTATATATTTCTGTCAAAAACACTTAAACAGCAACTTTGTTTTTTCTGGACAATAAAATGCCATATTTCTAACTTACTAAATATAAATTCCTGCGCATTTTGAAGAAAAAGGAAGAGAGAAAACATATTGATTAAAAGCAAAAAATGTGTAGCAAATATTTGATTTTGGGTTATTTTCACATTAACTAGCATGAAGAATGAAGAAGAAGGTAATTTCTCAGCTCAAAATACATTTCATGTAATATTCTGAGCATGAAAAATACTTATGCCATAAAAATGCAACTTTTTTTTTTAAGAATTTTTTTCCAAGACCCTACATCTGATATCTTGTGGAAACAGTTTGTGGTAGAGAAATTCCAATATCAGGCATGGATTCAGCACACCAGTGTAATTGATACATAATTGTCAATTGTCTTTTCACTTCTTTACATTTGCAGCATGGCGGTGCAGTGGTAGCACTGCTGCCTCGCAGTAAAGAGACCAGGGTTGGTGTTCTGGGTCCTCCCTGCGTGGTGTTTTCGTGTTCTCCCCATATCTACATGGGTTTCCTCCAAGTGCTCTGGTTGTCACCCACAGTCTGAAGACATGTAAGTTAGGTCGCTTTCTGATACTAAATTGGCCCTAGATTTGTAGCTTTGTGTGTGTTTGTATATATATGAGCCCTGTCCAGGGTTTGTTCCTGCCTTGCACCCTATGCTGGTTGGGATACACTCCAGCACCCTCTGCGACCCTGTTCAGAACAAAGCAGGTTAGAAAATGACTGATTTCTTCACATCCCAAATTACAGTTCATATAAATGATACCAGCCATACAATTTTAATGTTATTTTTATACTTATTATGTTATTTGGAAAGTCCTGCCACAACAAACCTGAAAAAAATGTGAGGACCACGGCCACCCAGCCAACAATGTAGGACCAGGAGAATCTCCAGTTTCCGTACCGTTTTCCATAATAATTTACAGTCACACTGGTATAGATTGCCATGGCGAGCAAGACGAAGAAGCCTACAGAAGCAAAATTAGACACATTTCAAAGAAGTATTCCAAAGGAAATGATTTACTATAAATAAGCAACGAAAGCAATTTTGCATAGAAGGTGGTGAATAAGAGATCATAAAAGAGTATGTGAGAAAGTTCTCAGCAGCAGAACATAAGCACACTGGAGATTTGCTGATGCCACAGTCTAGGTGAAGCTTTTTGTATTGCATTCTGTTTTCTCAATTTTTAGTCATGCATCTATTGAGCATTTTCTTTAGAACGTGGCAATGAAAAGAAACACATAACATTTTTTACTGTAATTCATTTCCTTGATGTGAGGGTTGTTTTCTCACATTTTACTGTCAATCATATTTGTCTTTAGAAAAATGTCTAGGTAGCAGAGTTTGCAAAGCAGAACCCTTCCCTCAATACTTTTAAATTCATTATTTACTCCAAAGTCTCCTAACGGATGAATAGTTCTTGTGCTGATGTTGCTTCCAGAGGCAGTTTGGAACTCAGTTGTGAGTGCTACAACAGAGGATGGGTGATTTTTATGCACTGTGAACTTCAGGATTGTGGTCCTGTTCTGTGAGTTTAACAGGTCTACCTCTGTGCGGCTGAGCTGTTTTCTGCTTGTTGATGCCTCCACTTCACCATAACAGGACTTACAGTTGGCCAGGGCAAATCTAAGCAAAGCAGAAATTTCAGGTGACATTCTATGACAGTGTGACATTTAAAGTCACTGAGCTCTTCAGTACGACCCATTTAATTACCAGTGTTTGCCAATAGAGATGTTATGGCTGTGTGCTGATTTTATGTGCTTGTTAACAGTAAGTGCGACTGAAACACCTGAACTAAAGAATTCAGAGGATTGTGCACATACTTTTGGCCATATACTGTATTTTGACAGTTAAAAACCTGTAGAATATGACAATGTTACTTACTTGAAGTAAAAAAGAGAATGCCAGCAGCAAAGGTTTTGTCAAACTTGTCAAAGGAGGAGTAGCGAATAAAGGCCATGACTCCAAGGATGATACCAACAAAGCATGCCAAAACAGACAAGATCATGAAGGCTCGTGTTGCATCCCAGTAGGCTGTGTAAATAAATACATAAATAAATGCATAACATAGAAAGAGAAAACGAAATGAACATCTGCCCATTTACATTTTTGTTCAAACCAACTTAATCTAATTCAAAGTTACGAGAAAATAAAGCTTATCCTGGCAGTATGCAGGACAAAACAGAAATCAGGCACCATTTACATTTTTTTACAGTACAATACACTAAATTGATTTGAATTAAAAGTTCATTTTTTGGCTTCTTTTTCTTATATTTCACAGAATAATTTGCTTACTATCAATAATGCCGTTATGCATGAACTAGAGGCAGAAGTATTGACTTGGGACTATGATATTGGAGGAACTACAGAGTCATAGCTAATTGAGAGTGGCAGAGAGAAATATAATATTAGTGGCTACACATGCTTTAGGAGAGATAGACAAGGAAGGAAAGCAGGGGTGTGGTGCTGTATGTGAAAAATAATAATCAGACCCACATCTTCAAGACGGAGGAAGGGAACACGTCAGAATCACTGTGCATTAAGCTATTAAGGAAGAAAGGCAGAGATCTGGTTATTGGAGTTTGCAACAGTCTGACAAATTATGATATACTAGCAAAATACCCGTGCTTCGCAGCGGAGAAGTAGTGTGTTAAAGAAGTTATGAAAACGAAAAGGAAACATTTTAAAAATAACATAACATGATTGTCAATGTAATTGTTTTGTGTTACGAGTGTTGCTGTCATCAAGGATTTTATTATCATTATTTCTTTCAATCAGGATCTTATTTGGAGGATGTGTTGTGTTCAAGTTACATTCCGTGTTTGTCTAGTCTATCCCTGACCATCTCATCTTTGTTGTCAACCGTTGTAAAGATAACAGGTTTCATTCATTGAAGTGTTCACTACCCAAATCGGTACTCGTGAATCTAAGATGTTTAACAGGCATTCCCGGTATTAAGTTGTGGATTTGCCTGCGAATATTTAGCGGCAGCGTGTCTATGAACATAATTTAACTTAAGCTTTACACCTTGCTTTCCTATTGATATGTCTACAAAGGCTTGTTCAGCGTCAGAGGGTTGTTCCTGTCCTACTGCATCAATAAACAGCTTGTCTTCCTCTTTATCTGAGACATCACACACTGCATGCACGGGTTTACCTTTCTCAGTCCTGCAACCTTTAGCGAAGTGCTTTAATTTACCACATTTTTTACACTGTCTTCCTTTAGCTGGACATTGACTTTTTCCACCGTGTGGTTTGTTTCCGCAGTAGGTGAACTTATGAATATGCATGTATGCGTCAGTTGCTTCATATTCTATTGCTGCCATCTCAACTGTGTAATGTGTTTTTTATTCAGCGCTCTTTGGAGCTCTTGCTTTTTGCCTGCGTACTGCGTTCACAGTCAGTTCATGTGAGCCGCTCAGAGTACATGCATCGAAGGTTCTCAGCTGTGCTTGTGCTATCTCGTGCAATTTTGCGATGTCCATGGCTTTATTTAATGTTAGCTAAGACCCGGCACTTAAAAGTTTCTCTCACACTTTTGCTGAGTTTGTGCCAAACACTAGTCTATCCCTGACCATCTCATCTTTGTTTGCATAAGCACTGTCCTTCACCCGCGAATATTTACCGGTAGTGTGTCTATTGGATTGCCGCTGACGGATGGCCTTATATGGGCAGGCAGTCAATTACGTGGGAGACGTGCTGATGGAGGACACAACTCCGCCTCACACGGCGACCGAGCTGCAGACTATGGCCGTATATATGTACGGAAGTAGGTTCCAGTTATGACTGTCATGCGTAGAATTTCGAAATGAAACCTGCCTAACTTTTGTAAGTAAGCTGTAAGGAATGAGCCTGCCAAATTTCAACCTTCTACCTACACGGGAAGTTGGAGAACAAGTGATGAGTCAGTGAATCAGTCAGTCAGTGAGTCAGTCAGTGAGGGCTTTGCCTTTTATTAGTATAGATTAGATAATAACATTATGTAATCAAATGAGATATATGTGCAACAAAGAAGACATAGTGGTCATGGGTAATTTTTACTTTCCAAGCATCGATTGGGAAGTCCCTATCAGAAATACAAAAGAGGAAACTGAAATGGTACAAATGACTGTTTGTTTCAAGCCTAACACACAGTGACACTTCTCTAGATCTTAACTTTTTAAACGACTAGCTGAAACACCCGGCGTTGCCCAGGAGGAAAATAAAGTTTTTTTTTTTAAATTGTTTGAGAAAAATATAATTAAAAAACCCCACAACTTTAAAAATAAAAATACATTTTCAAACAATGAAGACTCACTAATGTGCTTGTCTTGAGGTCTTGTATGTATGTTATCATGTAGTTGACACTCGGAACTGGCCATCTCTATTTAATTTCAAAAACAACAAGCTAGCGCGGTGATACTCTAACATAAAGAATGCTGGCAGTCACCGCTAGTTCACCCTCTGGTGGTCATTCTGAGTGTCAACTGGATGATAATGTGCAAGATCACCCCCCACGCTACCCGGAAGGGTGTGCGTTTGGGCTGATTTCACCCTACAGTACTTTTAGTCGACCAATGAGGAACATGTGTGCCAAGTTTCATGAAAATCACTCCAGCCGTTCGGAAGTGATGCTGAAACATACATACATACACACATTGACTTTTATATATATAGATCGAGACAGCATAATAAGAACTGATACTTTAAGCAACGGTGATCACAAAATGGGTAAATTTTGAGATAACCTTTAAAAACACAGAGATGTATACCAGAACAAAGACTTATAACTTGAGGAAACAGACTTTATGGGGATGAGGAAGTATCTACAAAATATCAAATGAGAAAGTAAAAACTTAGCAACTATAAATGACAGTTGGTGTCACTTCAGAAATCTTCTGATCCTGCCTCAAATTTAGTTTATCCTGAAAAGCAATAAAACAGAAAGACTACAAGTTTACAAGTTGCCCAAACAAGGGGTGTAAGCTGCCTTGAAAGCTTGAATATTGTAAAATGTTCAGTTAGCCAATAAAAGGTGTAATTTTGCTCGAGTACTCATTGCAACAAATAGACTAAAAACTAACACAAAATGAATAAATAGGAGTATTATTAAAAAGTAAAATCGAAAAGATTACTGTACATGAAAATAAAAAAGGCCATATAATTCTGACATAAATGAATACTGGAAACTATAACAAGAGATCAAAAAAGCATTTAAAACGTAACTGAAATAAAAATTGCCAGAGAAGCCAAAATGAACAGCAAGCATTTTTTTCAGAACTACTCTAGTAAAAAGATAACAAAAAGTGAATTGAAGAAAACCTAGGGACACGAATGAAGAAATCATTGAAAATGAGAAGGAAATAGTAAAGGAACTCAACAAATATGTCATCCAAGTATTTATAAAGGAAGAAACAAGTGGAATGCCTCATGCACAAGTAAAAACAAATGAGCTCATAGATTTTAAAATAGAAGAGTCAGATGTGCTTCAAGTCCTCAATGCAATGATGTCCAATTAAACCCCTGGACCTGAGGGGATCTTAACAATTGTATTGAAAGAAATGAAAGACATCATCTATAAACCCTTATTTGGCATATTTCAGCAGTCACTTCAGAATGGAGAAGTACCTGAGGACTGGAAAGTTGCAAATGTTACTCCTGTCTCTCTATTGTAAAAAAAAAAAAAAAATCTAAGGACAAGATGAGACTTTTTTCCTGTGACGAGACGTGATCTTTTGAAGAGAGACAGAGAGACACTTTCACGTCTTGTTAGACGGTCAAGTCATGTCATACTTACAACTTTTGGAAGCAAGTCCCATCATCTAACCTCTCAGTTTTTGGTATGCCTTTGGCAGACACACTTCCTGTGCTCTCATCTCTTAAAAGACAAAGTAGAATGTTGTAAAGAATTCAAAAACGTTGGTGCGATACACATGCAGAGCAGGTTAGAAATAATGGAAGTGGGAAAATTCGAAAGTCTAAAAAAAATTATAGTAAAGATCGCATTAGTGCAAAAAAACGGAAAATATTACTTGGTGAAATAATGGAACAGCGAAAAGAGATCAAATAGTGTTTGAGGATGTCTGAGGGAGAAGAGAGACAAGGCAGTGAGACAAAAGGAGAGCTGCTGTACAGGCTTTTAAATGCTTGAAGCGCCGCACAAAATGCAGATCACGTGGCACTGCAGCAGCAGCAATCCAGCAGCTGATTGAGCAAAGAGGAGGTAAAAAAAAACCTGTGTTTGTGGTCCATTGTATCACCGTTTAAGAGGGGTTTCAGAGGAGCGACTGCAATATAAACAAACAAACAATTGTCTCTGTGAAGACCAGCACTTGCTCATAAGAAATGGGACATTTCTTTAAGGGCATGAAATTGGTTGCTTTGGAGAGCCTGTCAACCATAACCAAAACATTTGTATTACCCAGAGACCAACAAAAATGAGTTACTAAATCCATTCTCATGTGCTCTCAATGTCTGTGTGGTAGTGGCTCTTCTGGGCTAATATTCAAGATTTAGTTTTATTACAAGTAGCATGTGTCTCAATGCAATCCTCTACATCTCTTGAAATGAATGCTACGGTAAGTATCTAGAATTTTTATTTTATTTTCTGTATTCTAGGATGCCATCTTGAAATCATGATGCCATAATTTATTTTGAGAAATACATGTAATATACTTTTATGAGCTACAATGGGAAGAGCTTCAGCTTTTTTAGTTTCTCATGCTATTAAATACTAATCCATCCATCCATCCATTTTCCAACCCGCTGAATCTGAACACAGGGTCATGGGGGTCTGCTGGAGCCAATCCCAGCCAACACAGGGCACAAGGCAGGAACCAATCCCAGGCAGGGTGCCAACCCACCGCAGATTAAATACTAATCAAAGCTCAATTTTGTCATCCATAATAAAACCATGACCGTTTACTGTATCAATCTGACATATTCATTCATTTAAACTAATAACTAATTTGGCCATCTCCACAGAGGTTTCAGATTTCTTGGTTCTTATTGGGGAATATGGTGCATATAATGTCGTAGCCCATTTCTTTCATTTTCTTTCAGACAACTGACTTTCAGCCATTTTTTCAAATGTCTCTTCTACATTCTTACTAGTCATATTGTTTTCTTACAAGCCACTCCTAAATTCTGAAATTCTATCATCTCTCTATTATAAAAAAAAAATTCTGGAAAGGAGAAGCAGGGCGACGAGACGTGATCTTCTCAGAAGGCTCTTAAAAGACACGCGAGATGCAAACAATATCAAATAAGAGCATGGCCAGCAAAACACTCATTCGTGTAAAGACACGTAGCACACACAGATCCTGTGCTCTCAGCACATATAAAGCGTATAAGGACAATACGTTCTAGATGAAACGTCAACTACTAAGCTTTGAAGAAAGCATGGAGGAAAGAGACCCAAAAGTGTTGGAGAGAAAAAAAGGCAGATAAGAGATTATGAAAGCAGTGGAATTCGAAAGGCTCAAACAAACGATGGCGCGATACACATGCAGAGAAAGGTAAAGAATATGAAAGCAGTAAAATTCGAAAGTATTGTAGCATCCCAGCCAGGTTGAAGCCTTTTTGGTTTTAAGTGACTGTTCGGTCCGATTGAGGGGGTGCGGAGTACAGCACGGAAGACTGATAGCAGGGTATTGATTGATGCGGTAAGGTGGAGACGAGACCCGGGGGATGAGGGGTTGGAGAGGGTGCTAGAAAGTTGTGTTTGGGGTTACGAAGTCAGTGATTGTTCAAGTAAAACTTTTGTGACACTTTATTACGTCAGTCGCTACAGTATCAAAAAACAGATAGTAAAGGTCGCATTAGCACAAACAAAAGGAAATTAATCATCAGGACCAGGTGTAACTGAAAAAATAGCAGGACAAAGCGAGGTCAGAAATAAAAGGCAAAGAGCAGAAAACAAAGTCTTTTCGCCTTCGCATCATTCAATGCAGAAAACGTACATTTACAGAATAATGGACCATACGCTATGAGAATCAGTGGTCCCGCAACAGTTAAAGCAACGGGGTGGGCGAGTGAAGTGAGCAGGGGGCGGAGCCCCCTAGTTGTAATTGAAGCCAACGTTTACCAATAACATCTTAACATTTATTAAATATGCAATTATAGGCTTGTTTCCTTGTCTGAAAGTTAGCAGCCTCATGAATCATACTGACTCTTTCAGGACCATAAAATATGGCATGAAACTCTATCAGAAACCTTTTAAGTTCTCACAGCAGGGGTGATTAGAACCATTAGCCTGTTAAAATGTGATTTATTCGAATTGTGCCTGATTTTTGTACTATGTTTTTCCAGTGTCTCTTCTCACTGTTTTGGGTTTTGAAATACCCAGATTTTAATTATGAAGTTAGTTTTTTGGTCAAAAGTGTTTAAAATAATTTTAAATAATTCTGCCCCTTGTCCAATGCCATTGTATTTCACTGCCATTTTGAGAATTTGTTGCCATGATGAGGTGATCTTTTAGCTAGGGAGTGTGGTTTTGGGGTCATGACCTGTGGCTCACTGTGTTAAAGGTCGATGCATTTCATATCCTTCAGTTCAAGATTATACATAAACTTATTTAAAACTTAGTGTGTGATTGATTTTCCTGGCACAAGTAATTTAGCTTAGGTTTTTTGTGATACTGCGTTTTGATTTTCTGGGTCTGATCCTCTCCTGCTTATATTGACTGATTTTTACTTTGTGTTCCCTTCCCTTTAAAAATCCTGCTGTCTCCATCAGTGGCAAAATAAAATCTAGGTTTTCCATTAAAGAAGCTCCCCTATTAGGAGGAAAATATTGATTCGATTTTTCAGTTCAATTCAACCAATTGAATCAAAGCTAAAAAATTAACTTAGATTAATTTAAAAACTCTTGTAACTACTTCTCAGGGATTAGTCAGAGCATATTGCACTCAACAACTTTGGGCAATTATACTGGGCACCTTCAGATTGAACACAAATAAAACTTTAGATTGACTGAACACATGGAAATATTTAGGAACATGAAATGAACTTTTATTAAGTTTAGCTGTTTAGTCGCTGAATGATGCTGATACATTGCATTAGTTCAACTGAGCTAAAATATTTTCCTGCTTATTTTCTTTTGTACTCAGCATCTTATACTTCACTTTCAGTGTCCAACAATAGTTGGCCAACACTAATGACTTCATTGCCCTAATGCTGCTTTTCTTTCGTTGCAATGTCCTGGTCAAAACTTTCCCCATGTTCATCATTGACTGCACCAAGATTAGCAGGGGAGAAGTCCAAGTGTGAATACAGAATATGAATCACTAGCAACATATTCCACTTGATAGTTTTGTGAGTGAGGCATGTTGTGAACTACTTGGACATAGTTTGGTGTTCTGGAGCTGCCAAGAAAAGTCTCAACTACATCCTTGAAAGCCTTCCATATGATTTATCTGGTCCCATTTGCAGATCTTCAAACCTCTTCTCATTGACGACACATTTGATTTGTGGACCAGCAAAATTTATTTGTTTATTTATCATTTATTTGTGGCAGAATGTCTCAAATTCCAAACTCCTTCACTTTCCTTGCTATTCATTTTCACTATGTTTTTTGTCTGTCCAAGTTTTATATGAAAGGGAGGCAAAATATCTTTTTGGATGACAAGTGATTTATGCGTCAGACTTTTCTGTCCAGGAACCAAATGCTTACGGAATGGCCAATTATTTTTAATGTAATGAGACCCTTTAGCATGGCTGTCCCTTTCTTAAAAGGACAAAAGTTTTTTGGATATCCAGGCTGCATTCCTAGAAGCAGTTCCACTGCCTGTAGATCACGACAGAGGTTCCAGGTGTAGTTGATATCCTTTGGAGGTTTCAATAACAGTTCCATGTTTATGTAGGTTTCTTTACTGTGTGCTGCATAACCAATGGGCGTTAAACGAAGAATACTGCCTTTCTTGCAGAAACTCAGCTTTGAGGTTTAACACTTATGAATCAATAAAAATATGTCATTTGTGTGGGTCATGCTCCCAACCCAAAGCCATGAATAGATCATCAGTGTCAGAGCAGAAACAAAGGCTCTTAGTGTGAAATTTGTTGATTCTTCTCGTTGACTCCGAAAGACAGGAATTTTTATACCTGATGACATCAAACATCATCCTAGTAGTCTTGTACCAAGTAGTTCTGCTTTAGCCAAACCTAAATCTCAGGCCCATGTCATCCTTTGGATGATACGTAAAACCGATGTCCTAACACTCTGTGGTCATAAAAGATCCCTGGGCATCCTTTGTAAAGAGGTGTATCCAGATGTCCAGGCTAAATTTCCCACCACAGCCTATTCATTTTGGCCACCTAATTATCCCGTTTCTAACTGGCTATCTCAATCACCACTTCACCACCTAATAGTCAATGTTGTGGTAAGCTTACTTGAGCAAAAATGGCCACCATCACATCATCAGGTGGATGCTACACATTAGTAGTGGTGGAATTGGCTCCCCACTCAAATATGTGCTTTGAGTAGTGAGAGAAACGCTATATAAATGTAAAGAATTATTATTACAATTTCCTTCTAACGGTGTAATCAAATGAGTCACAACAGAAATAAATGGCTCAAAAGCTATATCACTTTTGCTTTCCATGTTCATCTTTGCTCGAATCATCTAGTCTTCATGTCTCAGGTGGCTTTGGTAGTGGCAAACTGTTGTCATGTTGCATTAGTCTCATTGCTGAAGACAGATTGGGACATTCAATTGATGTCTTGTTTTTGGTAGAGAAGCCAGAGACACTGATCAGAAAGAAGTAACAGTCTGTCACATGTTCCTTCTGTCCTCGTCATATCACCAGAACAATGAAAATCATTGACTTCCAAGCACCTCTAAGCCAAGCTTGAAGATTGATAGTATATGTGGCACAAAAAAATGGGAGGATCCCACGGTTTGTCTTGATCACTAATTTTACAACCAAAGTAGAGCTCCTAAGCTTTCTTAACAAATGCAGCCATCCTGCTCCTGTAGTGCTTCAGCATATACCTGCTACAAATGTAGTAGAATGTATCGTTAATGTTGCAACATTGGCAAGATATTTCAGCTGTAACAAACTGTAATCTATAAATGGTAAGTATACATGCTATGCTGTAGAATATATACATCTGCACACATGCAAAGTGATACCAACGTAATGCAAGCTGCTTTTAGTGCCAGTCCTGTCAGTATCCAGTCTGACTTCCCCAGGTGTACCTTAGCAAAGTCTTAGCAAATCCATTACACGTTGCGAAACCTTCACCAGGCATGCCTAAACTAAACAAAACAGCTTACTTTGTTATGTTGTGGGCAACATGTCAGTACACTTAAAAATATTAGAGGATATCACAAAAATGTGTGATTGCAGTAAAATCGGTGCATGTGATCAGCAGCTCAACATCCATAAAATACACCCAAATGTATTCAGGAAAGAAAATTCTTTGTTCTCCAGTGTTATAAGAAGCCTAATGACAATAATGTGATCCTTTTAATCATAGCCAACACTGCATTTTTCTTGTGTAAATTTAATGGTTTATATCTAAAGAAAGTCATGCTTCTATATCACATATCCCATTTAATATCAAGCTTAATTTACATGAAGGTGATAGTTATATTGCATGATATTATAATAAAACTTTTCTACTTTTCAGGAATAAAGACACTTTCTGGAAATATTAAAGAACTAACAACATACATATTATAGACATTCATGTGATTAAAGTAATCTAGCATAACTTGAAAACTGCCATCATCAGCAATTATTAAATGCAAAATAATGAATGTAACTATCACTGCCCAGGATCGCAAAGTTGCCAAAACCCTGTGAGAAAAGACTGAATGAATTATAATATGATCAAGGCCTTTAATGTAGAGCTGATCTTGGACTTATTTTACTCACACATGAGTTAATTTTGAGTTTCAATATAAATAATGTCTATACTTGAAAAATAAATATCTAAGTACTTAAAAAGTAAATATATAAGCATTGTTGTCAATTTTGAAAAAATGTCACCTAGCTGAAAGATTGAATTCTTTTGTTAACACACACTGCAAACAGATAAAAATTTATATGGGCCATACCAAAGATGACATTAACTAAAGCTGAAACTAGCAAATCAGCATTAGAATATGCCACAGAAGAATATTTGTAGTTCAGATTAATGTCAAAAAAATCTGAAAAGAGAACACAATTATCATCTCTTACCAATACTGTCTGTGTGTGAATAACATTTTCCAGGTACACAATACCGCCACAGTCCTTGATGCATGTAGTTGGTTGAATGACGGTACTGCAGCCAATAATCTGTTGCCGTGGAAACAATCAAGAGTATGTTCCCAACACCAGCGCAGAAGAGCCCTCCTCCCATAAAACTGTACATCCTGCAACAATTGAGAAAAATCTGTTTATCATGAGTTACCATAGCATAGATAGATAGATAGATAGATAGATAGATAGATAGATAGATAGATAGATAGATAGATAGATAGATGAGCTTACTTGCCTTTCGTGTTTATTTTTTGACTTTTAACTTTGGTGTAGAAAATTATTTTCACAGTGTAATATGAATGCAGAACTTGACATTTTTTATCTGATAAATCTTTAGGTTTCTACTTCTACCTGCAGTACCTAAAGGTTGAGCCAGATTCCACATGAAGGCCTGTAAATGCCTGTCTAAGACAATCAGCCAATCAGTGCTTGGTTTTATTAAAGTTTAACAAAGCTGTATTGGTTACTTTTAAAACTAGTGACTCAAAAACAAACAAACAAACAAACAAATAAACACATAAATAGGCTTTCTGTTCCCTCTGTTTTGCCAAGTACCTCTTGGTTGTTGCACATATATAGTACTGTCTATCTATCTATCTATCTATCTATCTATCTATCTATCTATCTATCT
>JANRMT010062803.1:478919-492797 GCA_026402145.1 Polypterus bichir lapradei | reverse complement strand
GGGCAATTACTTTTTCACACAGGGCCATGTAGGTTTGGATTTTTTTTTCTCCCTAAATAATAAAAACCATCATTTAAAAACTGCATTTTGTGTTTACTTGTGTTATATTTGACTAATGGTTAAATGTGTTTGATGATCAGAAACATTTTGTGTGACAAACATGCAAAAGAATCAGAAATCAGGAAGGGGGCAAATAGTTTTTCACACCACTGTAAATATCGGGAGATCCCTCTATCTATTACTAGCTTTTTCTATAAACAAAGTGTTAGTAAGATTACCAAGAAGATATTGTTTATTAATCAAAAAACAGAGAGAAATGCATGTATAATAAGTAGTGGCTATTTAGGAATTACACAATGTATAGAGATTCATACAAAACAATGTCTAAGATAAAGCAAAGTCCATAAAACAATCAATTTCAAACATATGTTCCATTTTTTGATCAAATTGCAGACCCCAGTGTCTTTCTGTTTTGATGAAGTTGTCATTGAATGACTGGGGCAGAATAAAAATTCACGAATTATAACAGGGGTGACAGTGACCAACACCACTAGTTTATGATTCTTAAGTATGAAGCCACTCCTCTAACCATAGTCATCATTAACACCTCGAAGACAGCACACAGTTCCACATTCAGAGGTCTTGGCCCAGACTGAGACTCTTCATAGTGAAGATTTCAAAGAGGCTTACTCTCTTTTCTTTATGGATTACAACAGTTCATCCAATCAATATGCAGTGATGACATGGAATAATATATAGGAAAAACAAGATGCATAGTGAGCTTCGCTCCATGTGCAAACTGCCCCTGGATGCATTTCCCTCCTGAGTGAGATTCTAATTGGATCAAATATATTTTTTGACAATAGAGCAACTCAGTGTAAAGCATCTAATTACCTATAATAGAGATTCAAATGTGTGCTAAAATTAACATTTGCTTAACCCTGCAATGTCAGTCTTTCAGGGCGGCAAATAGAATTGCTGCTGTGAATTAACTGTTTGACTTGATCCCATGAGTCACATGTTCCCAGTTTTACTGAGTCTGAATAGAAGGGGTCTTTCTGGGTCAGTGGAGATATGTTCAGTTAACTGGCTGGGTTTTATCAAGGGACGCTATGGGGTGTTTGGTAGACAAAAAATTCTTTAACCTTCTGCTTTGAGGAAAGGGATCCTGGAAGGACAAGGATTCCTGCTGAGTGGATTATACAGAGGCAGTGGGAAAAGTGGGGAAAAACTTGACTAATACTAGTCTTTCCTGTTCCCCTACAATCCCATTTTCTTTTTAAAGCTCAGACTAAATAAAAGTAAGATTTAAAGCAGACAAGCACTTATTGTGCCGTGCAGATCTCTAAATTGAAATGACAAATGTGTGGAATGCTGATGGTGATGAGAAATCATTGAAGTATTTTGAAACACATGATCATTTTCAGATTGCTGTGTGAAATATGCACCTTTTCATGTTTGTTGGATTTTTTTAGTTTTTACATTTTGAAAAGATTAATCCTTTCTTTTATTTACAAAGCCTGTTAAATCACATTTTCTTGTTATTCTCATTTTCACTTTTAAAATAAACTAGCTGGTAACTGGTGTAAAGAAATATTTGTCTTCTTTCCCTTTTTATTAGCATTAGCCATCATTGATTGCAATTTTGTTATCTGTATCAGAAAAGATGCTGCAACAATACAATATTTATCCAGCTCTACACATTAAAGTCCTGGAGTTGTGCAGTATTAAAGAGCACTTTGTTTAAATACGCATCACAGCTCTGTGCACCTTATCTCTGAGTCGTGGAACTCCTCAAGTTATGTTTATATAGATGTTATGGCTCAATGTATCAAACCAGAGGGCTGGGACATTTAAATGTACATATATGACGATTGAATTTAGATCTTTGTTGGTGTTTTGGCTCAGAGCACACTGCCAGGGTGTTAAACATAATTTGAATTTAATTCAGTAAAAAAATAAATTATGTAATATGCACAATGATCTATATGAGTGTACCATCATCCAGAAAACATGGAGCATATCCAGCTGCTGAACAAACACATGTAAACAAAGAAGTGTGAATAAAGCTTGCACACTAAAAACCTTTAAAAACTGTGAAAAACTATTTGGGCAAGTTTTACCATTGCAGAATTCCAAGCAAAATTAGTTTTAGGCTCAAGTTCACAAAGCTGAATATAAAACAGAACTCGATTATTTGCTTAACAGTATTCCACATTTTTTTTAGCATGTTTGTTACATACGAGTAGAATACTTAACCACCAGTGAACAATATCCTGTAACTTTCTCACCATCTCACACACCTTTCCCCTCCACCAGCTAAACTCTCACCAACACTATTCCTCCAAACCCCAAGCTTACTAGGTCTTTGTCCAGAAGAAGCTATTAAATCAAAGCATGTTACAATTTCCGAGTGACTTGGGACTCTCAGAGCCATCCTCCCGGTGGCTCCAGGCGTATCTGCAGACCTGTTCTTAAATGGCCAGCCACTCCCACAGAAGGCTGTCCAATATAACATGCACAATATATACCCTGATGAGTCTTCCTGCTGCTATCTATTGGGCTTGGGATTCCTGCTTTGCAAATGTTCCCCACTGTGTTTTCTTTATCATCTGTTGGATCACCTAATTCTGGATGTCCTCCTGTCACTAAGTAACTCAATAACTCCCAGAAATGGCACCTTTGAACACTTGCCAGTCTGTTGCCTGTTGGAACATGTAGTGCCATCTCCTGTCTTGAACAGGTTGTAAGCCACTGTAGTCCTGGTCCTGAGCAGAACTGACTTCACGATATAGTACGCAGCATATACATAAGATTTAGTATAAATATCACATCTTGTTCTAAGAAGTTTTCAGATAGCCTCAGCAAAAGCGTTTTAAGTGTTTATCCATCTGGTAATCACTTAATCCAGAACAATATGTTCATGTTAGTTGAAAGAAACATAATGGTCCTTTAAGTAAAGGTGGACTTCACTTATAATTCTCATATAAATCAACAAGAAAACTGCCACAAGATGTACCTCAAAGGTCCTGTACCACAAAATAGTATCTTCAGGCATCTGTTGGCGGGGATGAAGACCGTACTCATACCTAAACATTGTGACTCATTATTACAAAGTTAATTATCCGTTTTGCTTTTGGCCATGGCAGCACTTAATTATAACAATTAATAAAACACCCATCCAGGGATGCTCTGTTTCACTTTCCAGCCAGGAAGCTAGAAAAATGAAGAGATCATAGATTCATAAATTCTCAAATACAATTCTGAAATATCTCAAATACAATTGTAAAATCAAATAGTAAAATTTATTTATAATGTAAGGACAATAAAATATGGATATATGCAGGTGAATATATATTTAAATATATATGGTCATAGGTATACAGATGAAAGAAAATAACAAACAGCACAAAATATAAAATTACGAGAGCTTAGTTGAACTTTTTCTCTCCTACAGATAAACACACATAACCTTTGAATTCTATCTTTTGACTTACACAGATCTTTTTCTCTCCTGTAGAAAAAGGCACACAACGTATGAATTCTGAGCTTTCAATTCACATTGTTTAGATGGGTAAGTTCTTTATTTAGTTGGCATTGATTTCCTCACAGATAGTATACACTGGCTTATCCACCCACGCTCAGAGTTTCTGGATGTGGAAGATGTTGAACTGCATTTTCTTACTGAATTTAAGAGATTTATAATGACTAGAATGTATCCTTCACAAGGTTATTACCTTTTAGTTATAGTGACAACAAATTCCATAATTTATCACCTGGCTTTATCCTATCTATTAAGTTATCATTAATAGTTCTCAGAATCAAATTAAGGGTACATATGTTTATTCCTTTTCTGGTCAGCTTTCTCTGCACACATTTCTTTCTTTGTTCAGAACTCTTCTCCTTCATTGCCTTGGTCAAACATTCTTGTTTTGGGTGGTACTGTAATTTTCTCTTTGAGGTTTTTATATACAATGTCTTCAGTTGCTAGCAAAGATACACCTGCTGGGGAACTGGTGATCAGTCAGGTCCTATTGTTAGCAAAGCAAACACGTGGCTTTTACGTACAATCTTACTCTAACTCATGCACTTGCTTTCATTAGCAAGTTTTGGACTTGTGACCCAATCATCCAACAATACAGATAAATCTTTCACCCTTCTGGTCCTGCAGTAGTTGCCCTTTAGAGTGAAAAGGATGGCTAGAGCTTTTTTTACAGCTATACCCTAGGCTACAGAGTCCCTGCACTCTTGATTGGCTTCTTGAGTACACTTAAGCTTATCCTTTTGGTCGACTATTCGAGCAACGTTTTTCCCATCAAGGCTCCAATCATTGAGTTATGGCTCTTTGTTTGAGTTTGGGTATTTAGATGGTACTTCAAAGAGCCATCTCTGGGATGTCACTTGGATTGTGGTTGATCATTTTATCAGATAAGGCACAGAGGCTGCATTCCAAAGAGAGGCCCTTTTAGGAAGACTGAGGGTCTTTAGCTAACATTAAGAGTGTCTGGCTGAGGCTTTTTAAACCAACAATGTCCCAGCCATTGCAAAATTAATAATATCAGTCTGTCACGCAAAAAAAGAGAACATTGCTGTTTGTAATAATTTTGCAAACAAACATCTCAGTAACTCTGTAGTTGTTTAGATATTTTTTCTTTGACCCAAAGATTAAAAACTAAATCACCTTAATCCTCACTATAAAACCTAATAACATGAGTCTAGTGGTTTGGGTCTGTTTTAGTGCCACTGAAATTCAGCTTCCTTGACGGACCTATGAATTTGAAGTTAGGCATAAATATTGTGGAGGATAACATTAGCCCCCATACCCCCACCCCCCTACATTTTTTGTACAATCCTCTTATACAGTATGTCTATCCTCTAGGTATAATATTCCAACCTCTGTGGTACACCTTTACTAGCCTTAGGTGAAGTTATAGCTCTGTCTGCAGCAGGAAGTGAAATTATTTCCTTCATTCCTGTCCCACTTTTGCAGTCATTGCTGGTCAAATGACCAAAAAATGCAACACTCAAATCTCTCTTCTTAACCTAACTGCTTCTTCTGTCTTTCATCTCCTGTCCTTCCCTGAAAAATGGACAAAATACTTTAAAGAGTGAAGAGTTCCTTGTCGTTTCTTTCATTGTTTTCCATATGTTGCCACCATGGTCCTCTCTGGGAAGCAGAATGAAATTCTTGAAAGTTAACATTTCTATTTGCTTTTGCCATATTTCCAAAGACACTGGTCCTGAAACATTACTAATATGGTAATAATATAGTGGGTACGGAAAGTATTCAGACCCCCTTCAATTTTTCACTCTTTGTTATATTGCAGCCATTTGCTAAAATCATTTAAATGAATTTTTTTCCTCATTAATGTACACACAGCACCCCATATTGACAGACAAAAAAAAAATTTGAAATTTTTGCAGACTTATTAAAAAAGAAAAACTGAAATATCACATGGTTCTAAGTATTAAGACCCTTTGCTGTGACACTCATATATTTATATTTGTGTGGAGTTTACATGTTCATCCTTGAGATCACCTTCAGTTGAGTCCAGCTGTGTTTGATTATACTGATTGGACTTGATTAGGAAAGCCACACACCTGTCTATATAAGACCTTACAGCTCACAATGCATGTCAGAGCAAATGAGAATCATGAGGTCAAAGGAACTGCCTGAAGAGCTCAGAGACAGAATTGTGGCAAGGCAAAGATCTGGCCAAGGTTACAAAAAAATTTCTGCTGCACTTAAGGTTCCCAAGAGCACAGTGGCCTCCATAATCCTTAAATGGAAGACGTTTGGGATGACCAGAACCCTTCCTAGAGCTGGCCGTCGGGCCAAGCTGAGCTACCGGGGGAGAAGAGCCTTGGTGAGAGAGGTAAAGAAGAACCCAAATATCACTTTGGCTGAGCTCCAGATATGCAGTTCCGGAGATGGGAGAAAGTTGTAGAAAGTCAACCATCACTGCAGCCCTCCACCAGTCAGGGCTTTATGGCAGAGTGGCCTGTCGGAAGCCTCTCCTCAGTGCAAGACACATGACAGCCCGCATGGAGTTTGCTAAAAGACACCTGAAGATTCTCTGGTCTGATGAGACCAAGATAGAACTTTTTGGCCTTAATTCTAAGCGGTATGTGTGGAGACAACCAGGCACTGCTCATCACTTGTCCAATACAGTCCCCACAGTGAAGCATGGCGGTGGCAGCATCATGCTGTGGGGGTGTTTTTCAGCTGCAGGGACAGGACGACTGGTTGCAATCTAGGGAAAGATGAATGCGGCCAAGTACAGGAATATCCTGGACAAAAACCTTCTCCAGAGTGCTAAGGACCTCAGACTGGGCCGAAGGTTTACCTTCCAACAAGACAATGACCCTGAGCACACAGCTAAAATAAAGAAGGAGTGGCTTCACAACAACTCTGTGACTGTTCTTGAATGGCCCAGCCAGAGCCCTTACTTAAACCCAATTGAGCATCTCTGGAGAGACCTAAAAATGGCTGTCCACCAACGTTTACCACCCAACCTGACAGAATTGGAGAGGATCTGCAAGGAGGAATGGCAGAGGATTCCCAAATCCAGGTGTGAAAAACTTGTTGCATCTTTCCCAAGAAGACTCATGGCTGTATTAGCTCAAGAGGGTGCTTCTACTAAATACTGAGCAAAGGGTCTGAATACTTAGGACCATGTGATATTTCAGTTTTTCTTTTTTAATAAATCTGCAACAATTTCAAAAATTCTTTTTTTTGTCTGTCAATATGGGGTGCTGTGTGTACATTAATGAGGAAAAAAAATAATTTAAATGATTTTAGCAAATGGCAGCAATATAACAAAGAGTGAAAAATTGAAGGGGGTCTGAATACTTTCCGTACCCACTGTATTTTGATCTGGTAGGTACTGTAGATGAGATGGACCTCTCTAATAGAAAGAAACAATGTCATTCAGAAATGCAGTAACTACCATTTTCTTTATTATCATTGTGATAGTTTCCATCTGTGGTATCATCACTAGCATGTATTTTGTGCATTTCTTACTCACGACTTTGACAGAGAATCAGTGTATAGTACATGTATGCTTGGCCTGATGTCCTGTTATGGCAACCATCTATAAAACACCTTGATGTATGTCATTTAATGTCTCTACTTTGATAATCAAGGCTAAGTGGCACAAGAGGACAAGTTCTTTGAGCAATTTAATTTTGTTTTGTTTTCTGGTTTCTGCTCTTTTGGTCATACAACTATGATACATCCTCATTTTGGCAGTAATACAAGCAATTTAAATTCATTTTGTAACTTTTTGTATGCTTTCTACTTACTGTTTATATACTGTACGTATCATTATTAACGTGACAGTGACATTTTCTGTTAAGTTTTTGTGGGTAGTGGTGTCAAATTTGTTCTTTATGGTGTGACCACAAGTGAGTGGCACAGAGACCTGAACATCAGGCACAACTCCAAGAAACACAGTTTAAGGTTAAAATAAAAACTATTTATTATTATGTTCACAGGCTTTTTAAGTTCGTTTTAAAAATGTAGTAGTCATTAATAAAGCATTCTTCTCCTCTTCTGTCTCATTAAACTCCTGGTGAGTTTTGCCCTCTGTCTTCCAACTCTGACCCAGCTGGATGAAGCAGATTGGCTCCTTTTTGTTGGACCCAAGATCCCTCCCAACATCATGACATTACATGCTGGAAGCTCTTCTGGGTCACACAGAAGCTCCCCGAAATAGGGAGGTCCATTCTTCAAAGTGTCCCCCTCTTTCATCCAAGGACTCCGACAGGGTCACCCTACAATACCCAGGCATCTCTGTGGGTGTCCATTCTGGAGTTCAGCCAGGAGAGCATTGCCACCTCTTGTGCTGGGGAACAAATTGTTTAAAAGATCCACTTATCCCTCAATCATCCATTATTGTTTTTTGCATCTCTATTCTTGTGCTCCATTCATTACAGTCACTCGGCCAGGTAGAAAATCAATGATGTCCAGGCTTGATGCTGTTCACGTGACACAGAGGTTCTCAAATTTTTCAAAACAATTGATAAAATAGATCCACCTGAATTCATTCAACCAGATGGTGAATCACATACTCGAATCTTGAGGAGAACACTGGAAATATAGGGGATGTATATTTAAAGCTGAACCTAGGAAGCACTTTGTTACTTAGACTCATAGGAATGTATAACAAACTACCAAGCGATGTACATGAAACAAAAACCTTGACAACCTGTAAGAAGTACCAGGATGAGATTTTGAGACAACTTAGAGATCAGCTAAACAAAGGAGCCTAATGGACTCTCGTTTGTCAAATTTCATATGTTCTTATGTTCTAATATCAGTTCACTAAATGATGCACTCAAGTACATAAACAGGCTAATTGAGTTGCTTTTTTTTGAATTATTGATTTTATAAAAATCAAATAACATTCCATACAAATAACTTAGGTTTAACAAAAAAAAAGTTTGAAACAAATCAACCCCTACCCCTGAGAAAGAGAGCTATGCCAGCAGACTAAAACTTAAAGCTAGTAAAAACAAGTAAATACATAAATTAATAAATGAACAATGATAAATGGAGTAAAAGAGGGGAGAAAACCTGCTTCCTCATTTAAATGCTTATTCTAAACTGTTTATGATTATATCCTGCCAGGTTTTGAAAAGGTTTTGTACAGATCCTCTAAGTGTGAATTTGATTTTTTCCAGTTTTAAATAGCACATAACATCAGTTCCCCACTGACTTAAAAGAGGTGAGTTAGGATTCTTCCAGTTGAGCAAGATAAGTCTACGTGCCAATAGTGTAATAAAGGCAATTACAGTTTGTTTGTCCTTCTCCACTTTAAGCCCATCTGGAACTCCACCAAACACAGCTGTTAATGGATTAGGAGGGATTGTAACGCCAAGGCTGTCTGAAAGACATTTAAAGATTTTTGTCCAGAATGATGTCAGTTTGGTGCAGGCCCAAAACATGTGGCCCAGTGAGGCCGTAACTTGACTGCAGTGTTTGCAGGTTGGATTTTGCCCTGGAAACATTTTGGACAATTTTAAACGAGAGAGCTGCGCTCGATATATAATTTTGAGTTGAATAATTCTATGCTTTGCGCATATGGAGCTTGAGTGAATTCTGTGCATTGCTACCTTCCACTCCTTTTCTGAGATGTTGAGTGAGAGATCCCTTTCCCATTGTCCTCTTGGATCTTTGAAAGGGAGGGATTGTAAAATGGCTTTATGTATTATGTAAATGCTGTCTGAGTCCTCAAGACTGATCAATATTTTTTTCTGGCATAGAGGTAGGTGGGAGGTGAGGAAATCGGGCAGGTTTTGTTTAACAAAGTTTCTAATTTGAAGATAGTGAAAGAAATGTGTTGCTGGAAAGTTGTATTTGGAGTGTAATTGTTAGTAGGATGCAAAGATGTTGTCTATGTACAGATCTCTAAGTGATTTAATCCCAAATGTTTTCCAGACATTAAAAACTGCGTACATTTGAGAGGCTGGGAAAAGGTGGTTCTCGTGCAGAGGTAAACAGATAAAAGCTTCTCTTATGTTAAAATGCTTCCTACATTGTGTGTAGTGAGTGAGTAAAGCACAATTGGGTTGTTAGTATATTGGTGATAACTTGTACTTATTGGGGTGCAAAGCAAGGAATATAAAGAAGTACTGCAGGATTTTATTTCTATTGCGGAACAAGCCTGTGTAAGTTCAT
This sequence comes from Polypterus bichir lapradei, assembly GCA_026402145.1. NCBI lineage: Eukaryota > Metazoa > Chordata > Cladistia > Polypteriformes > Polypteridae > Polypterus > Polypterus bichir. Next base: position 483,115 of record JANRMT010062803.1, on the reverse strand, counting down.
CTATTTCTGTCCATGTCCAGGTTTTTATAGCTTGTATATTTGCTGCCCAGTAATAAAATTGAAAGTTAGGTAGAGCCATGCCACCTTCTGCCTTAGGTCTTTGTATGGTCACCCTTTAGATACGTGGATGTTTTGAATTCCAAATAAATGAGGCTATGGTTGAGTCTAATTGCTTAAAAATGACTTTTTTGATGTATATTGGAATGTTTTGAAATAAAAAGAGAAGCTTAGGAAGGATACTCATTTTAACAAACGTATAGAAAAGCAAAGCAAAATGACACCTTTTATTGGCTAACTAAAAAGATTACAATATGCAAGCTTTTGAGGCAACTCAGACCCCTTCTTCAGATGTATCTTGTCTGAAGAAGGGGCCTGAGTTGCCTCAAAAGCTTGCATATTGTAATCTTTTTAGTTAGCCAATAAAAGGTGTCATTTTGCTTGGCTTTTCTCTACATTCATAATGACTAATATGGTACAACACCCTAGTACTACAATTTAACAAACTTAATTCTTCCAGCTAAAGTGAGATGAAGGGTAGACCATCTATGCAAGTCTTGCTTAATTTTTTCCATACAGATGGCAAAATTTTGTTGATAAAGAGCTTTATGTTTACTTGTGATGTTTACCCCTAGATATTTAAACTGATCTGCGATGGTAAAAGGGAAGGTGTCCGATCCAATATTGTGTGCTTGAGAATTCACTGGAAAGTGTACACTTTTATTCAAATTGACTCTGAGACCAGAAATCTTTTGAAATTCAGTTAGTGCTGTTAGGACTGCATGCACAGTATTTTGTGGATCTGATATATACAGTACCATATCATCTGTGTATAGAGAAACTTTCTGTTCCAGTCCTTTTCTGATAATCCATTTTACCTAATAAGCATTTTGACAGTGAATTGCCAGTGGCCAAGTGAGCTTCAGTCACCTGTCAACTTTACATGTATGTCTTTGAGATTTAGTAAGAGTCTCAAGCACTTGGAAACACAAGCATGGGAAGAACCTGTAGACAGTATGTAGACATGTTATTGATAAGGATCCCTAGAACAGTAAGTCGGCAACACTAATTTCTTTTCCCTTGCATTATATACAGACATCTACCAACTGTGAACCTACTCTTCTATTTCATGTCTGTGGAGATGTAGAACTGTGGATAATGATGTCAGCTAACTTCATGGCACACCGAAGCGCACATACACACTGTGTCAGACAGTGTCAGACCCCAATTATCTTTATATGCATGTCTTTATGATTTGGAAGGAAACCTGAGCACTCAGAATGAAATCCACATAGACATGGTGAGAACCTGTAGAGTCCAGGCTTGTTATTGAACCCAGACCCCTAGAATGGTGAGACAGCAGCACTGCTTGCTTTGCCACCACACTGCCCCATGCATTTCCTACAGTAGTACATCTTTTTAATGAGCAGACCCCGTTGTTTTTCAGGCAAAATACATGCAGCTGACTTACTGTCGTCAAGTGCTGCTTTTTATCGGTACCTCTCAGAAAATGTTCCAGCTCTTTGTTAAAATTTTCCATCAAAGATTTTAGCTTTCAATAGAAGGTTGCAGGAGAAGAGAGGAAAAAAAAAACATTCTTGTTGGTAGAGATCCAATGTTTTAAGTGCATTAATTCATGTTATTTTAATCACAAAAATTGACAACCCCTCCCTTCATTCTTTCCTGGCTTGTTAAAGAGTACCCTTCAGTGGTTTGTATTGTGTGCCTCAAGTAAAGACCTCTTTTTTTCTAATATTGAAAACCTTTTAATTTTCCTTTTTTTTCCCTCCTACTTCCACACTTAAATACTGGTTATGATGTTTTTGACTCTGAATAAAAGACAGTGGAATAATTAGGCATCTATTAACTATCGTTTAGCTTTACCGTTTGTCACACCAATTTATTAATGCTTTCTTGATTGATTTAGCACAAAATTTATATTTAAATTATATCTACATATGTACACAAATGAAATTTGCCCCCATGTCAATTGTGTTATGACTGGAGGTAAAGTGTAAATTTGCCACTTCAAGGATAATCAGGGCCAACAGTCGGTAATTACTGTATTTATGAGGCAGCCTTTTCAATTATCCCCTCCAATAGCGACTGCGTTCAATGTGGACATTTCTTATTATACGCCTGTTGACTCTGAATTGCACAGCTACACGTTGTACTGCCGGGCCCCGTAATGGAGGCTGAATAGGCAGGGTGGCCTTTCAATGCATGCTGCATATTTTATTGATTTTAAGTACTCTACTGTTTAACCTAATTTTCACACAAATACAATTTACCTTTCGAATAACTGTTTCTTTCATTTTTCTTTCTGTGCTTGACCTGCATCTGCCTGCAGTGTGCAAACCCATTTCAATTAAGGCTAATGTTTTAAAACACTCCCACTTTTTTCTATTCGTATTGCATTTATACCATTTGAGCTCAAGAGACATTTTCTAAAAGGTAGATCTAATTGAACTTAAATAAATACAATAAAATAACCTAAATAAATAAGCAGCACCTGCCTTCCAAGCCATCTATCAGGCCAAAGTCTTGGTGGTTTGTTAATATTGTTCTGTAATTTGCATTTTACACTTAAGCCGAGTCCAAGATGTAAAATTTTGGGTGCTCCTCTAGCAAAAATAATATATGTTTAGATGCAAATGTCATCTTTTAAAATGCAGGATATATTTTTTGTAAAGCTGACTTAAGTAAATGCATAGATACAACACAACAGAATTGAATATAGACTGTTAAACAAGATAATGGTTCTGAGGGGTTTTATATTTTTCAGATTTTTCTTATCTTGCAGTCAATTCAGTACTCCTTTTCTTACATGATGTAGCTGTCATTGATGGAAGCTGACATGGTAAAAGATTGCACACCGCAGTGTTGTCAGAATTGAGCTGCCTGCCGAGAAGAGAAGAAAGAAAAATACGAAGAAGCGCAAAGTAAATGGCAGTTTCACTTTTAGACCTTCTGTATTTTTTCTTTAAGAGACAGGAATTTCCATTGGAAGAAAAACAGCTACACAAAGCATTTAAAGGCTTTCATAATTTACTGGTTTTCAAGAAATTATCAGCTTAATGTCATGTGCAGTTGTATTGAAATTTGGAAAACAGAAGCTTACTTACTTAAGCTTTGCCTTTGTTTTATGTTATAAGATACTAGGCTATGCTGTACCACAGTTTAGAAATTAAACACCATCCTTTTGGTTATGTTAGAAACAATGAATCCACTCATTTACTCACATTTAGAAGAATCAGTGTTTCACAGGCCAAGGTCTTATAACAGAGACGTGGAACTGACCCAGGACAGGTCACTAGTCCACTTCAGGGCAACTAAAACTTACTCATATGAGTAAATTAGAAGGAGAAAAGAGGTAAGAAAACTGCAGAATAGCAGATGAATACCTTACAGAAGGTAACACAATGTCTAATAAACCTGAAAGAAAAATACATATATATATATGTATTTACCTGGAAAGTGGTCTCTTTTTGTCTTTCCCAAGGTTTCTTCCATTTTTTTTCCCTACAAGGGTTTTTTTGGGAGTTTTTCCTAATCTTCTTAGAGAGTCAAGGCTGGGGGGCTGTCAAGAGGCAGGGCTTGTTAAAGCCCATTGCAGCACTTCTTGTGTGATTTTGGGCTATACAAAAATAAATTGCATTGTATTGTATTGTATATACTGAAAAAGGCAGGAAACGACCACGGTCATATCTCTAGTCCCTCACTTCACAGAAGGCAACACAACCTCAAATCAAAACTCAAAAATGTAAGACATATACAGTGGGCATAAACACTGCACACTTTATTGTGTTGTAGATTTAATTTTAAATTTGCCTTTTTTTGCTCTATACTCAATAACTCATGAAAAACTGAAAATTCTTAGTCATAGAAGTATTCAAACAAATTATTCAGTACTTTATAGGCAGCAATTACAGCCTCAAGTCTTCTTGGGGATGTCTCTAAGAGCTTTGCATACCTAGAGTTGGGCTGTTTATTCCACTCTTTCTGGTAGATCATCTCAAGTTATACCATATGGGATGTGAAGCATGTGTAAACTGCCATCTTCAGGTGTTTGTTTCCTATTGTATTGCCATTTAAGAGGGGGTTTCGGTGGAGCGACCGTGTCTCCTTGGGGTGCATTCAGCCCCCCTCTTCACAACGCGAGCGGCAGAGATGTGAAGTGACTGGGATGTAGAGCAGGC
>JANRMT010062803.1:397793-474530 GCA_026402145.1 Polypterus bichir lapradei | reverse complement strand
TTCTTTCAAACAAGCAAGTTCAGCAACTGCATTATATTGTATTCAGGTGAATTATTTATTTATCTGTATTAATAATATTTATCTGGTTGAGCAAAGTTATAATAATACTAATGAACAGCAATGCTGAAAGTAGTTGACCCGTAACGAAAGTCAGAACTTTTTTATTTTATTTTAAGTGTGTAAACGAACCCGTACTAAGCAAGTAAATCTAGACAACGTAATAGTACATTTACTGACTTGTGACGGTAGTTAGTGAGCATAGTTTGATAAATTAATAAAAGAAAATACAAGGAAAAAATGCAAAACGGAGTAACGTTAGTCTGTGTGATTAAGTGTTTTAAATGAATATCTGAATATTTCTCGTTTGTGTGTAGTTTTTTTTTTAAACTTTTGTTTTACTAACCCTTTGCTCTTAACTGGCGACAATAACTCACACTCACAACCTGTTCCTTCTTTGAAAGTCACATGACGTTACCGCCAATTTATCCAACTTCCGCTGACGATGAATCTACCTGGTGATTACTAATTTCCATTGAGGACAAAATATAACTATTTTGACTTCTACCTAAATGGCTAAAATTAGTATATTATACACCCCGCAAGATTCAATAAATTAAACATGATCGAGTTATGTTCAAAAGTGGAACTTAAACAATACATGTAATATAGACTAAATACATTTTTGTAAATGTAATAACCTGCCATTTCCCTTTTTTTCAGTGTATGAAAAAGCATCAAGAATACTTTTAGAGTGAACACTACCTGGAACTCAGTGTAAAACAGGAATCAGGGTTACATCCAATTAATATGCGCACTACATACAAGTTTTGTGAGAAGCGAATTAAGAGATAATGTTCATGAAGGGGGCCATCTTGCATGTTATGCTTGATCTGCTTTTATAACTTCTTGAATTACTGTTTTATTTCATCTTTCAGAGGACCTCCTATTTATTATTTCCTAGTTGGATACTTCTGTGATCACCCCATGGTCCTGGATTGTATTACAGTAAGTGGGTCAGAAAGTGAATGGATGGACTGCTGGATGTGTAGCTGTACTCTCCAAGATATCCTCTAGCCCTGTATGATCTTTAATTGGGTTAATGGAGTTCAGAAGACTGATTATAGGATTTACAAGACAATTCAATTCAATTTAATCTTAATAAGCCACTTGCAAGCCCAGTTTCCTATACAACAATTACAAATCTACTATAAATACTGGAAAGAGTGGACTCTGGGGCATCTGGAGTTACTCGTTTTTTTCTTTACAGTTTTCCCTTTTTTCCTGGTACTTGCTTTACAGAGAGGTGGGAAATTTTGTGGTAATCTGTATAAGTATAAAACTCAATTGAAATTAAAACGTGGATTTTTTTTTTTGTCATTTCTATTAGGTTTAATGAATAACTTTTAAAATATTGGACCTTCATGTCACCATAGTGACAAACATTTTCTAAGATTTTTTCAGGTAAGGATGACAGAAGCTTCAAGGTGGTTATACTTAACTGACCAGGGTGCTGTAGAGTGGCAAAATGGTACGTGTTGATCAGCAAATGTCTGTAAGGATTTAACAGTACTCTGTACTTGTGACCCTATATAAACATATAAACTTTTCTGAATAAGCATTTTTGACAAATTCACTAACTTCAGACACATCAGAAATCAGGCAAGAAAACATACAGTCAGTGGAAAATAAAGGAAAGAACACCAAGGGCACCAGCCAAGAGTTACCCCCCTAAAATCTTTATTTTAATTTCCAGCAAACTGAACCCACTTATTTCATCTTCACATAAGCCTACATAGACAGGGTTAATCTTGCAATTATACTGTAGATATCCTCTTTTTCTGACATATATATTTTCCAAGCTGTATTTTATATAGACTAGAGGGCTCTGTCTAGAGTTACCACTTTTAATACAAAAAAATAAGGGACGCATACTGCAGCGGGGGCCACATCCCTTGGGGGCCAAGACCACAAATACGGGACGATTCCGTATTTTAAAGGACGGGTGGCAACCCTAGCTCTGTCCCCTGCTAACTTTGCTTACCAAACTCTGGAGGTGGGCACAGGCCAACTGCTATCTCACGGTTCAACCACTTGAAGAACATTGGGGCGCCCCTCCATTAAAGAAAGCAATTGTATTTAAAGAGATAATATACAGAAGGGTATGCAGACCACAGGAGGAAAACGGTTTGGTTCTTAGTTATTATGGATTAAAAATCAGTTACTTGAGTATTTCACTAGAACTGTCTATTTTAAATACCAGTAAATAATAAAACATAGTAAACAGTAAAAAAAGTAATAAAAAGTAAATAAGAAATTAAATTCCATTAATGCCTCATAAAAACAATATTATAAATTACATGATCCTTTAACTTAACTTCTATAAACATTGTTTTTTTTTGCATTTCTGTTTGCATATTTTTGGTGATATTTTTCTCTTTCTCATTTATTGGACAATTGTCTTTCTTCTTGATTTTTATTATATGCAGCTCTTTCTGTTCATTTTCTTTTTTTTGGACATTCTTTATCAGCTCTTGCCACTGTTTTTCTGTCGCGACCTAAGATTAGATGTTCTTGAATAGATAATTTGCTTTTCTGCCTTGCCATTATAACTGAGTGCACTGAAGGATGAGTTAGCACTTAGAGTGTGATGGGGTGGTATGGAGAAAGGATGTGCGCAGAAGGAGAAATGATTGGGCAAGCGGTACAGAAGGGAGTGGTCAAGGCTGAATAACGCGGACACAACGGAAAACTTTTTAATATAATAGAGAGATGTTTTGATTTGTTCTTTTTTTAGTTTGGTTTAAATTGCATTTGTCATGACAAATGTACTCCAAGATTTTTCAGGTAAGGAAGAAAGTCATTTTGAGATAAGGTAGTTCTGAGTAATCCTGGCATCAGAGAGAGGCAAAATGTTGCAACTTAATTAGCACATGCAATTAAGAAATTCACCGTACTCATCATATGCAATAATTAAAAACTCAAACGTATCTACAGGTATATATTATAAATTGATTCTTTCTATATAGCCATTGCACTCTGTTGTGTGTATTCAGCATTAATTTTTGTGATGCACAATCTATTGCAATCTATTTTGAAATACATGCAGTAATAAAATGCATTGCATCTTTCATTCCAATCGATGGCACACGACAAATATTAGCACTGTTGTGAATCCTACTGCAAAAGCTAACAAATTCTAATAATAACTATAACTATAAAGATGACACACCGACCTCCCAGGACCTGATTTGAGACTACCTCAGTCAGACTGCCAGCTGCTTCCCTCTGTGTGATAGTCAGTGGGCACCAAAGGGAAACAGTACCTCATCTATCAGCCATTTTTATTTTCTGCAATTTTTTTCCTGTTTAAAATTTCCTTTATTATGTTAAAGCACTGCTTGTCAATGCTATCTGTTTGAACAAAAAATACAGTATTAGTACATGCAATAAATGCTTTGATACAGGCATTTTGAAAATGAAGCCCATGAGTGATTATATCACAAATGATGTCAAATGTGTTGCTAACCACATTTACGATCAGTTGCATTAATTTCATTTAGATGAAATTTCTCCACTTAGATTTAAACACTGGATTAATAATCCACGATTTATCATTCACCCTCAAGTTTTCATGCTGGCCAAATTTAAATACTGTACTTCTAGAAAGGAGCTCAATTGAAAGTTAGCAGTATTCAGTCCCTGAGAGAAATTCATGAGAGCAGCATTGACTCTGTGACAAACATTGGATCTGTGCTTCAGAATGATACTTCTTTGAACATATGTTAAAATAAAACCTCACAAAGAAATGTGTACTGTGTCATCAATTTAACTTGAGAATAATTATTATGTTTAGTATGACATGGGGATCTATTAAAATTTACAAAATGTATTTTGAGGGAAGCACAGTGGCACAGCAGCTAGTGCTACAGTCTCACAGTTATTGCCCCAATAACCTACATAACACTCTGAACCTTGTCACTATTATGGTGGAGTTTGCACCTTTTGCTCTCACCCATGTGAATTTCTATTATTGCTCTTGTATATGTTTGTCAGGTTGAGTTGTGCAGCGATGAACTTGGGTTCTTTTGTTGGTTTCACCTTTTCCTTCATTTCTGTAAGTTTGAAATTGTGTAACAGAAAAGAAAACACAGAAAACACATACATAAACATATTCTGAGAACTGAGGAGCTCTTATAAGGTCTAAAAACATATTTTTATCATATGAGGATGGACGACAAAACGTTTTTGATAGACACTTATTACTGATGTATAAAGTCATTTTTGTTCCATATTCTGAAATAAATCAGAGTATATCTACAATTGCTAAAATCAGTAGCATATAATTACACTGCACATCAATATTTAACATAAGTATATGCATATTTTTTCAGTCTCTGTTGGAGCAGCAGCCTTTCCAGAGCTGTTTTCTGCCCTGAGCCTAGTGCTGTTAGGACAGGCTTTGGTCACTGTACTCTTGAACTGAATTACGTAAGTTTGACAACGTGACCTGTGAACATGACACAATGTGACACTGTGTGCATGGTAATGGTTAGCTGTGAATAGGATTCTAATCCATTGTTGAGCACACACGTGCAAACATTCACTCTCTTACACAAGAACAATTTAGCATTGTTAAGCAGCCTGAAGTGTATGCCTATTTGGACTTAACAGAAACTACTGTGCTGATTCTGAAGGTTAGAAGCTATGTTTAAATCTATTTTTTAGGTTTCCAAGTTAGCTGTTGTATTTTACAAAGAGGGACAAAACTTGAAGCAACTTTTTAACAAATAACTTTGTTAGTAGTAGTCGTAATATTTGTTGTTGCTATGATAATATCAATATTGTCAAAATAATTAGTTTGATCTAAATAACGAAAAATGAACTACATTTTAAAACATAGAGCTATATATTCACTGCTCTTTTCTTTTCCTAGCAGGTAGTTCAACACGGTTAATACTGCATGCATACCTCTCATTTTGAGGATATTAATTGCTCAAAAAATATGTCAAATTGTATGTTTTAGGGTTTGCCCCTGATTCCAATATGTTTTAATTTATGCAGTTTTTCAAATAAGAAGAGGACACAGCATATATAAATCCTTTTTCCATTTGTTTCTGGTAAATTAATCCATTTATCCATTATCAACCTTGCTTAATCCTATTCATTGTTACAAGGGCTGGTGTTCATCCTGCCAACATGAGATGCACACTCATGCTTATTCAAACAGAGTCCTTTGTGAGTTGTCAGTCAACCTAACTGTCAGTCAGCGGGATGTGAGGGTAAACTGGAAAACCTGAAGGAAAAAAGAAAACCCTCACAAACAAGAAGGTACAGTGATATCAAACTCCACACAGAATGTGTCCTAACCAGAATACAAACCCAGGCATCTGGAGATATGAGGCAGACTGTGCCCATGACAGATTAAACCTATGATAACAGTTTTTTAGAAAACACATAAGTAACAAACAAACTAGCTTTCAACCTTTTTTTTAATTCAGTAAGAATACATTCATACCTAGAAAAAGGTTTTACATAATTTAATTCGTTGAAAAATTAGACTTTGGGTAATGGGAATTAGTATCAGACCAAACCCTATCTATCTATCTATCTATCTATCTATCTATCTATCTATCTATCTATCTATCTGTGTGTTATATATATGTGGTATATATATATATATATATATATATATATATATTTAGCATGTAAATAACTATATATACAGTACAGTATATATATATATGTGTGTGTATATATTATATATGTACATACACGCACATGCTTGATGTATATGAATGTACAATTTGCAGTATGAAATCTAAATAAATACATTTAAAAATGTATTTTTAATATTACAACCCCAAGGGTTAATCACTGAAGACTGAGAAATAATCCTTATTTCTCAGTCCACCATTATTTCAGCTTTCTCCAGTCCCGCTTTCATTTTTTTTTTTTTTACATTTTAGGCCTAGGCTGGCAAGAAATGTTACAATGAATGAAGAAAACCTTACCGGCAATTAAAGCATTTAAAAGCCCCCACAACAAAGACTTAAGAAATATTTAATGCAGGCAGATGTAAGTTTCTTTGCAACCATGGAGAGCCACTCAGCATGGTTTTAAATGCAAATAATAAAGAAATTGAAAATGGAGAACAAATTGACCCTTTCTCAGCACGTTCATCCAGTTTCTACGGGTACCTGTGGAGGACATTTCACTTTCTATCAATAAAATAATTTAAAAGTACATTATACTCTGTTTAAAAGGGAACATTTGTCTAACCAAGTGATTTTATTTTTTTTTTCTTTTCTAAAAAGAACCCCAGGGTCAGCACCATACTGTTTCAGGTACTTTTAAAACAGCAAAAAAAAAAAAAAAAAAAAATCAATAAAACTTAAACAGCCATCTTATAAGACCAAATATTTAAAGATGCCTTGGCACTCAATAAAATGCATTAATTTTAAAATAAACGTGTTACTTATCTTTGTAAGGAACTTCAGCCGTTACATCTGAAGGATGATTGTTTAGTTACTTAAATGTTTCTTTTTTTGTGAACTTTTGCTGTTCTTTAAGATTTATGTATTTATTTGTTTACTCTTATAAGGTCAATTACTGTAGGTGTGATAAAAGTATGGATAATGATTAAAATTACTACAAAACAAATAAAAGACTATCATAAACAACAGCAGTATTCTTTAACAACTGATATGAGTGTGTGTGTGTGTGTGTGTATTTGGTATATTTGCAAATCCATTCACCCATCTATGTGTTCTTGCACTAAACCCACAATGTGATGGCTGTGCAAAACCAGAGCCTGCCCAGGCAGCATGAAATAGAAGCAGCACTGTGTTTGTCGCCAATCCATTGCAGGATTCACTCTCTCATACACGCTCATTCTCTGATACTGGGCTCATATTTTGTCACTACTTAACTTTACTTACATGCATTTTAGATATGAGTGGAAAACTAGAGTTCCTGAAGAAGAAGCATGAAAGCAAAGAGAGAACATCCAAACTCCACACTGGCAGTTGGCCAGGTCAGAATTTGAACCTTGGACTCTTGTATCTGTATCACTTGATGACAGGTTCATGTAATTGCTATAGTCATTGTTTTATCCAGATGTGTAAAAATGATATACTTTCTTTTTTCCTTAACTGAAAATACATAATATGGTTTCCCATTCAGAGAGTGTCATTCACATGTAATCCACACGTAATCTGCTCTCACTAAACAGTGAGTATGAGTATCCAGCAATGGACAGGTGCTCTGCCCTGAGTGGTTGCTCACCTTGCACCCAGTTTTTACCCCAAAAACCTCTGGCTGCAATGCTGCATAGAATCAGGTGTGATGGAGAATAAATGCACCTATTTATATGTTGTAACAGGAAACAAAAATTCAAGGGGAGTCCCAAAAGGTTTAAAAATAGTGGCTTTATTTAATCAAGGATAAAGGGAAGGGAAGACCTATGAATTTAATGCCAAATTAATATGTGGTGTCTCTTTAGAACATACTAAATATGGTTCAGCATCCAGTCTACCTAGTAAATTGGTTTGTGCCTAGAGGGGGCTGGGCGGTCTCATGGCCTGGAACCCCTGCAGATTTTATTTTTTCTCTCCAGCCATTTGAAGTTTTTTTTTTTTGTTTTTTCTGACCTCCCTGGCCATCGGACCTTACTTTTATTCTATGTTAATTAGTATTGCCTAATTTTAATTCTTATTTTGTCTTTTTTTCTTTTTCTTCATCATATAAAGCACTTTGAGCTACATTATTTGTATAAAAATGTGCTATATATAAATAAATGTTGTTGTTGTTGTCCACTTAGCCACTTTAGAAAACCAACCAATCAGCCCTCCTCTTAATTCTCTTCATTCATCTACTGTAGCTTTTCATAACAACTCACCTTTAGTATCCAGACTCACTTTAAGACCCACATAAATCCACCTCAGCCAGCCCACCTAGCCCCCTTTAAACTCTACTTTGGGTTCCTTCTGTGGTTAGAATCTGTTTTAGAGTTAAGTAATGCTACTAAAAAATGTCACCATGCCACAAACCTCTGTGCATCTTCTGGCAACCCTGCATGCATGAAGCCATTCCTTTTTAAAGGGGCAGGTATTCCTGTTAGCCTGCTCTCATTAATTTCTACACTGACCCTCTGTACCTTGCATAATTTGTTTGATACTAATTAGGGTACTGGGGAATAATGTAAGCTTCCAGAAAATATTTATCTCAGGTAGCTTTTTTGTGCTCAGAGCTTACAGCCCAGGGGCCTCATGTATAAACGGTGCGTACGCACAGAAATGTTGCGTAAGAACTTTTCCACGTTCAAATCGCGATGTATAAAACCTACACTTGGCATAAAGCCACGCACTTTTCCACGGTACCTCATACCTTGTCGTACGCAAGTTCTCCGCTCGGTTTTGCAGACTGGCGGCACCCAGCGTCAAAGCAATGCTACAGTTTCTGTGTGGTTACTCCTTATTTTCCTGACGCGGCTTTATAAATACACTGAAACTAACCGCATATTGTTTATTAGTGTAATGCATCTGATTGTAATTGACTTGTAACAATATAATGGTCCAGGGAATAGCCATAGTATTCCAAATACCATAACTGCTTTAGCGTTGTTACTCTCACTGCACATTCTTCTTCTTCTTTCAGCTGCTCCCGTTAGGAGTTGCCACAGCGGATCATCTTTTTCCATATTACTCTCACTGCACCACTCGGAGTATTTATATCACTGTATCTGAGTGGGGAATCACAGCAGCAGCTGATCGGAAAGAGAATTATCGGTATACAGCTTGAAGCACATGCTACCTCAGCCACAGCAAAACGTTTCAAAGCCTTTCCTGCACGGACCTCGCGGTTCAGAAACAGTTTCATCCCAAGAACTTTAAACGCACTCAATCAATTGTTCCTTGTAGAACTGTGTATACTTATAAGTACAATCACCCCACTGTAAACTTGCACTACAGTTATAATATTACACAACCTGCGCCACTTTATAAAGCGCGTATTTACATATGATGACGATATCATTTTTAAGATGAAATGCAGCAAAATATGTTTATTATATTATACAGATAAAACTTTAACTTCATTTAAATAATCCATATTCTTCACTGGGAAGGATAGAATAATTAAACATGTACTACGAAGATATTTCAATGTTCCTTAAACGTTTTGAAGAATCGGCGCTCTAAGCTTACAGATAGCTTAACGTGTATTACAGAGCTGACTGTGTGGCGATCGGTTACTTGGAGAAAGAAAAGCAAGGACTGCAGGGGCGGCCACGCCAATGTACTGTATATTGAATATAAAACAGAAAGAGAAAATAACGACACAGCTAAAAACGCAAATTTCGACAAAAGTTAGACGCTTGTGTCATGAGCACGAGGCGGCTATGCAGAGTCCGCAACGGACGTGGCCATCCAGCGTGCATAAGATACCATATTGACATTGGCGGGTGAAGGGGCCACCGATTCTTTCTCTGCCCAGGGCCGCCACAAGCCTAGAGAAATAAATAATTTCATCGAATGTCGCGCACAATCACTGCGCCACCGTGAAACCCATGTTTAATAATGTGCTTTAACTCCTACCATCATGAAAATATCACGTATACATCTCAGTATTTTAGTTATTCTGAGAGCTGTAATATCACGGATGTAATAGATTCTGTGTCCAGTTGGAGGAAGAGAGCCGGTTTAAGAAGCAAGTAGTGATTCACACACATAAAGCACATAGAAGATCACATACAAAACAAAGCATTTAACGTGCTAGTTTAATTACGATGTGATTTGAGAAACTGGTTAATTAAACGAGTTTAAGATTAAGTTTAATGACAAAATAAACTACATGATTAAAGTGGAAATTTCGAGATTGAAGTTGACATTTCGTGCTTTTTCCCCACTGTGTGCCTTTTTTTTCTCTGTACCCTAATAATCTTTCATATGACACTCAGACAGTGGGCTACAACTCGCCTTTTCACGGCGACTTTGATATGTGACTTCTTTTTTATTTCTGGCACTGTGCGACTTTATGAACGTGAGCTTTCAAGTTTCTCCAACACGCTATGTCACTCGATCAACTTCCTTTTGTTGATTATACCACGGTTTAATTAAACAAATAGTATGTTTTTCCTTTGCCTCCACTTGGTATTCGCTGAAATTCTTATATTTTCCCCCATGCTTTTCCCGTTGTCTTTTCACAGAAGGCTGAGCTTAAGGGCGATTTATATTGATTTGCATATTCAAAGAGGCGTAATTCTGGGAGGAGTTGGGGCGTTACATAAAGCGCGTGCATGAGCGTTACTTTTCATGCGGACAGGGATTTATGTAGCGGAATAACGTGGAAGTTGGAGTACGCACAGATTTCTGCATCTGGATTTTTCTGTGCGTTAAGCACATTTCGGCTTTTGTGCTTACGCCATGTTCTAGTGAGAATTCTACGCACGGCGTTATACATGAGGCCCCAGGTGACTCCTTGTGTACCCACACTGGCAAGAAAGCCTCTCCAATAGAGTGTTGGCTTCATTCTCTTTAAAAAAGCCCTCTGTTGATCCATTTATCTGCTTTGTGCCTAATACGTTTTTTCATTCTACCTAAATATATAATTAGTGTCCACTCTGCTCTTATTTCCAAATATATAGAATACAACACAAAACATTTGTGAAATTTAAATGTGTAGATTTATATTCAAAGCTTTCATTCCAAATGACTACCATCCACCCCCATGTTTCAGCACTACTAGGCAGTGGGCACAAGGCAGTAATCGTTTCTGTATAGTCTGTCATTCTACCATGGGGCATATTCAAATAAAATGTAGCAGTTTACCCATGAGCAGCATTTGAGTATTAAATTATTTGTTCTTTGTTCAACTGCACAGTAAGTAGGTTGTGAAATATCAATTCAAAGTAATCATAATCTTTAATAGCTAGTCATGCTGTACAATTTTATAAATACAAATGCTATGTAAAAGCTTAATTACTTTACACATGGAATATTTATTTTAATATTTCTGTTTCATTTGAACCTACAATGCAATTTCTTTTTTCGCCACTTTCTGTATTTTCTCTCTTGCTTCAGCTCCCTTTTATATTGCCATTGAAATAAATATTTCTGGGTACAATTATGTTTAAAGTAATTGCTTGTTTGATTTTAAAACTGCAAAAAAGATTCTTTAGTAACACTTTAGATACTATAAAAATGGGACTATTACTCATTTACTATTATGTAACAAGACCTTATCAAATGCTTCTTTGGGTCTTCATAACACTTATAAAGCACCAGTAAAATGTTTATTCATCTCTTCAATATGACCTACTGACAAAACTTCACTTTGGAGTGCTCTGAGGTGGCTTAACTGAGACGCATTTATTTTGATATTCCATATTTAGTTTAGACCTGTGAATCCTTCATATTAAAAAGTAATTTTACTATCATGTCAATATGCCACATTATACAGAGATGAATAGCCTATCTACTAATGTTTTATAAGTGTTATGAAGAACAAAAGAAGCCTTGGTTAAAATCTTCCTACATAACAGTAAATGAGTAACAGATGCATTTTTCCAGTACCTAAACTGAAGTGTTACTGATTTTTTACACTTGTGACTACTGCTTCTTAACACACTTTACCATATTAAAATACTTTGCATTTCTTTAGAAGATTTCAGAAGGCTGATTCCCCAGCTACATTAAATGTCGGTTAATTACACTTGGAAGTAAATGGTTAAAAATGAACACTGCTGTGCAAGAGTTCTCATTAAATGTGTGCCATAAAATTAATGTTTCTTATGAGATATTGATTCTTGGAAACTGCATTGTTAATAGCTGCCATTTCATCTTGCATTATAATGATCATGTAGATGCTTCCCATGACCAGTGTGGGCTATAGCTCTATCCCATTAAGATTTAATTTATACAGACATTCAGAAGTTTGATACCTGCTGAGTTAATGCACCATTGGAAATTATATCATTTCATACTTTCAAAAAGGAGTTCCCAGAAATGCATTTTATGCCCCTGATTTGGATCTGACTGTGTAAGAATAAAGTCCAATTGAAAAAAACATTATTTAATTTGTATTATTTTATGCATGTATGCAGTTTGAAATACTGTATGTTCAAAAAGAAAAAAAACATGAAAATGCTTGGTCGGGTCACCTAATGAAGGGAAGAATTTGATTTAAGATCTACAGTGTAAATGACCAGTACTTTTTCAATTACAAGATATCATGAAATATCAAATTTGCTACATTTTTTTTGGAATTACCTTCACATACTGTATTGTTTTATTATTTAAATAATATTCTGGTTGAAAATTCATAATAAATAATTATATTTATAATTATAGCTTGATCAAAATAAGCAACAAACATACAGATTTTGTAATTAAGTTAACTATAATTTCAAATGTACATAATTACATTACATTTACAATGAGGCTTGAAAAGTCTTAAGTCAATCACCTTCAAGTGTTGCATCATTTTACTTTTTTCCTAATAATAATCTAGCTGAAAACTGACTATCAAAAATCCTAGTGATATTTTAATTTAAAAAAATGTAATGAAATAATTTTATTGATTACAGTTTAAAATATCCATAACTGCATCAAATTCAATCTAAGACCGGAAAAGTCTAAAGTTAGCCCTGCACCACCAAGTTTAAGATTTAGATCCAGTTTAACCTTAGCACTAGTTTGTTTTGTAAATGTATATTACAGATGACTTAGAAAGCAGTCACACCCCATATATACGGCACTTTAATGTGTTGAAAATTTCATTTTAAAATAGACACATTTGCCATTTTTGCCCATTATTCTACACTTGATAACCCATAATGACAAAGTGAAAACATTTTCGGACATTTGCAGATTTAATCCATCCATCCATTATCCAACCCGCTATATCCTAACTACAGGGTCACGGGGGTCTGCTGGAGTCAATCCCAGCCAACACAGGACACAAGGCAGGAAACAAACCCTGGGCAGGGTGCCAGTCCACCGCAGGGCACACACATAAACACACTCACACACCAAGCACACACTAGGTACAATTTAGGATTGCCAATTCACCTAACCTGCATGTCTTTGGACTGTGGGAAGAAACCCACGCAGACACAGGGAGAACATGCAAATTTCATGCAGGGAGGACCAGGGAAGTGAACCCAGGTCTCCTAACTGCGAGGCAGCAGCGCTACCACTTGCAGATTTAATAAAAATCAAAAATGGAGAACTCTCCTCCTTATGCATATTCTGACCCTTTGCTGTGGCACTCTGAATTATGGTCAGATGCATCCTGTTTCTGCGTTGGGTTGGCACCCTGCCCGGGATTGGTTCCTGCCTTGTGCCCTTTGTTGGCTGGGATTGGCTCCAGCAGACCCCCGTGACCCTGTGTTCGGATTCAGCGGGTTGGAAAATGGATGGATGGATGCATCCTGTTTGCTTTAAATATTCTTAATATTTAACTAGGACAAAAACCAAGGGATGAAGTCTAATGAACTCTCTATCGACCTCTGTGATCAACTTATGGTAAGGCACAAATCAGGGCAAGAGATTAAAACCATTTCTAAAGCTTTGAGTGTGGCTAGTAGCACAATTCTATGATTGTAATTGTAAATTGTAAGACGTTTGGAGCCATCAGAACTCTTCCCAGAACTGGCCATGCAGTCAAACTGAGCAACCAGGCAGAAAAGACCTTAGTTAGGGAGGTGATGAAGAATCCTATGGTCACTCTAGAGCTTCAGAGATCCTCTGATGAAAGTCTTTTAGGAGGACGACTACAGTATCTCAGTATCACTCCCTCAATCAAGAGTTTCCCAAGCAGCATTTAAATGACTCTGAAAGCATTAGGATAAAGATTTTCTTGTTTGATGAGACAAAAATGGAATCATTTGGACAGAACTCCAAGCAGAATGTCTGACGTAAACCAGGCACTGCACATCAATTGCTTCTCAGTGGTGGGGACAGGGAGACTGGTCAGAATTGAGATAAGGATAAATGTGGCCAAATTCATAGAAGTCCTTGAAGAAAACCTGCACTAGAATGCATGCAATGGGTCACCTTTCAGCATGACGATGACCTGAAGCTTACAGCTAAGACAATGCTGGAGCAGCTTTGGGACAAGTCTCTGATTGACATTGAGTGGACGTGCCAAAGCCCAAACTTAAACCACAACATAAACCCAAACTTTGTTGGTAGACCTGAAGATGGCAGTTAACAGATGCTTCACGTCTAAACTAATGGAGTTTGAGACAATCTGTCAAGAAGAATGGGATCCAGGTTTGCAAAGCTTGTAGGGACTTACCCAAGAAGACTCAAAGCTGGAGTTGCTGCCAAAGGGGATTCAACAAAATACTGAATTTAGGTTTTGAATACATTTATGAAGGGGATATTTCAATTTTTGGTTTGTGAAACATGTGCAAACCTTTTTGAAGACATGTTTTCATTTTGTCATTATGGGTTATTGAGTGTAGACCTATAGGTAAAAATGACAAATGCATCCATTTGAAATTAAATCTACAACACAATAAAGTGTGCAGAAAGTGAAGGATTCTGAATACTTTCTGAATCCACTGTACTTATAATGTATGCATAAGTTCACAGTTTCCATAGTGCAGAATATCAGAATTCCTAGCAATGGAAACATGGTAGTATAAGTAAAATCCTCTCTGGTTCTATAACTATACTAAGCCTAAAATGGACTCTTTTCTTAAACGGACATCCTTTTGATAATGCTGTTTTTGAGGATATTGATATTGGAATTTACTTATTACCAAAATTGCTTTAATTGGCTGTTCTTTAGAATTTCCCATTCTTCATCTCTTTTAAGTTCCCTTGTCATTTTGCATTACTCCTACACAACATTGCCAGTGATGTTTGCAATTACAGACCTTTTCCGTACTGCATGCTTGCACTGTGCTGCATTATGGAGTACCTGCAGAAGGAATAAGCAGCTGACTGTATCCACCCAAAATCGTGGGGGCTGTGTACCCTGATTTTAAAATTGGATTGGCTTCTTTTCCAGCAGCATGCCTTTTTCAAAACCCAAGAAGCAGTACAAACACAACAAATACAAAATGTGTGCATAGGGTAACATTCAGGTGCATTCAGGTCAATGGACTGAGTTCAGAACGTATGTTCCACACGCGAC
The DNA here is from genome assembly GCA_026402145.1 of Polypterus bichir lapradei. Lineage (NCBI taxonomy): Eukaryota > Metazoa > Chordata > Cladistia > Polypteriformes > Polypteridae > Polypterus > Polypterus bichir. The sequence goes on along the minus strand of JANRMT010062803.1, from coordinate 459,386 downwards.
TCTAGTCTATTTCAGGGCTGTGGGGCCCATGACTATCTCACCAGGACTGGGCAAAAGGCTGAAAACAGGCCTGGAGAGGATCTAGTCAATCACAAGGACAACTCTCTCACATATAATCACACACACAACATATTCACACACTGTGACAATTTGCAGTTGGCAATTAACATACAGTTGTGCTTGAAAGTTTGTGAACCCTTTAGAATTTTCTATATTTCTGCTTAAATTTGACCTAAAACATCATCAGATTTTCACTCAAGTCCTAAATGTAGATAAAGAGAAACCAGTTAAACAAATGAGACAAAAATATTATACTTGGTCATTTATTTATTAAGGAAAATGATCGGATATTACATATTTGTGAGTGGCAAAAGTATGTGAACCTTTGCTTTCAGTATCTGGTGTGACCCCCCTTTGCAGCCATAACTGCAAAACTAAACGTTTCCGGTAACTCTTGTCATTCCTGCACACCGGCTTGGAGGAATTTTAGCCCATTCCTCCATACAGAACAGCTTCAATTCTGGGATGTTGGTGGGTTTACTCACATTAACTGCTCACTTCAGTTCCTTCCACAACATTTCGATTGGATTAAGGTCAGGACTTACTTGGCCATTCCAAAACATTAACTTTATTCTTCTTTAACCATTCCTTGGTAGAGTGACTTGTGTGCTTAGGGTTGTTGTCTTGCTGCATGACCCACCTTCTCTTGAGATTCAATTCATAGACAGATGTCCTGACATTTTCCTTTAGAATTCTCTGATTTAATTCAGAATTCATTGTTCCATCAATGAAGGCAAGCCGTCCTGGCCCAGATGCAGCAAAACAGGCCCAAACCATGATACTACCACCACCATGTTTCACAGATGGGATAAGGTTCTTATGCTGGAATGCAGTGTTTTCCTTTCTCCAAACATAACGCTTTTCATTTAAACCAAAAAGTTCTATTTTGGTCTCATCCGTCCACAAAACATTCTTCCAATAGCCTTCTGGTTTGTCCACGTGATCTTTAGCAAACTGCAGACGAGCAGCAATGTTTTTTTTGGAGAGCAGTGGCTTTCTCCTTGTAACCCTGCCATGCACACTATTGTTGTTCAGTGTTCTCCTGATGGTGGACTCATGAAAATAAACATTAGCCAATGTGAGAGAGGCCTTCAGTTGCTTAGAAGTTACCCTGGGGTCCTTTGTGACCTCGCCGACTATTACACGCCTTGCTCTTGGAGTGATCTTTGTTGGTCGACCACTCCTGGGGAGGGTAACAATGGTCTTGAACTTCCTCCATTTGTACACAATCTGTCTGACTGTGGATTGGTGGAGTCCAAACTCTTTAGAGATGGTTTTGTAACCTTTTCCACCCTGATGAGCATCAACAACTCTTTTCCTGATGTCCTCAGAAATCTCCTTTGTTTGTGCCATGATACATTTCCACAAACATATGTTGTGAAGAGCAGACTTTGATAGATCCCTGTTCTTTAAATAACACAGGGTGCCCACTCACACCTGATTGTCATCCCATTGATTGAAAACACCTGACTCGAATTTCACCTTCAAACTAACTGCTAATCCTAGAGGTTCACATACATTTGCCACTCACAAATATGTAATATTCGATCATTTTCCTCAATAAATAAATGACCAAGTATAACATTTTTGTCTCATTTGTTTAACTGGTTTCTCTTTATCTACTTTTAGGACTTGAGTGAAAATCTGACGATGTTTTAGGTCATATTTATGCAGAAATATAGACAATTCTGGAGGGTTCACAAACTTTCAAGCACAACTGTAACCTAAATATAAAATATAAAACGTTTGTAATTAATTCCTTATTTACTTAAGCATGTCTGGCTGTAAGTAATTTTCATGAAATTAGACTTGAAAAGGTATTCAGTAATGACAAATGTTAGGGGAAAAAAACAAGTGAAAGACAAACTTCATTACCACGACAAACCATTAGGTGAATGTGGTACACTGAAGGTAAATTATAGGGTGACCAGATTTTCAATGTCCCAAACCAGGACAAAAGTGTAGAATGTATGCACAAGCATTACGTCCATCCTTATTTGTTTAATGCATGCTTTATCTCATCATCAGCACCGAGGGTTCAATGCAGGAAAAAATAAATAAATAAAAGTTTTCACAACTGAACATATTTCATATAGTGCTTCAAGTGGAAACTAATAAATGACAGTACTGCCTATTTTTGTGTGGTTCTTTGGTCGTCTTGAAAATGCTGTTCATATTTAACACTAGCTCGTAATTAAGTTTTCCCCGTCGAATATACGTACTGTATATTAGATTGTACAATGTTTTAGTTGTTAGGGAGCCTGTTAAACCCGAGGCAATGTGATATTTCTTAGCTATTTACTGGGACTTATAGCCTGAAGGTGGGGATTGTTCTTCTCACCTGGACGACTGGCCACTCTAATAAATTATAGTGACAGTGAAATACTTAATAATTATAATGTGTAGATGATGGAGCTGTGTGTTTGGTCTAGTGTAATGTATATAGTACTGACTAAATGTTTATTTTCTTTGTGCATAACAACTTACCCACCACAGGGTACTTTATTCCTAAGTAGATAACCCTTTGTTTTACTTGCTTGAATGGTATTGTATGTAAAGCATCGAGAGGATGAAATTGCAGGCAGCAGTATCTGCGCTCGACTCGCTACGCTTACTGAATCGGGGATTGAAGAAGTTCCGCGAGCGTGGGCGCACGCAAGCAAGCAACGCACATTGACGCACATACATTATCCCGCGCACGTAATCTGCTGGTTTTTCACCGACTTGTGTCGAGGACCTGCTTGCTGTTAGTAGCGTCTGTTGAAAGTGAAAAAGAGGAAAATAAGCAAGTGTAACCGCTCGTAAGGTAAAACTGAAACTGTGAACTAGTAGTTCACAAGTAATTGTTGCAAAATGAACTGCACTACAGTATATGCTGAATGTAAGTTAAAGTAAGCAAGTTTGTAATTCTTAAACTCAGAGGACAAGCTAACAGACCGTGTTCTTGTGTCCACTTTATGTATTGGCCCAGGATGGCTGCAGATGGCATCACCTACTTAAACAAAGGACTATCATTAGTCACAGTCGAGGATGCGCTAGGCAATGAGTACACATAACAAACTGCAGTGGATGGTGTAAAGTATTAAGTGCTTTTATTTTTACAAAGTTCAATGCAGTCTTGAGATAGATAATTAAATACTCTGCAATACGGTGTCCATCATAAGGGATAAAATTAGCAATAAATACGTAAAAATCGATACGGGAAAGGAAAGCACTATATCATTCCTTTTATCGTCTTTTCACATCCTCGCTAAGACCATATTGATTCCCTCAGACACAGCCCGCTGCATCCCATGCCACCTTTTCTGGCACTCATGTACTTGAACCGCAACCTCCACTGGTACCTGCAGTTCTCTTGATATCATGCACATCCATGCGTACCGCCACATCGGAGCTCCTAACTCCCAGCCATCATCTCCCGTGGCCTTGCTTTCTCTCACCACCTCTTCTTTTGGCTTTTCAGCCGATGAAAGTGCTTCCACCTCTCAGAGCTCAACTTAGCTCTCCGTCTTGTATGGGAGATATTTCTGCAAAAAATAAATGAAAATTACAGGTATAAAATGAAAATGCAATCTCAGTTTTGCAATTTCATTTTCAAAGTCCATGTGTAAGAATACTGCAAAAATTAAACAGCACGGTGGCGCAGTGGTAGCGCTGCTGCCTCGCAGTTAGGAGACCTGGGTTCGCTTCCCGGGTCTTCCCTGCGTGGAGTTTGCATGTTCTCCCCGTGGGTTTCCTCCGGGTACTCCGGTTTCCTCCCAAAGACACTGTGGCACTCTGAATTATGGTCAGGTGCATCCTGTTTCTGCGTTGGGTTGGCACCCTTCCCGGGATTGGTTCGTGCCCTTTGTTGGCTGGGATTGACTCCAGCAGACCCCCGTGACCCTGTGTTCGGATTCAACTGGTTGGAAAATGGATGGATGTACATTATGAGTAATAAAGGCAATTTTTTTCATGTGGCTACAGCTACGAAGGGCAAAGAATTATGGGAAATCGAGGAGCAAAGCCCCACCCATTGACCAGTGCTATGTTCATGTTGAAAACTTAAAAATGAAAAGTGGAAAATAAAAATCAATAAGCAGCAGGTGGTTTTCATTTTCATTTTTGCTGCTTCATTGCTGTTCAGACTGAAAATGAAATTACAAATGCTGTTATTTCATTTTATTTTTAATTTCGTCAGCATTCTTGCATGTAGACTTTGAAAATGAAATTGCATAAGTAGTTATTTCATTTTACTTTTAATTTTTGAAGCATTCTTGCATGTAGACTTTGAAAATGAACTGCAAAATAGAGGTTGCATTTTCATTTTATAATTTTCATTTTGCAGAAAATACTTCCCATATGTCATTTTCTATACAATTCAGTCAGCGAGATGGATTCCTCCGAGTTTGTCCTTCTTCCAGTTTACTTCTCACTGTTAGCAATCACATTCTCTTTTTTCTTATTTTCGTTTTCTGTTTTTTCCCTTCCTATTCTATACTCCTGTGAGTGTGGCAAATCCTAATTGCAAATGTGAAAGAGTGCCGATGTAGAACAGCTAATCAATTAAAGAATCAGCGCACCTCCACACCAAACCCCCTGCAGCAGCCCAGCTCCACACTCGCACCTGCAAAGCATGAGTGGCACATTTTTAAATTAAAATCAGCACACTGCCACGGACCTCTAACACACCTCATCACACTGTACACTTCTTATAATAAGATAAAAATGTTTAGGCATAGCTCATAAAGCTTGTGAAAGACAGCAATGAAAGTTAGCACTACTGTCTTATAGATTCAGCATTTTACTTTTGAAATCTGCTGAAGTTCTCTGTACGTGTAGTGTCTTCATGTGTTGATTTTTCTCTGAATACTGAATTTTTCAATCTCATCTTTGAACATGTGTGTCTGTTTCTCTGGCATTAAAACAGATGATCCATCATAAACATTTGCAGTAATGAAATAATTAATCACAAGCATTAACACTGTCTTTTACAAATCCCATACCAAATGGCATATAACAGAGACATATGCACTGAATTTTTCATTCCAACAGACGTCACATTTCAAACATTTGTAGTAATGTACTTTATTACTACAAATGTTTGTGAAGCAACATCTGTTGGAATAATAAATGCAATGCATTTTATTACTACATGCATTACAAAATACATTCTGCTAGATGGTGCACTACAAATGTTAATGCTGAGGTCTACATTGTTTACTTAAATTTTAGACCATCTTAGATGAGTAGAACAGTTAGTTCTGCTGTAATTGGATTAAATGGCTGAAAATAAATTGAGGATATAAAACCAAGAATGTAACTTTAAAATTCTGTGATTAATAATACACATGTATAATGTATAAAATAATATCTAAGCTGCGGTGGGTTGGCACCCTGCCCAGGATTGGTTCCTGCCTTGTGCCCTGTGTTGGCTGGGATTGGCTCCAGCAGACCCCCGTGACCCTGTGTTTGGATTCAGCGGGTTGGAAAATGGATGGATGGATGGATGGATGGATAATATCTAAGGGTGTAAAACCCTTCCATCTGTTTCCTACTCCACAGGGAGCCAGTGCTGGACACAACGTGGCAAAAGACCCTGAAGGCATTCAAGTCAGTCACAGGTAACATTTATAACTACAACCACAGCCACTGCTATTAGGACCATTGATCTAACATGCTCATCTTTGCAATTATATCTTAAACTTTTGTATTTTACATATTTTTTCTATTAACTGTATAGTCCTTGATTACTGCCATGTGCATGAGTGTTTTCAATGGATGGGATTAATAGATTAACATTTGCCTTATTGAAAAGGAAATAAAGCATTAGCATTTTATATCACATAACAAAACAGATGAGTTAAAAGACAACCACTACATTTTATATGGTTTGTCTTAAAAATCACATAGCAACAACACAACATATTGCATATTTCAACTCTGCATAAATGCAAAGATTCCTTAGAAAGTCTATTATAAGTCACAATTTAAATGAAATGACTGGTTCTTTGTTACATGCTATAGCGGAAAATGCAAAGCAATCAATAAATAAGCAAGCAGATTCATAACAAAAAATCTCCTCCGTGTTGAATAAGTTAAGTGTATTGATTTTGTAAAACTGTAGGCTGTTCTCCACATAGCAATACAGTCTCTTGCTTCTGTGTGACCTTTCATTTGTGACCTTGTTACAAGGCAATATTTAAAGAGTCAAAAAATTCACATGTATAACAGGGAAGATGTTCGTGTCCCATTATTTCTTCCAACTAAATAGTTAGCTCTTACAGCCCTGGATGTAATGGAAGTCTCTTTGTTTTGACAGTTGCAATCTGGAGATTGCAGTGGGTAAATGAAGCAGTGATTTGGCATGTTACTAAGTGTGTTGAAGATAATAAGAGATAGGGGTGTCATAATGGATGAAATATTTGTGAAATCACAAATAGGCGGGCAGCAGCAGGAACAAGTAATAAAAACTAATTTTTGCTCCATCTCCGCCACTCAACAAAGGTCAACAGAGGTTGCCACAGCATAAAATGAACAGCTGTTGCCACACTGTGGGGAATAGAGGAGAAAAACAGTTCAGAAAACAGAAAATAATTCTTCAAAATGTAAGAACTAAATGTTTGTAAATTGGAAAGTTGACCTGTGTTTATTTTTGATTTCCTATTTCAAGGCCAAGACTGAGATGGCTGTGTAAATTGATAGCCATCCTGTAGCTAATAATTAAAGCCTCGGTTTATTGTATTCTGGGAAGTGTCTTTTCTGATGTACCTCACAGAAGTAAAAAAGAAACAGAAGTCGAGCTCTGACTTCTATTAATCTAACTTCACAAAAAGAACCTGTATAAACAGTACCACGGTAGAAACTCACTCTTTCATTTCTTCTTGCATCCACATATTTAAGGTTGGGCAATGATCTCTAAATGGCCAGATTCAGCTTTATTTTCTCTTTTCAAAACCTTTGGCTTGCTTTGCCAGACTGGCTTTTCTTTGTTCACTGAGGTTAGAATTTCTTCCATTGCCTGTTGCTCATTTTACCACTTTGTTTATCTATGTAATTAATTGCTGGCAGCCCTGTCTAAGGAAGTACATGGCCATCAGTCCATTTTATATTTTAGATGCTACAAAAGTGTAAATCCACCTTAGGTTTAATAGTTTAAATGCAAAATTGTCAGCAGGGGATTAGGGAGTAACATTCCTTGTTTCTCCAAAAAAAACTTTTTAATGAGTTTTAAATTTTGCGATTGTGAAATCTCATGTGAAATGTATTTCTTTGTATTAATTTAATTTGTTTTTAAAATAAAACTTTTCCCAGTGTTTTGGTATGAGTTTAACTCTATTGTCAATGGCAATGAAATCCATTGACAGCCACATGGATGTTGCCTATGTTGTAATCACACAATGGCTGTTTACGGTGGTTGCATGTATTGAGATGAATCCAGATGGATTTGGATTCTAAAATACAACTCAAAACTGACTTGTTTTTTATATCATGTGCGTTCCAGGTGCTTATTTTTTCTTGTTAATTTTTGCTTTCAGACTTTTGCCTGGTTCTAAACTTTGATTACAGTTGTCCTTTGGAAAACCTCCATCTCCCAACTGCAACAATAGCTTTTCTTATATCTTTAGAAGCTTGCCTTTTCTCCATTAGGCACAACCTATAGAATCTCTGGGCCTTCCTAAACATAATAAGGAAATAACTGTGTATTCCCTATAGGATAGCTGGTCCACCTTTCCATACAAATACACTTCTCAATCCTCCTATTTACCTCTTTACATACATCACATTAAGAAACTTTCTTACTTCCACCTTTGTTACATATCCTATGTTCGCTCCTTCCTCACATTTTGCAATGCTGAGAATCTTGTCCATGCTTTTATCACATCCTGAATTTAGATCTGTAACTCCTTAATGGCAGGTGCCCCTTCTAATCTGTTGTCACAGCTCTAGCTAATTCAAAACTGAGTTTTTACACAGACCTGCAACAGCAAACACATAACAGCCATCCTGCACAGCTTTTACTGGCTCCTCGTTTCTTATACTGTAGCTATTGAATATAAAATTCTATTAATAACCTGTAAAGCTTTAAATGGACCTGCACTGGAATACATAAATCTCCTTCTCTAGCACTATGCTCCTGTTTGCCCACTTAGGTCCACTGATTCTGGCAATCCCGTTATACCTCAAACTAACCTGTGCTCTCTGGGTGACAGAATGTTCAGCTCAGTATTGCCCAGAATTTCGGCACCTTCCTAAATTTATAAGATCAGCTGACTCAATTGCATTGTTTTAAAAAAACAACTTAAAACACATTTATTTAGGAAGGCATGTAACTTATCCTTATATTGTGACTGTTTTTTCAGTTTATCCTCTCTGTCCAGATTCCCAGTAAGATTTATATTACAAATTAAATTATTTGTTTAGTATTTTCCTGTATTATTTATATTTTTTGTGTTTAATTCTAACACACAGCTTTGTGTCTTCTGTATTTCTCTTTATTTAGATTTTTATGCAGATATTATTTGTATGCAATGTTGTGTATGATCCATTGTTCACTCTTAATTTCTGTGAAGTGCTTTGAGCATGAGAAAGATGCTATATATTGTGGTGGATGGTGGGGGCTCCCTCCCAGCCAGGAAGGAGGGAGGATGGAAGGACCCGAACAGGGACAATACCTCCCCCAGGACATGAGAGGGCAGCTTTCCTGGTTTGCATCGGGGCCACGGGATTGGAGCTTAGAAGCTCAACCCTGTTGGGGCCACGGGGCACCCGGAATGTTATGGAGCCATGGACTGCAGCACTTCCGCCATACCAGGAAGTGCTGCCGGAACAAGAACCAGGTACACCTGGAGTGCTTCTGGTTGCTCCATGCAGCACTTCTGCCACACCAAGAAGTGCTGTAGGAAAATCATCAGGGTGTGATCCAGGTGCATTATAAAAGGGGCCACCTCACTCCATTCGGAGATTTGGAGTCGGGAGGCAGAGGACAGAGCTTGCAAGGAGAGGAGAGGAGAGGAGTGGAGGCGGTAGAAGAATAAAGATAATCGATGGAAAAAGACTGTGAGTTTATGGTAGTGATTGGAGCACTGTTGATAATTTGTGTGTTGTTTGGTGCTGTAAAGGAAGAACTGTAAATAAACATGTATTTTGTGACATTGTGAGTCTGTGTCTGTCTGTGTTGAGACTGATCTTTCCACAGTATATAAAATGTATTATTATCGTTACTAGCCAACGCCGCTGTAGCATACGCCGGTGTAAGAACAGGAACAGAAAACGGTGAAAAAGGAATTCAGAAATCAAGAAATACTTCTTGAAAAACGCAGTTGTGAATAGGTGTTTTGCTGGAGACAACAGATAATGAGTCGGAAGATCTAACCCTAGAAAAAGCCACATACAAGTGACCATGGCTGAAGACTGGTTGTTATAGATTAACACAAATCTTTGCAAACATTTGTCCTTGGGACTTGTTGATAGTCATTGAGAAGGTGAGTCTGAATGGGAATTGTGTGCGTTTAAATTTAAAAGGGAGATTGGTGTTGGAAGGAAGGAGAGAGATTCTGGGAATGAAGATGTTTTCAGAATCTCTTATATATATATTTCTCTTCTGGTTCGTCCTGCTTCCTCTTCAAACCCGGTCCCGCCCACACGCAGCCCACACGGCATTTCTTGATTCCTATTCCTCCTTTTCCAAACCATTCCCCACGCTGGCTGCAGCCTCCCATACACCCCCATACCGCTTTTCTTGATTCCTATTCATCCTTCGGTCTACGGCATTCCCCGCTCCTCTCTCATGACCCCATTGGTGTCATGTCACCGCCAAAGTGGAAGGTCATGCAGTCAGGCTTGATATAGGGCGGTGATGTGACGTGACATGACCGGGTTTGAAGAGGAAGCAGGATGAACCAGAAGAGAAATGCTCCACACCAAACTTTAAGCTCAGCTGAATTGTGTTGAAGAGGTTCTTTTAAGCTCCAGGCTTGTCTCACTTTAGGGTTTATGTGGGAATCACATGGACACTGGACCTGGTCCTGAAAAATTCCTGGGGCTGTACTCCAAGGGTTCTACTGGTGGTCCCATACATGTCTGTAGCTTCTTCAGCCATTTTTATCCTAGAGGTGTCAGAAACCCAACACAAGCCTGTGTAACATTGTCCCCTATATCCTGCTGCTGACACTTATTGCTTTACTGACAAATATTGGGGTATCTTTACTTGCATCCAGCCAATCTATTCCCAAAATCAATTTTTTAGGGAAATCTTCTATTGCTAATGTTCTTAAATTAACCAGTCACCATGAAGCAGTAAACTAATCTGTAATTGAAATTGTATAGAATGTTTCTGTCTGTTTCAAGGATAGGTGATGTGCAAGCGAGAGAGTTGCTCATGGCAGTATGGACTGCAGTATTCATTTACCCATCCAATTTGTAAAACTGCTTATCCAATGCAGGGGGCAGCAGCCCTCACACTATATCTATATATTCAGATTATTAACGTATTTACATTAATTGTGGCATTAAAAAATTGAGGAAACAAATATTGAGAATTACTTTTATTAGTAACACAGTGTATCTTTTGTGGGGTGGTGGTAGCTCTGAGGCTGAGGATCAGAAGGTTGCCTGATTGAATAACCATTACTGCCAAAAGATATCCTACTCTGCTAGGCCCTTGAGCAAGGCCCTTAACCTGTACTTGCTCCAGGGGTGCTATACAATGGCCGACCCTGTGTTCTGACCCGAAGAGGTATTTGAAAACTAACAAATTCCTAGTACAAGGAATTGTATAATGCAAAATAAAGGACTAAAAAAACACCCCCTGGTCACTCCTTAGACTTCACCCATGCTATTCTTGCTTGGCTTCCTAACCAGAATGCTAGCAAGAACCTTGTCTAGATTCGCTATACTGTATGCACACATAAATACACATATGTGCATATACACAACAGTTATTAGAGCATCTGATTTTTCCATCTTTGAGACATGGGGCAAACTTTGGTAACAAAGGAAGCAAAGATGGAACCAGTCTTTGAATGGGCTTTTATCCACTGCAGGACACACACACATTGGGATAAGTTAATATCAGTTATTAACTTGTATTACTTTGGAATGTGGGAAAACCTGTGTGAATAAAGTGGGGACTCAACATGGACAGAGATGCAGGGAATAATTAACCCAGAGCCTCATAGGAACTAATCACTGATCCATCATGTGGCCATTAGTCAGTCATTGAATTCATGTATATAATTTAGCAGTCCTTAAAAGACATGTGATGCTTATGAGAGATGTCATAAGTGGAAAATGGGAATAATATAAATGGGAATCAATAGGAAACATCTGTTATGGCGGTATCTGAAACACTCATAGAAAAACGGTGGGGATCATCAAGCAGAGAGCGAGAGGGAGAGAGAGAAAGAGAGGTAAAGAAAAAGAAGTAAAATGCAAATGCAATTTACAGTGAAGTTACTTTAAGCCTTGCACATCAAGAGCAATAATGGATTAAAGGCCACTGTTGCACTACAGTTTGCCAGTCAATATTCTTTACTTTCTATATAACCCCAATTTATTTTTCCCACACTATTAGAAAGAGTCGATTTGCTGTCAATTGCCATCTCAGGCAGATGCATTAATGCAGCCTCACCGAAGGATGACACTACATTATCGCTTCACTCGCTTTCAAATTAGGGAATAATGCTGCCTCCTCGCAGCTTGTGACATGTTAACACTATCAGCTATTTGTTGTGATTGGGCTTAATACATTGTGTCTAAAGAATTCATCAGTCATTCTGATGACAGAAATAAACCACTGCCCACTGGGAAATTGGTTTGATTAATAGAATTAGGCATTGCAGGAGAATCAATAAGAGAGGGGGACAGGCATGTGGTCCCCTCTGAGAGGTGACTGAGGCATTGCAAAGACTTTTGTCACGACTGAAATGCTGCAGAGCCTTACCACACAATCCCTCTCTCTTTCTCTTTCTCTCTCTCTCTTTACCTTACTTTATTGTTTGCTTAAATATAAAGTGGGGATTAGCTTTCTGCATTCAGGTTTTGTTTCTCTTGCAGACTTCAATCTGTTCAGTAAAAAATATGGATGAGCCATATGGGTCCTAGGGAGTGTACTGGCAGTAAGACAAAAATGTTGAAAACCACTTAACTAACCTGTCTGTGTATATATGTTTATAAAGTGTGTGTGTGTGCGTGTGTGTGTGTGTGTGCGTGTGTGTGTGTGTGTGTACACACAAAGAGGTGGGCAAAAATAGGATTGCAGTTGTGAGTATGCAAAGCACAAAGTTTATTCTTGCATTGTTATGTATTTATTATTGTATTATTTATTTATATTATTTGTCTTCTTTGTCTGCTTCTTCATCTTATTATTGTAATTACCAAGTAGACAACAAGAATGTGTAAATAATGAAGGCAGGCAATTTGAGCACTTACGAGATTGTACCTAAATGCACTATGCCATTGTGACATTCTTTTGATTTAATAAAGTTAATAAAGCTATTGAGTTAATAAAGCTATTGTAATAATCATAACCTGCATGTCTTTTTCCATATGAACAACTATAAACCTATTTGCTTTTAGCCACCCGGTGTGTGTGTGTGTGTGTGTGTGTGTGTATATATATATATATATATATATATACACTACACATAGTATACTGTATATGCACAGTGTATACTGTATAGTTTGCTCATCTTCCCATCTCTGTACAATTTGGCTAATTGTTGCTAACAAATGCCAAGTCAGTATGCAACCTTGGTTTGTAACTGAAGAGCAGTTATCTTCTTCTGACTACATTTCTATTGTCTCTCGTTCATGTAGGTTCACATTGTATAACACGTGCAAGATCAGACCTTATCTGACAGAGTATGCAGCACGACTTCTAGTTCATGCATGTCTTCTGGCAGGAGTACCCACATGTGCCACTGCAGATGATGCAGAATGCAGCAGCCCATCTTGTATTTAACCAGCCGAGACAGGCAAATGTCACTCCTCTCTTCAGGTCGCTACATTGACTCCCTGTAGCAGCACGTATTAAGTTCAAATCCCTGATGCTTATCTACAGAGTAGTCAATGGGTCAGCACCTGAGTATACGCAGACACTGGTGAAGTGCTATTCTCATTCTCACCCACTCAGGTCTGCCAGGGAACAGCGTCTGATGATGCCACCTCTACACGGTATCAAGTCTCAATCCACATTCTTTTCCTGCGTAGTTCCTAATTGGTGGAACAGGCTGCCCACCATCCATATGATTGAAGACCCATCTGTCAAATTGATCAAGAAAAAACTTTGCTCCATGATATTTTTATATTCTTGGTTAATTTGTAAAAGTTTAATCGTTTTAGTGATTGTAATGTATGATTGTACATGTATGAGTTATTACATCTTTTCACTTGTGGCAGTCTAATTTTGTTACCTGTCCTATTACACTTGCTAAACAATGTTCAGCCTAATGTTACTTGATTGTTAACCCTCTTTTGTAAGTCTCTTTGGATAAAACCATTTGCTAAGCAAATAAATGTAAATAAGTAAATGTAAATAGTTAATGAAGGGCTGTGTCAGGTTCTTCTAGCCGTCTTCCTGTTTCACCTGTATAGACGTCTGGACACTTCTTTAAACAAATACAGTAAATAAGATTTTTAAACTGGCCTGACACCCATTGTTTAATATAGAGATGCAATGATACTGTTGGTGACATATTTGTAAGTGACATACAGTAATGGCTTCTGTAACAACTCAAAAGTGCTTGGCAGGGAACATGGCTCTCCTCAGTGAAGTGAATTGTGTACAAGAAAGTTAGATTGTCGATGAAAGGAGATTGAGGGAGGGTTAGGAAGAAAGGCTGTCATGGAAGGATTAATCTACAAAATTGGGATATTTTGTTTAATGACCTGTGGGAGAGAGAGTGTGTTGGCATGTAAAAGAAGGACAGCATGGTGCAGGTTTCATTAATGGGGTTCCTCTTAGAGTGGATGTTATGAGGTCTACTCCTGGTTTGATTGAATGCCCTGTCCACAAAATGAGAAGAGTATCTTCTATCAATGAAGAAAATCTACATCCTGAGAGCTTCCTTACAGAAGTCAACATCATCACTACATGACCTTGTCGACTGAGTATATCAGTTTACATGACTGGAAATTATTGGGGATGTCAAATTATGGGACTGCACGATGACTTTCCAACACTTTTTCAGTTTTACAAAGTATCTCAAACTCGACATTTTTTCTGACAGCCAATAATGTGCTGCCTGGTGGAGCCTGGTGCCACTCTGAAGGGTTCAGGGGCCGGTGAGTTCAACTAAAGTTTCAGCCTTTTTTTTGTCCCTTCCTTCTGTGGTGGTATATAAAACACAAGACATCAGACAGACAAGCATGTCTTTAGTTTGCAAGGTCCAAACCACCCACATTCCTGGTAGCTGCATTATATGTACTGTACTTCCAGGTAAGTCCTCATTTGGTTCTTAACTTTCATGAATAGGGACCCCGCCCCAATGACTTAAACCTGTTTGATTTTGTCAGGGTGAGTTGTAGACTAGATGGACTGAGTTTCTGGGTACTGTATGTCACACCACATGACTGAATATCACAGAACTTCAGGATCATTGGAAAAGTCATGCAATGTGACATGGTCTTAAGAGACTATGAAAGAGTTAAATAGCATTTAGTGTTCTGGGGACAGAAGAGCTGTAAATAAGGTAACTATATGAGTCGGTTTGCTTGTAATAGACATAAGTTTTAAATTTAGAAAAGCTAATAGAAAGATCAGTATTGAGGAGTTAGAGTGTCATTGCAGAAATGTCAACTGTAAACCTGGAAAATGGATGAAGCTAGTGAAATCGCTAATAAATTCCTGTAACTGGCTTCTGGAGCAGGAGGCAGTATCAACACAATCATCACCATATCTTTGCATAGGTCAGATACAAAGCTTGCATAGGAAGATAAGAAATTCTACCCAATTGACACAGATGTTGACATAGCTAGGCGTTAACCAATGTCCATTGCAACTCTGCAAACTTAATGAAAAGTTTTGCTAACAAAAGAAAAAGCACTGAGAATAAAGACTATTTCTGCCAGTCTAATGAGCGTGTGTATGGGAAAATCCTGGACTGGACATCTGTAGAATGCCTGTCTGAGGGCAATGAGGCCTTCATCGTGAGGAATGACTGTGTACAGAGATGTGATATCTGTAGTAGAGACTGAGCAGTCAAAACCAATCAAACAACTGAAAAGCCTGCTTAGCATATTTTAAATATGAAAGGAAACCTTCAAACACTGGTCTCATAAAACTATGGAGGAAAACTGAAATGCAGTGAGACAGCTGCATGCTGAAACAATGCTGTGTGTAGGGTACCTTTGGGTTTTCAACAATGAGGCTGTTAACAATAGGAGGTATTTTTTTTCCTGATGAGAAGAGAAATGATAGAATTAACCTCCTGCTGGTAATCATTTGTAGAATCCAATTTGTGTGGAAGAGTTGTTTTGAAGCCTCTGCTATATAAAGGTCCTTCTACCAGACCACCACATTCCTCTTGCTTGCTGATTTGATGACAATATCCTCTTGGTAGGTCAGCATCAGCAGTGCTCAAAGTTCAGCCTTGGTAAAGTTGGACCTACAATATGTTTGTTGGGACGAGAAAGTTTGTTAGGAATTTGGTTAGAACATTCATTGATGAAGTAATCAATGGATGGAAAATATCTAGTCAGTGCCATTATTTCAGGAATCGTGTTGGAGCCATTAAGTTCAAAGACCTTGTAAAGCTTATTGTAAAGCCTTTCACCTCTTTTGATCGCAGCAACCCTGATCTTTCTTTTTGTGTTCTTTCTCAGGGTTTGAAAGATACTTTTCAAAGAAAAAAAGAAGAAGCTCAGCTCATTTTCAGTCTGGGATTATATTTATCCAGGTTTAATGACTGATTAAAATTGTAATCTCTCCCTTCATCCTCTACTCTCACCTTTCACTCCTTTGAACTGCAATGGCTTTGTTCCTTCCCTCCCCTATTGTATTTGCTGTCAATCCCTCTTGAGTTGCACACTTGATGAAAGATGTACAGCCAAAACATTACGTCTCTTACCTTTTTTTCCTTCATTCCATAACCCAATGTATAAAGTACATACACTCACTGAGCAAATTATTAGAAACACTCCACTAATACTGGGTGTGGTCTCTTTTTGCTCTCAAAACATCCTCAGTTCTTCATGGCGTAGATTCAATAAGATGTTGGAAGCATTCTTTTGAGATTCTGGTCCACATTGACATGACTGCATCACTACATTTCTGCAGATTTGTCAGCTGCACATTAATGTTGTGAATCTCCTGTTCTACACATCCCAAAGGTTTTCTGTTGGATTCAGATTCAGTGACCAGGAAGGCGAGTAAAGAACACTGAACTGATTGTTATGTTCTTGAAACCAGTTCAAGATGACTTTTGTTTTATGAATTGGTGCATCATCATGATGTAAGAATGCGTGATGGTCCTGGTCTTCTCCATGCTCCCTTGTTGCACCCTGAACTCTCTTCAGCCCGTAACCGTTGATAGTCATAGATGAGCTGGGCAAATGAGGATACACACATTCAGCAAGGGATTGGTGCAAAACGTGTCAGTGCTTTTATTAAACATCAAACAAAAAAATGTTCAATAGTGCTGTGCATAACATCATTCCAATGAATAAATAATCCAATTAAATCAGTGAAAAACAGTGGAGGTTAAAATATCTAAATAAATACTTCCATAAAACAAGATTTAAACACAAGGACAAACATTTTCTTTAAAAACCATGAGTCTCTGTGCTGCTTCCTAAAATCCAGCATCTCCCCGGCTTACCCTCTTTGGAACCTGCAGCATGAGGAGACATCAGCCAACAGGCACAGACAACCCTTTGATGCCACTTGGGCCCTTGTTGCCAGTTCGTCAGTGTGTACAGGGCACCGCACCAAGTTTTACTTCGTCTGACTCCCATTGCCTTTCCCCAGCCTGGCGGGGGAGTCCTTCAGGGGTAGTTTGGTTGCCTTTGCTCTGAGACTGCTCATCCCTCAGACCCATCTTGAGTGTCTGCCACACACTCCTCTCCCAAACTCACTTTCCCATCCGCCTGCTTCCCCTCTGTTTTGCACCATCTCCATCCCGTTCCTGCCCTTCTCTCCTTTCCTTTAACCTCCACGTCTTTCTTTTCTGTTTCTTTCTTCTATCCCCCCTCTGATGTACAGGCTCCTTTATATCCTGCCTAATTGTATGTAGGTGTGGTGCAGTGTCCACTCCAGGTTGTGAAAGAGCCAGATGACTGATCTGCTCGTATATGCACGTGTATATGCGATCAGCCAAGCACCCCAATCAGCCTCAGAGCTAAACGCGCTTGTGCACACCCGCAACCAAATTCAAATATTTATTTAAAAACTGCACTGTGCCACAGAGCTCTCATTACAGACGGGTAAATCTTGGCCCTGAAGGGGTGTACATGGTCAGCAACAGTACTCAAGTGATGATTGTTTGGTATTGACAGGCCCAAGGTTTCCCAAAAACATTCCCCACACCTACATTACACATTATACCACCACCACCAGCCTG
Organism: Polypterus bichir lapradei; assembly: GCA_026402145.1. Classification (NCBI taxonomy): domain Eukaryota; kingdom Metazoa; phylum Chordata; class Cladistia; order Polypteriformes; family Polypteridae; genus Polypterus; species Polypterus bichir. The sequence continues at coordinate 441,786 of JANRMT010062803.1, read as the reverse complement.
GACTGGCAGATTGGGTGCATAGATTCATGCTGTGGGTGCCAAATTCTGACCCTACCATTGTGCGCCTCTGCGTAAATCGAGATTAATCAGACCAAACTATGTTTTCCAGTCCTCAACTGTGTAGTTTTGGTGAGTCTATGCCCACTGCAGCCTCAGCTTTCTGTTATTGGGTGACAAGAGTGGGACCTGATGTCGTCTTCTGCTGTTGTAACCCATCTGCCTGTATTCGGAGATACCTTTCTGCTAACCACAGTTGTACAGAGTGGTTATTTGAGTTGCCATATCCTTTCTGTCATCTCAAGATAGTCTGGCCATTCTCCTCTGACCTTTTTCATTCACTAGACATTTCAGTCCACAAAACTGCCACTTTTTTGTTTTTCACACTATTCTGAGTAAACTCTGCAGACTGTTGTGCATAAAAAACCCAGGAGATCAGCAGTTACAGAAATCCTCAAACCAACCCAACTGGCACCAGCTATTGAGCCACAGCCAGAATCCCTGAGATCACACTTCTTTCCCATTCTGGTGTTTAATGTGAACATTAGCTGAAGCTCCAGTCCTGTATCTGAATTATTTTATGCATTGCCGAGCTGCCGCATGGTTGGCTGAATAGATAATTGCATGGGTAAGTAAGCAGGTGTTCCTTATAGTTTGGAATTTTTTTAGTTCACATTAGTGCCCAGACTTGCCTGAATCAATGTGCTGTTGGACAGGATGATTTCTCTCCAAGTGCTTCAAAAAGGCATTTAGTAACCCTGATTTAATCTGAAACAATTTTATAACAGCTAGTTAGATTCATCTGGTGAGCCAGCTTGTCATAGTACCAGCATCTCTCTTTTAGTCAGTCATTTTCTAACCCACTTAGTCTGTATCAGTTTGTGCTCCTAACCTCATGTCCTCCTTAGTCCTAAACAGGAACAAATCCTGTACAGGGTGCCAGTTCATCACAGGTCAAGTACACACACACACACACACAAACACACACATAACTGCACTATGGCCAATTTAGGATCACCAATTCACATCACCTGCATGTCTTTGGACTGTGGGAGGAAACCGAACAACCCAAAGGAAACCCCTGCAGACATGGGGAGAACATACAAACTCCATGCAGGGAAGACATGGGACATGAACCCTAGTCTCCTTACTGTGAGGCATTAGTGGTACCACTGCACCACCGCCTGTCCTCTTGAAAAGTGTTCTGTCTTAAAGAAACAATTCATTGTATAAAGATCCTATTATCTCTGTATTGACATTTTAACAAGTTTGGTAGTGAAAACTGTACAGGGATAAAGAAGAATAAAAATAAACTGTCATAAGAGTATAACTGTGTAAAATGTAATGTTGCCACTGAACTCTAAGGAGCATTTTAAAGTTGAGTTAAGAAATGATTTTTAGAAATAACAGCAGATGCCACTAATTTAACATTGATCCAGGGACTTTGATTCACAGTTAGATCCATGTTTACGCACTCCTCCATGTCCACCGGAGTTTTCTGTCTTTCACATTTTATAGTTTGCACTTTGATTGGTAACTCCAAAGGCCAAAGTCTTTGGCTCCCTTGAAATTGTACTGGAGTGAATTCAGGAAACAGATGGATGGATGGATGGATGGATGACATTTGCATTTTTAAGATCCAGCCAAACGGAAAGAATTGAAATTAAATAACAGTAAATAGTAAGTCTTAAAGTAATGTGGCGCAGTACAATACATTAACTAAATTCAATTGTTTGGCATCAGGTGCTTTACTCCTCCAAATTCTGTAGACATCACAGACTGCACAAATACCTTTTGAATCAAATGTTACTGGTTAGTTGTATTTCCTGTCCGGAAAGAAGTAGCTCTTTGATGCTAACTGATGCTCTACCTTTGCAAAATAATAAAATAAACTTATTTATTTTTAACAGAAAATGTTGTTAATACTAATGCTTATATACTTTCATTTAGTCAAATTTGGGAAGCCCTTAGAGTTTGTATTATTATTATTATTATTATTATTATTATTATTATTATTATTATTATAGTAAATCATGTTTATTTTTTCAAATAAATACTTTTTCTATACTGTATATAGCAAAACTATTCCACACAAAAAAAAGAAAGAAAAATGTGCTTGCAATCTCACTGTACATAAATTGAGGAATAGTAGGAAAACCATCATTTTTCTTGCAAGCAATAATATTAGGCCCAAATTCACTCCTTTGTAATAATTATTTCTTAGCTCGTAATTAATGTCCGACACAGTTAAAAACAAATACAAGGAGCAGAAGAAATGAAATATGTGTAATGTATATTATCTTGTAAACAAATGCAAAGAGTAAAATAAATAAAATATGTATAATTTATATTATCGAGTAAATTAGCTAATACTTCTTTACTGCCAATTTATTAAAATATGGATGTACAATAAGCAGCCAGCCTCTTTTCTATTACGCATTTTTTCTGTCAGAATCTATCTGTTTGTGTATGGCGCCCTCTGGTGATCAAAGGAGTGACAGAATTACATCTATTTCGGGTTTTTGAAGCACAGTATCTTCTCAGTGTATATCGAGCGGATAGCTGCTACTGTAAAGTTTGCACGTTTTCTGTACGTTTTTTTTTCGGAGTTTCTTTTAGTTGATTAGCGGATCAGTAATACCCCGGTGTCAGTTGGTGCAAGTGAGCCATGGATGCACGACCTATAATTGCGTTAAGTTGGTTCCGAAAACGGAGAGATAGATCGATTGCCGTATTAACCTTACCAAAAGAAATGCTTCAGCTAAGCAATGTTCAAATCGCAAATCAGTGAATAACTTATTTATTCAAAGTATTTATTTGCTGAACCCAAGTTCTTTAAGAGCCATTTCTTAAAAATAATACTTTAAACCTTTTCTGACATTCTTTTTTCTATATTATGTAATAGAAATGTATAATTTATGAGAATATATATATATTTACTGTCAGCGATATTTATTTCTTGATAATATGGTCTAACGTACTAATTTAGTGTGCTGTTAGGATGACGCAGTGGTTAGCGTGCTGTCCGTCTTACTGCTCCGAGGAGATGAGCTCTATACTTTGCCCAGTGGAATTCGCGTTTACAAAAGACCTTCTGTCCACACTTCCAAGACCTACGTGTTACGTTTGACGACAATCCTAAACTAAGCGAGGGAGAGCTGCATTTAAGAATCCAGTGTTAAATATTTAGTAAGTGGTAACATATTGGCTCCCTGTCTTGAACCGAATGCTGCGGTGTTAGCCAAAGAGATAAAAAATCACCACAGGATTTCAAAACATCTTTGGGGAAATATTGACATCCTGCGACCAAATCCAGAATAGCCCCTGAAAGAAAATCAAGTCAAAAAGGAGACGGAAGGAGAACCAATGAAATTGTTAATAGCTGTGAATCTGATCAAATGAGCGGTTTCATTACACTTATATTATATATTTATAGGCTTTCGTCAGTTTTTAGGAAGACACCTGTTCATATATTTTACATTTTTTACAATTAAATAAACCATTGCAATTGGCTGCCTAGGCTAAATGATACTTTTAAAATTAATTTTGTGTCGACAACTTTAATACACCGCGATCATTAAATTGCACCAGGTTGCTTCTCCACTTACCCACTTGCTTGTGAGCTGACTTGTGACGTCAGTGCTGTTACATAAGATGAGGCTACACCAGACACCCATCTTATGCAGATTGATTTGCGATGGAGTCTCCGCATTGAGGGTCTGTTCTTAACCGCTCGCTTTGTTGAAAACAGCATTCAGTACAATCACTTTTCTTTAGCGATGACTGAGGAGCCTACATTGAGGTTCATGTGTTCGCAATGTGGTCCTCCTTGCGTTTTTCGATCGTTGTTCCACCACCAGTCACGGCAACGATTTTAAGGTCAAAGTTGATTAAATTCAGTTTAGTTTGGTTTATTCGTATTGTACACTCACCACTGAAGACAATTTCACAGTGTTTACACAATATAGGTTCAAAACAGGAATAGAAAAGTATACAGAAGTGTACCATTTATACAGAAAAAACTCTCAGTGTTGCGAAAAGTTATTTGTCTGATTTCTGATTTCCTGTATTACTTCATATTTTCGATAGGTGATTGTTTTCAGTTCTTTTATCAAAATCAAAATAATAAATACATTTATCCAATATTAACCATTTGAAAAGAGTAATTATCGGATAATTGGATAGTTATCGGATAATAATAAAATAATTAACCCTAATTCAAAAAAAGTTTAGAAGTATGGAAAATGATAAAAAATAAAAATAAAAAGAGTGATTTGTAAATTTATTTTGAATTGCATCTGCAGTGGGTTTAGGTATGTGCAACGTTATTGCCATAGGTGGCATCTTGCTGAGGGCATCACAGAATGCCCACACCAAAAAATTCAGAATGGTGATTACAGACTGTGCTGGGTAGTCTATTAGGTGCACTCCAAATGAAAGGTAAGGATCAGGCACTTCCTAAAATCTTTGTTGTGTACACAGAGGAGTGCTAATTATGTAACTGAAGGGAGGTGTGCTACGTACACCCCAGTTGACAAATTCTAATACTGACTACCTGTTGTGGACATGAGAGGCACCATCCCACCTCCCTGCCCAGGGATCCAAATAGGCTTTGACAAGCCCTGACCTGTAGTTAAGCAAAAACAGTATAAAGGCAAGACATTTGATGTTTTATCTGATCAAACTGCATTGTCTTTTCAAGATATACGTTTATTCTGAAATTGATTTTCCTAGGAAAGTTGTAATGGAGTAGTTTAGAACTAAATGTGATGTAACAAGTTGAAATAACAAGGCAATGTGAAACAGGTGACGTTAAACAGGTGAGGCAATTATGTTCTAGTATATAAGAAGCCTCCACAAAAGGCATAGTCCTTCAAGAGCAAGGATGGGTCAAGGTTCAGCAGTTTATCAACAGATGTGCCAGTGAATAAGCCAGCACTTTGAGAACAATGTTCCTCAACGAAAAATCTGTAAGATTTTGGTCATTTCACCCTCTACAGTGCACAATATAATTAAAAGATTCACAGTAACCGGTCAAATTTTGGTACATAAAGGGAAAAACTTCATTAAACCTTTGTCAGTGCACACCATTTGCTGCTGCATCCTTAGATGCAAGTTAAGGTTTTACAATGCCAAGCAGAGGCCATACGTCGAAACAGCCAGAAGTGCCATTGACATCTATGGGCTCGATCTCGTCTCTGATAAAAAGTAGCACATTGGGGTTGTGTTTTGTGGTCCAATGAGTCAATATTTCAAATAGTTTTTGGAAAAAGTATCCATCATGTTCTCTGGACCAAAGGGAAGAATGACCATCCAAGCTGTTATCAGCATCAGACCAAAAAGCCAGTGCCTGTCATGGTTTGGGGTTGTGTCAGTGCTCATAGCATGGGTAATTTGCACATATGTTTGGTCACCATAAATGCAGACTGAGACGGACAATGTTTGGAGCAACATATGCTGCTATTCAGACAAAGTTTTTTCAAAGAGACATCCCTGCATTGCACAGCAGGTCAACACTAACCCACATTCTGCCTAGATTCCAATGCCATGGCTAGACACCAGAGAGGGAACTATGAGATTGGCCTGCCTGCAGTACTGACCTGTCTTCGATTGAGAATGTGTTGTGAATTATAAAGAGTAAAATGCAGCAAAGAAGGCCCCATACAGTTGTGCAGTGGAAGACCTACATACTGATTGAAAATTCTGCTTGCTAAATGTCACCAACAGGTCAGGTTGGGGAGCATGCACTCGTACAGCACATTGCAGCACCCACCACATGATGAAACAGCTCGGGTTCCTGGGTGGCAACCCCCCAGGCAGACACTCAGTCCATTCCCACCCCCTGAAATAACCATCTATCTACTGCAGCCAGGTGTTACGTGGGCATCCCCTTGGCCTGAGCCAGCCACTTGGAGCCTCAACAATGAAGATCCTGCTGGTCACCCTCAGGGAATCGCGCCACTTGGCCATAGTACCATAACTGACGCTCCCTCACAATGCAGGTAATGTGCCTCATTCGGGACTCCATGAGCAACTGGTCATTCAACACAAAGTCAAACCAACGGTACCCAAGGATTCCCCAAAGAGTCACAGTACGAAAGGAGTCCGGTCTACTTCTCAGGTCACTGTATAGCGTTCATGTCTCGCAACCATATAATAAAATAGGAAGCACCAGGATTCTAAAGACTTGAACCTTCATCCTTTTGCAGAGATATTGGGAGCAACACACACCCCTTACCAGCAACCTCATGACTCCCCATACTCTCCCAATCTATCTACAGACTTCATAGGAAGAGTCACCAGAGACATGAATGTTACTCCTGAGGTAAGTAAACCTTTCTTCAATGCCAAAAACACTTAGCAAGTGTTATTAAAAGAAATGGTGATAGATAAATAGATAGATACTTTATTAATCCCAAGGGGAAATTCACATACTCCAGCAGCAGCGTACTGATAAATAACAACATTAAATTAAAGAGTGATAACAATGAAGGTACTGTATAACAGACAGACAATAACTTTGTATTATGTTAAAGTTTACCCCCCGGGTGGAATTGAAGAGTTGCATAGTGTGGGGGAGGAATGATCTCCTCAGTCTGTCAGTGGAGCAGGACAGTGACTGCAGTCTGTCACTGAAGCTGCTCCTCTGTCTGGAGATGATACTGTTCAGTGGATGCAGCGGATTCTCCATTATTGACAGGAGCCTGCTCAGTGCCCATTGCTCTGCCGCAGATGTCAAACTGTCCAGCTCTGTGCCTATAATAGAGCCTGCCTTCCTCACCAGTTTGTCCAGGCGTGAGACGTCCTTCTTCTTTATGCTGCCTCCCCAGCACACCACCGCGTAGAAGAGAGCACTCACCACAACCATCTGGTAGAACATCTGCAGCATCTTATTGCAGAGAAAAAGAGTCAGTGTACTCTGCCACATCCCGGCATGCCTCCGAACTGCCTTCACTCAAGCCCTTTAGCTGCCTCCCATGTGTGTGACAATATATATATATATATGTGTGTGTGTGTGTGTGTATAAAAATATTACACCGATAAGTGTGCCTCCAACATTTGCCATAAAGGCTGTTTTCAGATCACTTCAGCTGTAGGATTTCATTGTCAGCTAAGTTCTTGCTTTACCATACTGTATATCCTGGAATATCTGCTCATCCAGGACTTTTTTGTTAATTTATTATTAAGATTCTGTTCCTCTATGAATTCCCACATGGGGATTTTTTGAAAGCAAAAAATTCTGTTCTTACATTAGTATTACACTTCAATGCCCAGTTTGGTAATTTGTAATTTATCTGTACTGTTCCCATACTGTTTTGTTTAAGATGGTTGCCACTATATTCAGTATCCATTGGTAGGAAATTGCTACAATAGTTAGGGGCAGAGTCTGACGCTAAAAACATGATGTGCTGAAAAGTCATCATCAAATATAGTTCTGTTTCCACATTTGCAAATCAAAGAACCCTCCTGTATTTCATTGATATGCAGTATTTTAGCCAAGATTCCCTCCCTGGCTGGGGTTCAAATTTATGTTTTATGTCTGTTTTGTCCATTCTTTTTTCATTTATTTATATTAATGTTTCTTATGTTGCTTATGTACATTATTCTTTGTTTTTGATTTTGTCTACATATTTAAGCTGCCTGTGTTACATTCAATGTGTTTTGTGGGAGGTCCTCCAAGAGATGTGCCCACCTGCCAATCACTGCCCTCTGGTGTATAAATCCAGACGGACTCCCACAGTTCCTGGTGGTTCATTGTGAATGTGCTAGGGAGTTGGTGAATTTATTTGTATTTATTGTTATTCTTTGATTTTAGAGCTTTCTTTGTATTCTGTGTTTGGACATTATTCACCTTGGATTGCCTAGCTGGCAACTCATGTATGTTTTTTGTGTTCCTTGGAGCTTCATAGTGTGGCAGAACATTTTTTTTTGTGAAAATAAACTTTTTATTTTATTAAGATCTTGTTTTTGTCCTCAGTACTAGCTGGGGTTTGATAGTAAATACAACTTTGTGGGCATTGTTGGAAGTTTTTGGGACTCTTGTCCTCACAGACTTTCAGTTCATAACATTTTTTTATTGAATATTTGCTATTTTTTGATCTACTGGTATTGACTTTGCCTTCCTTTTTGACTCTGACTTTTTTGTTTTTTTTGGCTTCGTTTGTACATGCTCTCAATCTCCTGGTTTTGACTCTTGCTTTTGTTAAGACTTCCACAGTCTCCTGATCTGCTTCATTATTCTCTTTGCTATCTACAGTAGTATAACACAGCAGATACACTCTCTTCCCTATAATGCAAGGATTGATAAGTGGATAGATGGACTTTTATTTCCTGGTTTTTATTCAGGTGATCAAGGACAGAGAGTACAAGATCAGTTAAAATGGGCAGAGGTTGTGCCTAAGTGTGGAGGTTTGCCCACAACACAGTACTTTTTGCATTCATCTGTTTTCTGTCCTCCTTATTCAGTTCAGGTTTACACTTAATGAATTTCAACCAGTTCTACCATTTTGCTTTTTTCATCATTTTTGTGTATTATTTTTCATTTTGTAATGTTAATTAATATTGTATTTTTAAAATATTATATAGTATTTATGTTTTGTGTATATATGTTTCATGAATGTGCGCCTTGTTTTGTGTGGGTGGACTGCCAAGAGGCAGGTCCACCATGACATCACCTGTGTAGAACTGCCGTTGGCCTTTATATTTTGGCCAAGGATTATGGTCCTGCAGAGAGATTCCCTGGTGTTGGGGTGTTAAGCAATTTGTTTTGTGAGTATTATCACAGATTTTCTACTTTATTGTTATTTTTTGGTTCATCTTTATTTTTTGATTACTAGGTTTTATTTTTGGACTTGTTAGCCTTGGGTTGCTTTTTTTAGCCAAACCATTTTTGCTTTATTTTCCCTTGTTTTACCATTTTTGTCCTTCTTTTGTTTAAAATAAATAAACTGTTTACTTATAAATATTATACATTGGTCTTGTCATTCTAAGCCAGAGGTTTTATTGTTTCCTCTCCCTTTAAGGGCATTTTTGTGTTTCTAAACTTTCTAAACCTTTTTAAGCTTTGAAACCCAGGTGGCCATTGTGGAACTGTGCAGGTCTTGGACACCTCCCTTGTTGAGGTTTTTGGTTTGGCTGCCTGGGAAGAGGCCTAATTTTGTAGAGTAGAATTAGTGAGGTGCTGGTGCCTCATGCATAAAATTTGCTTACCCTTTAAAATGTGCATAAAACATTTCCTGTGCAAAAGTTGGGATTTATAAAGCACAAACTTGGCATGAAAGTTGGCTTAACGTAACAGCAAGTTTTGACCATCTGCAAGTACTACACAGACTTTTTTGGTGTTGGTATTAAGCATGAAAGGGATGGCCGGCAGCCCAACCTGGCCATGACGCCCAAAAGATGGAAGGATGGTGGAAAGCGGCTGCTTTAGGGCACTCCCTCCCCCAAAACACTAGATGGCAGCTCCCCTGGTTTACAGTGGTGCCCTGGATTCCCACAGGGCATCCTGAGACTTGGAGTTTGATAGCTCAGCCCTGTTGGATACTGTGTGTGCCACCAGGGGGTGCTGTGGAAGAGACATGGGACATGATGTTTCTGCCTAACTTTTACTTTGTCTTTTACTCCTCCGTTCCTCCCAGCAACCTTCGTCCACCTACCAACCGACTCTGGCTCATCTCTATGAGGTCAGTCCTGTCCTTTTATATTGGCTAACCTGGAAGTGCTTCTGCTCTTCCTTCCACGTGGTCTGCAAGCAATTCCGGATTGGCCAATGCAAAAGGACTGGACCAATCTCAGAGAGATGAGCCAGAGTCGGTTGGTAGGTTGATGAAGCTAGCTGGTAGGAATTGAGGAGTAAAAGACAAAGGAAGATGAAGAATTGAGTGTTGTGCTGATTATTTACTTGTGGCTGTGGTGGTGGGAAACAATTGTCAAGAGTTTCTCTGAATAAAATAAGATCCTTGTGCTTTTAACTTGTGCCTGGTGTCCGTCGTGTTGGGTTTGAGAAGCAACCCAAGCAACACCAGAAGGCAGGACAATGAAGTGAACAGAAAATCTTATTTCATTGTGCATTGCAATATTACATTCTGATGTTCTTGAACTAATTTTATCACAGTTAACTGATATGTTCTCTCAATACAGCTATCTTTAATGTTGGTAACACCTAAGGTATACACATTATGTGAATTGTTATAGTATGTAGTCTGTCTATTTTGTCAATAAAACGTTCTGCATTGCTTTGTACAACATAACTGACAATGGCAGCGTTAGCTCTTTTGGAGGATATCACCAATGACACTCTATCAGAAATTGCAGTGAATTTTTGGCACCTGCTGATGAATGATTTATAAGCTGATTTAGACATCCTAGAGCCATCCTCTTTGAGACATATGCTGAATTAAAGCCTGCATTACAGAGACCATCACAGAGAAATCACACAGTCCCTATTCCATCACAGGTTTTAACGACCGTAGGGTTTTTGATAACGAGTGCTTATCAGCATGAGCTGGCTGACTGGTCAGGAATCTCACAGTCATCCCCGAGTTGTGTTTCCTAGATGCATGCAATTAACTTATGGTCAGGGTAAGCAAACTGTGATCAGAAGGCAATTTGCAGCAATTGCTAATTTTTCTAATGTAATGGCTGAATACATATTGGAATAAAGGCACGATCGTAAAATGCATTTGCTTTTGTAAACAGAAAGCACTTTTATTCAATTATTACATAACTAATATGTGATGCACAAATGTGTTCAACCCACAGCCCCTCAAAGGATGCCACATTGTCATGACTTGTGAAGTACTGCACGATAGAATATACAAACATGAACTGCCTCTGCTACCTGAGGTAGACCAAGCACACAGATGACTTAGTCCCTGTCCCTCAACACAAAAGCAATTCAAAGATGTCTGGGTAACTTTTATGTATTGAAACATCAACATTTACTTGGTAAACTGATTTTATTTTATTTACAAGGTCAATTAGGATGTTCTTAATATCTTGCAGTTCTGCATATACAGCCTGCATCGATTCATGCTGTGTTTGAAACAAGGAATTAACAGCCTGAATCTTTTTTTTGTTTCTATTACTCCTCTTCGGTAAACACACATTGTGTGGGTCCCACAGCACAGGCGGTGGTCTTAGCGCTGAATGATGACACATTGTCATTACTCAGCTGCTGTAACTTTCTCCAAATTTAGTTTTTTTTCTCTTTGATTTGTAACTTCCACAGAGAGACCAGCAAAAGTAATGTTTTCACAGTTCTCTATTTCAGTAAATAATAAACCAGCTTCACATTCACTTATGTTAAGTTTTCTGTTGTTGTTCTTCCGTGGTTTGTAGTATAGTACGCACTGAGGAACATTTATGTGATGATTAGATCATGAATACATAAAAAAAAGGTGTTTTTCAAACTATATGTGGTTACTGACCGGTGGTGACAGGGATTGGCTAAAAGCGTATGCATGAGCATTTAGTTTTACGTTGATTTAAGATTTATAAAATAGTTTAGCTTGACATGTGGAAAACTTACAGTTTTATAAATCTGATTTCTTTTTTTTTTTTTGACCTTTCAAGCATAATCAAAATTTTAGAATGGAATCTAAGCAGGGTTTTATACATGAGGACCCTGGTCTGAATGCTGTATTTTTGCCATTTTTTGTTTTTGATTCATAACAACAAGAAGCCATTGCCTATTCAATTAACATTAGCTGTAAGGTGAGAGCCAACCTTTGATAATAAAACAGTCCATCATGGAACTGACTTGTACGTACACTGAGTTAGTTTAGAACTGCCAATTAATCTGTCTTGCACAAGTGTTGCATGTTGCTTGGACTTACAAGTAAGAATGTTACTGTACTCTGTATAGGTGACCATAGTACTAATACTAACAGTACATGTTTGGAATTTAAAAGAAAATAGAAGTGCCACTGGGAAAACACATTCAGCTGTGAAAGGACATGAGTTGAATATGCAAACTGCATGCAGACAATTGGACTGAAACACAGGACCATGGAGCTTTGGAGCAGCACTAAGCACTGTGCAAGCATACTGTTGCTTGCAGCCATATTATAATATATGCTATTGATTTTCTTTGTGTACACTCAATATTAAAACAGAGCAGATTAATATAATTTTGCCAATAAACTGGACTGAAGTATTCCATCTGACTAAAAATGTATTAAACCTATAACTGTGTGTGTTAAATAACATAGTCTATTAGAAACCTTTTCAAAGAAAGTTAATAATCTGCCAAATCCTATATTCTTGAAATGTGCAGAGTCAACAAACTTTTAAAAATGATTAATAAGAGATCAGTGGACCATGCTATTTCGTACTTTGTCATTCATTTTTTTTTCTCATTTTCTAAATCTGAAGTTGCAGCCCAGAGTCTGAGTCTGAGTATTTCAGAAATAAGAGCAGAAAATGAGATCAAATAATTGCAAATGAACAGACCAGATAGACTACTTTAGCTAGATATATCTTTTTCATTTTAATGTTTGTTCTTCCCCTCAATTCTCCTTAGAACATTTATAAGTGAGTAAAGTCTCTGCTGGATACACAATCCACAAAGCCGAAAGCAACAAGAAAAGTTTGACAGGCCACCACATGGCCACACTCAAGTTTGGTAAGTTTATAATTACTAATTAAGTTAACTAAAAGTTTAAGGATGTTAGAGAGAGACTAGAGTGACTGGGCTAAGTGCTGAACAAAGGTCCCTGAAGCTGTGATACATCATTGCTCACCGCTGGGATGGGATTAAAACAAACTTTGTCAAATACTCAGTTAGAGGATCCGTACAGACTTTTTTCAAAACATGGCAGGATCTAATCAGTAATATTTTAAAATAAGCGCATAAAGCACAGAGAATTTATTAATCTAGGTATGTTTACAAACCTTAAATTTCACACCGTTTGCCTTGCTCTCTTTCTCAGGTGTGGGGATCGATTTGTCCTTAACTCAATTTTTCTTTTTGTAAAAACTTGATTGATTTGTATAGATTGCAATAAAATTAATAAAAATATAATAAAAAAAAAACAAAAAAACTTTGTGTTACTTTTCCCCAGAATTACTTTTGTTACTTTTAGGCATATTCACAGGTTTTCTGATAAGAAAAAACTTTTTGCCATTAATACATTTACTTTATGTCCAATAGTTCAATATTTGAAATATTACCATGTCTTAGAGATGCCTTTTTTTATTATTTAACCATTTTGTTATCGCTGTTACAATGCTTCTAAATTCTGGAATCCAAAAATGCGTACCATTATATCAGACCAGCCATGTGCGCCCAACTACGTTGCGTGTGTTAAAGTTGTCTGTGAAGGGCTCCCTGTTTAAACGCGGCTTCCAGTCGTGAACTAGGTCCTTCGTCGCACAGCATTATGATTTTTTATAAGGGAAACAAAATTACAAAAGAAAACCCTTGGATATTGATTCGATAGGAACGGCCTACTCAGAATCAGTGTCCGAATCGTAATTATGTGGTGGTGTAGGAGCATTTCTGCTTCTGTCCATTCACAGTTCGTCTCGTTTTCACGATGCTGTCATTTCGTCTCACGATCTCTTCTCAACCTTTCTCCAATCTTGCAGGTTGCTTTGTGGCAATCCAAAGAGTAAGGCAATATACACGGAGCAATGTTTATAAAAGGGGGACACATAGGTATCCAGGCTCTTTAAAGCATAAATAGGGATCACTTCACTGACATGTGAGCAAGCCACGGTACAACTGTGAGACGCGCAGCACTCGCCGGCTACAACGTAACAATAATAATTTCTGGAACGTGCTGTTACGTTGTCAATTATTTTACCCACTGTCTTTCTTTCATGTATCTGTTACGTAGGCACGTACCTTTTATCTTCGGCAATCTCTTTCTCTAACCAGGCCTCAGGAGCTAACCAACTGTCCACCACCCCTTTCATCATTCCGGCACATTGTTGACATCCGTGAGTAACAACAACGTACTAAACTGGAAGGTGGTCTACGCATGCGTGGAATTCGCGGACAAACAAAGACCAAGATCTAAATGAAGATCTCTTTAGTTAATTTAAAGCACAACAATTTGTTTAGTTTGAATGTCTGTGTTTTGAGGTGTGACTGGCATACTACAGTCTTCAGTAGTATAAGCCTGGAGGAGATTCTTAATGTAATGCCTATGTTTTAGCTGTCTCTCTACTGCCATCTAGTGCTTCTTCTTCTAATTCATTCGCGGACAAACAAAGTTCAAGATCCAAATGAAGATTATATATAGAGATGTTCAGTGCTTTAAATAGCTGGCACCATGGCCGTTAAAGTTTTAAGATTTGCTGATGACTTAAATCTTGACTTAAATAATGACTCCTATTGGGTTTTAGTGAACTTTTTCAGGCTCATATTAGGTTTTGGAATATGTAGATTTTTGTTTTCTTAGATGTTTTCTTATTTGACATTTTTAAATAATTAATTCATATATTTTTGTGCTCTTCTTTTGTGGAGTTTTCCTAGGTAAATGTCCTGGAAATGACTTCATTAGCAAGACAGTGTGAAGGTCATGCTAAGCACTTCTTCATCATCTGAGCCAGTGAAGGAAAAGGAAAAAAAGTTTAGTGTGCATTTATTCAGTTAGTGTTCTTGTTAAAATGACTTTTGAGCAGCAAATTTCAACTATGATGTAGGGTTTTGGTGACAGTACATATTTGACTTCCTGATCATGAATGTTTGCTTGTTTTTTGACATTACAGAAAGCCTCCAAGATTGTGGATAATATAAAAAGAAAATTTTCTCTATTAGAGTGTTTTTTTTCCTGAAGTTTTATTTTGGTTTTTGACACCTGGCAAATGTTCTTGACTAGCATATTGAACTTAGTTGCAAGTAGGACTGACTCTCTAGTATTGACCCTTTGCTTTGATTTACATCCCTCCTTTTGTCAGTAAAAATATATTACCCATCTTTCTTTTCATGGCGGGTATGACACTTTGATCAATCTACTGCTGAACTATTATTTTCCATATAAGAGGAGCTAGAAGTAATGATTTCTCCTAGCAAGGAAATACTTGTGACAACATGTCAGCTAACCACATGGCACACTCATGCTGACAACAATAGTTAATCACACAAACCAATTTAAGATAGCCATTATGGGTATGTTTTTGGGATACTGGTGTATAAAGCACCCATACCGCATGCACTCCAGGACATTTAATCCACCTAAAGCTAAGCATGTTTGGCCAGGCCATTACTTGGATTGGAGAAAAACCAGGAAAATCTTGTGTTGAGGCTCGAAGAGGTGCTAACCCTGTGGTCTGAATGTGGATCTGTGACGATGCGGGTTCGCTCCATGCTCCCATCTTGCGTTCGGGTAGCGCTGAACCCGTCACCGTCAGTAATGTTACTGATGAGATCGGCAGGGAGGCATAATAATGGAGCAAGGGGATGGTGTAATACTGGAAAGTGCTTTTATTAAAATCAACAAAACAACAATCAAAAACAAAGTGTCCAAATAAAGGAATGCAGTGTATTCAAAAAAGTCATTAACTAAATAATCCATAAAATAAATGCAGAGTGGAGGTTAAAAAATCCAATAAAATAGAAAAACAACAAGGTTAAAACAATGCTGGAAGCAGTCTCTTTAAAAACCAGCCGGTGTCTTCTTTTATCTGGCGGCTCCCCTACTTCTCCCATCAGGTTTCTCAACAGGGGAGTTGCCCTTCCTGCAGCTGACCTTACTACTGTCCGGTTGCCTTCCTTTCCCTGGCTCTGTACGGCTACCTTACCGGACCAAGACTTGGGTTCTTCAACGACTAGGTCGCTCACGCTGAGGCTCACCTACCAAGACTCCACGACTCCCACTGCCTTCTCGGCCTTACGTGGCCAGCTGTCCTTCATCCCCAGTCACTCCAGCTCCTTGTTCGTTCAGCTGGAGCAACCGCTTCCTTCTGCCCCACCGAGTGTTGGCCAAACACCCCTGCCTGCCTGTGAGCACATATTCGCACTCACTCGCTCACACCGGTTTTCTCTCCATACTGCTTCCTGCTCTCCTGCAACCTTTGGCTCTTTTTCTTTTACTCTTCTTCCCTTAGCCGCCTTGCACTTCTATTCATGAAGAGGACGTGGCAGCGGTGGCAAATCAGCAGCCCCGGGAACAATCACGGATATGGATGGTTTCTCACCTGTGCACTTAGGTGAGAAACGCCCGCATCACGAATCACCCGGGGCACCGCTTCAGCCACACAACCACCACGCCCCCTCGCTAAGCCACAAGTGTGGTGATTATTTAATTAAAAAGTGGCCTCTCGACATGAGCTGTGGACCCGCTATACCACAGGATCCCTTTCCCTTAGTGCAGTGATGGGGATACTCTGCTATAAAGATGGCAGCATCCTTCAAATGAGACGTAAAATCAATGTCCTGACTCTCTGTAGTCATTAAAGATCCCTGAGCATTCTTCATAAAGAGCAAGGTATATCCTGATGTCCTGGCTAAGTTGCCCACCATGGCCTAGTTATTCTGGCCCCCTAATTATCCCCTGTCTCTTATTGGCTAATTATCTCTCACCCCTTAGCCACCTAACAGCTAATGTGTGTTAAGTGTACTGGCACAAAATGGCTGCTGTCACATCATCCAGGTGGATGCTGCACATGTAGTTGAAGTAGCTCACCACTAACTATGTAAAGCACATTTAGTAGTGAGAAAAGCATTATATAAATGTATAGAATCATTATTATTATTAAATAGAAACAAACAGGAAACTTACTTTAACTCAAGAAAAATGTGCAGAAGCCATACTGTAAGCAGCCTAATATCATACTGAGGTCAATGAAGTAGTAAAGAATCATTGCTAATAACATCCATATCAGGTAAATATAACAGGTTTAAATCTTTTCTTTATGTCTCCGTTGTATGTTCTTCACAAGAAAATCATATTCAGTGGTCATTTTTTCAAGCGCATCTATAGCTGCGTTTGTCCCAAATTACCAAAATTCTGCAGGTTTTAGTTTGCTTTATAGGATGATTCAGGCAATAGTGTGACACGTGTTCCAAATAATTTCGCAGACCAAATATCTTTGTTTTAAAAGTTTTAGTAAAATTCAAAGCAAAGCAGTTCACTGATATTAAGGAAGGGAAAAGTTCTTGTTTAAGAAAAGTTCTGTTTAAGACTTATTTATCTTGTTTCATTTCTCTAAGATTAGTCATACAGTCATACTTTATGCATGTTAAGCACAGTCAGAAAACTGCCATCTCCAATTTACAAACTCGCCTAACAGTCCATGCTAGCAATAAAACTATTTCCTAATTGTCTTAATTAGCAGAGGAAGTTCTATTTCATATTAATTTACAGGAGGTAAAGACTGTACCATATTCTAAGTAACTGTAAGAAACTGATATTCTGTTATTGAAATTAGGCAATTCTAACATTAACATTAACCATTCTAAGATTGACTCTTACAGCACCTCTTCCATCAGGACAGTCTCAGTTCTTGAGAGTGTCAGTTGTTCGTCCCTTGGTAAACGAATGCAACAAGGTGTAGACCTGTTTGATTTTGTTGGAGTGAGTGGTGGAGTAGTTGAAGTGGGCTGCTTAGGATGTCACTGCCTTTACTATGCGACTGCCTTCATAGGAGTGAGCTGCCAACTGCCTTCAACTCGCTAAATTTATGTAAATGAAGGCTGTAACTGAAAATTGGTGGAAAAGCTGCATAATATAAAATGACCTCTCAGCTGTGGAGAGCTTTGTAACACAAGCTCCATTTATTATTTCCTCTGTTGTTGTATAATATTACTCTCCACTGGGTCAGGGTGGGAAATGTTTGCCAGTTGAATAGTGTTTTTATCATTTAATTACATAAATATTGTTTCTTTATGTTTTTCATTTATTTTATTCAATTATTATTATTTTTTTGCAAAAAGAAAAAGAAAGAAAAACCCTGTGCAGGATACCAAGAGACATAGCTGGTCAATGAATATTCAGGCCTTCATTCAGTAGGTCCAGAAGGCTCATTAGTTTTGACCTTTACTATGAAGATAATGTCTATTGTTTTTTAAATCGGGTTTCCTATGAAGAAGGGCTGAATATGAGTCAGAAACAGAAACTTGCAGACAAAATATGCAAGGCAAAAGCAATCTGAGGAAGACTGAGAGGAAAGAGGTTTGAAAAAGAACAAACTGATTGTTGGAATAATTATGACATGTCATGTTGAAAATGATTACGGCAGCTGTTATTTTTGAGAATTGTATACCTTCAGAATTTAAAACATCATTTTTATCAGACAAATCACATAATTTAAAGACATAATTAACAAAAATGTGAAAGCAAAGATATGTGTGGAATAAAAATTAAAAAGGAAATAAATGGATGTGTCAGTGCTGTGTGGTCCAATTTTGCCACCATAGTCTCTGTTGTGTTGCCTGGTGTTTCCAACTTGAATGTGCAATGTGGTTTTTAAAATTTTTAATTTGGTAGAGTCTTATTGAAAGCAATGTTGCACATACATAACTGTGAAATATACAGTATATTAAGAATATATAAAGTAATATGGACTTTGAGATTTACTGGAATAATGATCCTGGACTGGCGAAACACAAAATATGTAGTAGACATCAACTCTTAAACAGTAAGCAAAGTGAAAAGAATTTGATTTATTATGGAGTGCCAAATGAAAATTGCATGTTTTATTAGCAAAAGCCCACAGTTACAACTAATGTTTGTGACACACTGAAAAACATCAAAAGAAGATGAAAGACAATTCTTTAAAAACTAGGAAGCTGTCTTCTTAAGTTATAGTAAAATGTGTTTTTTGTCCTTTGGTACCAATTAAGTGAAAGGCATGAACAAAAATAAAATGAAATACTATTCTGCTTTCAGAGCATATTGCATCACTTTGTCGTGGTTTCTTGTTTCATAAGTTGAACTTGACATAATTTTAAGATTACATCCTTAGTGATCTACAATCCTTTGCGCATCATGTCAAATCAAATGTGCTAGAAATATCACAAAATGTAAAAATAATTTTCTTTCTAAATGACTTCCTTGATACAATTGATACATCAATTTTGACCCATTCCATGTGTGTTAGAAATAAACAGGATCACCATATTTTAAATTAATCTGTGAGTTTAAATCTACACTTCTTCATATATCTCCCACATTATGGCAATGACTTTCAAAATGAAGTATTGATCAGAATATGGAGTAACAAAAATCAGGGTAAAGGTACAAAGCATACACAACTAACAACAGGTATTGTAACTATAAAACGTTATGAGTGGAACAGGCAAGTTTCAATCTGCATAAAGTTTCACAAATATTTTTTTTTGAAAAATGTGAGTTTTTTTTTTGAGTTTTTGATTGGTTTTAAAGGTTTTGTTCTGGGTATAAAGAAAGGAACACTGCTCCCTAAATCCTTTTCCACATTTCCATGTTTATTTGTGTTCTTTTTGGCAGTTGTGTAACGCATGTAAATCACATGGCACTAGTAAAATCAATTTTGTTTCTATCTCTCATTCACATCACCACATTTTTAAAAATGTAACATTTTGCATTCTCTTCCTCATGAATACACATTAAAAGCACCATTATGCACATCGGAATGTTTTCTCTACAGGATGCTGAACAAACGTCCCCTTCTTTACCTAGCAACCTCCTTTTCCTAGCTGATGATATGTCTACTTCTGGGTATTTTTCCCCTATTTGAAATCTTTATATAAATACTAAATGACAGGCAGAGAGACACATGCAGAATTAATGCACAAACACACTTGCAGACAGGATCTAGATGGCTTTTTTCTTGTGTGAATGGCTTGCATTTAGCTGACAGGAAAACACAATTTTTTTTTTTAACAAAGCGAAAAATGAGCTTGCTGCAAATTCAGTTTCATGTAAATTGTTTGCCTCATCACTAACTATATAAGCAATATGACTGAATCCATTACAAACAATTAATAAAAACGTGATACCTAGTGAAAAACAATAAACAAAATAGCAGGGCAATGATGTCACAAATATAATGATGAAAGTAATAAATAACACCAATAAGCGCAAATGTTACTAAAATTACAGAAGCACAATTACAATGGACAATCTTGTTCTCTGATAAAAAGCTTATTTCAAATCTAGATAAATATTATCATATGCACCCTATTCTGATTGTATGTTTTTATTTCATCCTCAGCATATTAGTGAAACACAATTATAACCTGTCTTGTTGACTGTTCACTAATGTACCTGTTCCTGACATCTGATGCTTTCCTCTATTCCTAATAATTCCATCACCATTAATTTACCTGAGATACAACTTAAGCTTTCTGCCCTATAGATAGATAGATAGATAGATAGATAGATAGATAGATAGATAGATAGATAGATAGATAGATAGATAGATAGATAGATAGATAGACAGATAGATAGATAGATAGATAGATACTTTATTAATCCCAAGGGGAAATTCACATAATCCAGCAGCAGCATACTGATGCAAAAAAAAAAAAAATTAAATTAAAGAGTAATAAAAATGCAGGTAAAACAGAAAATAACTTTGTATAATGTTAACGTTTACCCCCCAGGGTGGAATTGAAGAGTCGCATAGTGTGGGGGAGGAACGATCTCCTCAGTCCGTCAGTGGAGCAGGACGGTGACAGCAGTCTGTCGTTGAAGATGCTCCTCTGTCTGGAGATGATCCTGTTTAGTGGGTGCAACAGATTCTCCATGATTGACTGGAGCCTGCTCAGCACCCGTCGCTCTGCCACGGATGTCAACCTGTCCATCTCCATGCCTACAATAGAGCCTGCCTTCCTCACCAGTTTGTCCTGGCGTGAGATGTCCTTCTTCTTTATGCTGCCTCCCCAGCACACCACCGCGTAGAAGAGGGCACGCGCCACAACCGTCTGGTAGAACATCTGCAGCATCTATAGTTACATGGATGAAACTGATTACCCTTTTTATAAAATGTGATAACATTTGCTCGGTTCCAGTCAATAGGAATTTCCTCGATGTGTACTGATTTTTGAAAAGTACACGTCAAGGGTGTTTTTAAATACTTAATAAAGTCTTTAATGTCTAATAATTTAATATATAATAGTGTCTAATTTAATGTCTAATAATTAGTAAAGTGTTTAATGATTCTAGCAAATTCATTCTTTTTAATCAAAGCAGCGCTGCATTGTATAAAATTTCCAAAACACTAAGTACCTCCTTTATAGGTACCTGTAATTGTCGAGAGATAACTGACCTCTTTGCACATAGAACTTTCAGAAAAATGCAAATTTAGATCATTTGCTATTTCCCTGTCTGTATATTATTGTTCACCCCTGCATTTTCTAATACACTTCACTTCCCTCTTGGCTGTTCTTTTACTAGTAAGATACTGAAACATACACAAGAGGTGTCAATAATTATCCCCACTTTTGTGATAATCTTGTTCCCTTAAAAATCTGCAGAGCCATCCCAAACAAAATTATCACAAAAGTGGGGATAATTATTGACTCACCTCTCGTATAAATCTAAAATTTTAGATTGCTGTTAGTGGTTTGCTTCTTGTGTGGTGGTCTGTGTCCATGTTTTGCTGTCATTGCTGTCAAGAGTGCAATAAGAACACATTTGGTTTAAGTGATTCTGTAGGACTTCTGTTTCGTGGAGCTGTCATATACAGTGCATCCGGAAAGTATTCACAGCGCATCACTTTTTCCACATTTTGTTATCTTACAGCCTTATTCCAAAATGGATTAAATTAATTTTTTTCCTCAGAATTCTACACACAACACCCCATAATGACAATGTTAAAAAAGTTTACTTGAGGTTTTTGAAAATGTATTAAATATAAAAAAACTGAGATATCACATGTACATAAGTATTCATAGCCTTTGCCATGAAGCTCAAAATTGAGCTCAGGTGCATCCTGTTTCCCCTGATCATCCTTGAGATGTTTCTGCAGCTTAATTGGAGTCCACCTGTGGTAAATTCAGTTAATTGGACATGATTTGGAAAGGCACACACCTGTCTATATAAGGTCCCACAGATGACAGTTCATGTCAGAGCACAAACCAAGCATGAAGTCAACGGAATTGTCTGTGGACCTCCGAGACAGGATTGTCTCGAGGCACAAATCTGGGGAAGATTACAGAAAAATTTCTGCTGCTTTGAAGGTCCCAATAAGCACAGTGGCCTCCATCATCCGTAAGTGGAAGAAGTTCGAAACAACTAGGACTCTTCCTAGAGCTGCCCGGCCATCTAAACTGAGCGATCGTAGGAGAAGGGCCTTAGTCAGGGAGGTGACCAAGAACCTGATGGTCACTCTGTCAGAGCTCCAGAGGTCCTCTGTGGAGAGAGGAGAACCTTCCAGAAGGACAACCATCTCTGCAGCAATCCACCAATCAGGCCTGTATGGTAGAGTGGCCAGACAGAAGCCACTCCTTAGTAAAAGACACATGGCAGTCTGCCTAGAGTTTGCCAAAAGGCACCTGAAGGACTCTCAGGCCATGAGAAACAAAATTCTCTGGTCTGATGAGACAAAGATTGAACTCTTTGGTGTGAATGCCAGGTGTCACGTTTGGAGGAAACCAGGCACCGCTCATCACCAGGCCAATACCATCCCTACAGTGAAGCATGGTGGTGGCAGCATCATGCTGTGGGGATGTTTTTCAGTGGCAGGAACTGGGAGACTAGTCAGGATAAAGGGAAAGATGACTGCAGCAATGTACAGAGACATCCTGGATGAAAACCTGCTCCAGAGCACTCTTGACCTCAGACTGGGGTGACGGTTCATCTTTCAGCAGGACAACGACCCCAAGCACACAGCCAAGATATCAAAGGAATGTCTTCAGGACAACTCTGTGAATGTCCTTGAGTGGCCCAGCCAGAGCCCAGACTTGAATCCGATTGAACATCTCTGGAGAGATCTTAAAATGGCTGTGCACCGACGCTTCCCATCCAACCTGATGGAGCTTGAGAGGTGCTGCAAAGAGGAATGGGCGAAACCGGCCAAGGATAGGTGTGCCAAGCTTGTGGCATCATATTCAAAAAGTCTTGAGGCTGTAATTGCTGCCAAAGGTGCATCGACAAAGTATTGAGCAAAGGCTGTGAATACTTATGTACATGTGATTTCTCAGTTTTTTTCATTTTTAATAAATTTGCAAAAACCTCAAGTAAACGTTTTTCATGTTGTCATTATGGGGTGTTGTGTGTAGAATTCTGAGGAAAAAATGAATTTAATCCATTTTGGAATAAGGCTGTAACAACAAAATGTGGAAAAAGTGGTGCGCTGTGAATACTTTCCGGATGCACTGTAGATACCTGTAGACAGTGTTAACATGAGTAAACAATATGAGTGTGAGCATTCTAATACCAACATTATAGCATAGAGTTAGAAAATATGATGACAATGCATTACATGTATGAATCATTATACAGCATCATCTGCTGCTATTCAGGCTCATGTAACATCCTCATCACTTTATTGTGAGATTGGGAGAATCCAGTTGTCATGTGTTGGTCTGCATTTAATTTGTTTTTGGTTTGGTAGTCTATTTGATTTCTTTCAACATACAAAACATCTTGGGGTCACTCTTTAAAGAAAGGCAGGAGAGAAGCGTGGCCTTGTTGTATTTTGCTGACTATTTTAGATTGTGTTCCCACAGCACTCCCCCTGCATTTGCACTCAGTGATTTATTATGATATGCACAAACATTCAAGGTTCCTGGAACCCTTTAATAGACTTTCTTATAAATCTAGATGTTTCTGCATCAGCGCCCAGGCCTTAAGATTGACATTGAATACTGGCAGAGAGATGGAAGACCTGTAAGAAAAGGGTCAGTGCTTTACATCACATTTAAGTAAATCAATAGAGCAGAAGACTTGTGCCAAGCACCAGTTGCATTGCTTCTTTTCTCCTGTAAGGTTTATTTGTATATCTTAGATGCCATTTTCTGTTTAAAGCAACTCTAAATTTTGAATCAAAACAAATTGGACAATATATATTTAATTAAAGTTTAAGGGGATGACTGTAACTATAGTTAAGTAGTGTGAACGTCACCTGGGCACAGACAGGCAGACATGTTGTTTTTCACCCACCACATGTTTATTTACAAATATATTTACAAGTTCAAAAGTGCTCACACAACCCCCAAAGTCCTGGCCACACACACAATGCCTTTCTTCGGGCTGCCTCCACACTCTCTTCTCCTGCTTAGTCCTTCTTCCACCCGACTCCAGCCCCGAATGAAGGGAGGCGGCCCCTTTTATTATCACCCGGATGTGCTCCAGGTGGGTTCCGGCAATCTTCCACGGACACACCCCTGTGTGGCTGCATCCCCGGAAGCACTCCGGGTGTCCCTGCTCCTCTTCCCCCCAGCACTTCCTGGATTGGTGGAAGTGCTGAGGTCCAGGGCTCCAATGGCATGAGGGCGCCCCCTGGCAGCGACCACGGTCCCCTACAGGGTGGAGCTTCAAAGCTCTGTACCCGTGGCCCCCAAAGGAACCAGGGTGGTCGCCCCCAGATGGTCTGGGGAAGGCACAAGCCCTCCTCCGGTCCTCCTGGGCGTCCCGGCCGGGTCGCCACCCCAGCCACCTCTGACAGTAGTCAAGTAACATGATATGATAAAGTCAAGTAGTTTGAAATTTGAAATAACTGACCTCAGGGCAGACATTGTAGTTTAGCAACTAAAGAGTATTAACTTGAAAAACAGCGTTAGGGGTTGAAATGCATAAATGGGTTCTGCGTACGTTAATCTGTGTAGCTATTTACTGCCAACTTAACATGTTACAGTCTCATTAAACAAATATTTATTGCTTGATGTTAAAACTTGCTTCTTAGTAAGGTACTTTTCTTTAGACAGTCCTTTAATGAATGCTGCCATATATGTTAAAGTTTAGTTTATTACTAGTGTGAGCTTGTGAACAACAAGAAAAATGTTTATTATCAGAAACATGTAAATACTAAAATGTCAACATAAATACAGTAGGGAAGCTATATCTAGTGTCCACTGCTGTACTGATACAGATTTTTTGCAGCATAATGTTTTTTCATCCACTAGATGGCAGCAGAATACTGTCTCAAGAGTTATTTGGGCTTTACACAGTAAAGCGGATTGTTAAATATCACCCCGGGTCTGACTCACGGTTAACCGTAATAACATAGAATGCCAAGCCTTAGTTACACTCCGAATTAACACCAAGGAGGCTAAGAAGTATCTGTAAAGATATTGGTATAGCTTACTTATGAGCTAAACAAACAGGCTTGATGGACTGAATGGTCTCCTCTCATTTGTCAATGTTTTTTATGTTCTTATGTTCCTATTACGCTGCTTCATTAATCTGTGCAGGTAAGAGTCACATTTTATTGTAGAGTTTTTTTTTACAAAAAACATTGTTCTATAAATACTTCTGGAAAATCAGAGTAGTACTGTACATACAAGTAAAGAGCTTTTACATTAAAGACAGGGTTCTTGACCAATACATTTGGAGAAGGTGGGTCTTGGGTTCAAAAGAGATAATCTATTGTAATCTGTGTGTAGGTCAAAAGCAATATGAATGTGTAGTCTTTGTGACTATATTATGGAGCTTTGAAAAAAATATTATTCTCTAGCTGCTGTTTAGACAACTGAAAACAGTTTTTATTTCAAAAATTGTAAAGCCTACAGATGGAGATTGGAGACAGTTTTTTTCTAGATTACGAGTAAGAAATAACTTGAGGGTTGCTTTCACTTTAATTCAATATAATAATATGGAGCAGAATTATGAAATCACTGTGATGTTTCTTACCTATTGTTTTACAGCAGTACATTGTCATGTTATTTTAAATCATTTGCTTTGCTAAAATAAGAATGATGTTCATCTTTAAAGTAGCAAATGAAGTTGTAGCAACCCAGGTATTTACTTTTTTCACAAACTCTTTGCAACCTTTCTCTTCTCTTCAAATATAATTCATGACTCAGCATTTATGACCCAGTTATAGATAACTCATAACCTAAAGTCTAAGAAACAATGATGTAAAGGAATACAAACACATTAACAGACCAAAATCAAGACAGAAAGTGAAGAATCTAAAGGCAAAACAATAATTAGGATTTTAAAATAATTTAGAGATCGTGAATGAAAAGCTAGCATTGACTATTCTGTTTATTTTGTGAAAAATATTTTTACTATCTGTAAACAATAACATATTTTTCATATTTTACAATCCGTGTGTTGTCAATCTGACTAATCATTCTGTATTTGAAACCTCACATAATTGCACACAATAACATTTCCAGTGTTAAATTACCTCTTACAGTGTTAAAGTCACCACTTAAGAGGTGACCCATATTTACACTTATTTCACTGTGCACAAAAACCTTTATGATGGAGGGCCATGTTATAAAGTGCTGTAAAAAGCTGAATTTGAGAAACCAGATGCAAGCAGAAAGTCCTCTCAGCAGTTTATTATTGCAGCCACACATTCACCTTCAGCCCAAGAAGCTCTCTTTTACAATTTCTGTCTCCTCAGTTCTTTAGCATCCCTCACATGGCTAATCACAATATAAAAAGCGCCACTGTTAAGGTAACTGTAGCTGCAACCTTAAAACACAAAGTTCAAATATTAAACTTGCAAATGTATAAATTACTTAAATTAACATTTTGCCTGGAAAAGTATGATGTTATACTACTCCTTTCTTTAATCAAACATGAATGTGAAAGTTTTATGTGTGGTTCGGTCCTAGAGTGACTGTATTCTCCTCTTTACACTCTTTATTACATAGCCTACAATAGGATTCCCCAAATCCCTTATTCTTACCGCACTGTCAGGGTTGACTACTATTGTAGTTCAATACTCCCCCACCTTTTTACTTCTGGTAACCCCAGGCATTTAGAAAATGTACCAGAGGACACTGGAATGAAAGTTACACATTTATTCATCTTTTATTGTAGATAATATGCTCAAAAATATAGGAAGCATATTAATGTGAGTGTTGGTTAAATATAATGAAACCTGATAATAGGCTACCTGGTAGCTGTATATATTAATGTCTTTATTAGACTCTGATCCGACGTGTTCTGGCATGGCTCTTGATCCAGCATGCCATCTGCACAGGGCAGAAGAGATAGCTCCTCCCATCACAAAGCAAAATAGCAGACTGAGAGAGAGACCGCATGGATTTGCAGGCTTCATTTATCTAATTCTTATGCTATTTGAGACACCGTTTGCAGAGTGCAGGTGTCAATGATTCAGTGCAGGCAGATTCAGCCCTATTCTAGACCAGGGTTTACTTCTGGAGGGGAAACGGGTGCCAACCTATCTCTTCCACACCAATGTTAATGTCCTAGCCACCTGTATTCCCCCAGGCTTACTGATGTGGCCAGTCAATTACTGCTTTGGAATTTTACCTGCACGCAGAGCACTTATTTTGAGCTGGTCAGTTAAAACTGTTCCTGAACCAGGATTGGCTTAGACAGCAATTCTGTAATTTTTAAAATATGATATTGTTAGACAGAAAAACATACTACAAAATTGTTTAGCACTAACACAGAAATAGCATTAAAAATAAATAAGAGGAAAGACAGTTTTGTAAATAAAAAAGACTAAACTGCAATAAATCAAAAGACTCTCAAAAATAATTCACAACACATCTGTTTATTTTTCTTCCTTTTCCACTGGAGAGCTATGGGGAGATGGCCATCCTAAGTAAGGGATGGCACCCTATCACAGAGCACGTTAATGTGCACATTATGTGGGTGAACTTTAACAAATCTTCAGAAAATACACAAATGAAAAAGGAGAGAACACATTACACACAAGACACCGTTACCAGAAATCAAATTTCTGTTCAAGTGTTGTTTGTAGACAGTGCTACCTGCTACACTGTCCTCGTAATGAGCAACAATTAATATCTAAGAGTATTTGTATAATTCTTTTCTTTGTTCAATTAAAGTCATGTAGCAATGTGCTCTAGCCCTTACCCACAATTAGGTTAGTATTTGCTTAACCACCTCAGTTGAAGTGAAAGGTCTGAAGAAAAGTCACTGTTTCTTTATTATCATGTCATATCTTTTAAGAAAGAGACTTTGCGCATCCCCAATCTGGCACATTGAGGTCAGTGTTGAGTAATGAAGGGAGCACCTGCCTGACAGTTGTGTAGACAGCAAATTATGTTCATTTATTATAATTATGGAACATTTATAAAGGTGATCGCTGTTGTTAATTGGGTAATGCAGAAGGGCAAAGATAGATGCAACTCGTTCAGCAGCTTAACAAACACGCCATGTGCATCGCATTTTGAGATTCCTTTATGACCTTCCAGTGATCAGAGCTTACTAATTAGCAAAGGCAAATCTTCATAAAGAGAAAAAACAAAAATACATTTTCTTTTGTGCCTTTCAACTATTCAGATGAAATTTTTCCATCTCTCCCCAGAAGGAAACGCCCAAATAAACCAATACATTAAAAGTCCAAGTCCACTAAATGTTTTTCTTTTGTTTAAAGAATAAAACATTTAAATAAATATGTTTCAGTATAATAGAACATGTAACAAATAAAATCAATAATGAAACTGCAGAAAAGAGTCTCCTAATGTATTATTAATGTGCTGTGTAATTAAGAAACTGAAAAGAGGAACCGTCCCCAGTAGACTGTTTCACCCTTCGGCTCTGAAAGCAGCGTGAATGTATTGTTCAGCTTTCAATTAATTTATTTGTATATATTTTTTTAAGTGATCAATTGTTTATTTTATTTAGAAGAATTAAGGGAATGTTCAAAAACAGTTGCTCAATGTTGTTGAATAAAATTCCACTGCTTGCAACCATTTGAAGCTCTAAGCAAGTCCATCTGTTTATACAGTACCTATAAAAAGTATTCACCCTATTTGAAGTTTTTACATTTTATTGTTCTACAACATTAAATCACAGCGGATTTCATTTGGCTTTTTTACACTAATCGACAGAAAAAGACTCTTTAATGTCAAAGTGTAAGCAGATCTCTGCAAAGTACAGGCAATCCCTGAGTCACAATGGAAATCTTTAAGTTGAGCTGGTAGGTAAGTCGAAAAAGGTACAAACAGTTCTTATTTAATACCAATAGTCAAATGTTTGTCTTAGTGTCTAGTATATATTTTAACTTTCTATTTATATATAAGACTTAAACATAACACAAAAAAAACACTAAAACATCTTAAACATAATCATACAGCTCAGAATAATAATACAGTAATAATAAAAATAACTGCACACAGTATTTTACTGAAGAGAGGGGGAGAGAATCTTTATCTTTAAAATTGCTCTGATCGTTGACCACTACAGTCTATTGGTTTTCCAATGGCCAATGCAATCACTTTACTATTTTCACTTTATTTTCATTTGTGATCATTTTCGTTTTCTTTGATGCATCACCAGCACTT
The DNA here is from genome assembly GCA_026402145.1 of Polypterus bichir lapradei. NCBI lineage: Eukaryota > Metazoa > Chordata > Cladistia > Polypteriformes > Polypteridae > Polypterus > Polypterus bichir. The sequence goes on along the minus strand of JANRMT010062803.1, from coordinate 412,454 downwards.
ACATCGAATTTACGCTTTGGGGGCATGACTCCAAGGGTAAAACAGAGGAAGATGTAGCCCAGATGCAAAGTTTCACACTCAACACAGCCCACCAACTGCTAAGCCCAGAAGGCAGAAGCTACGTAATGTTTTCATGAGCGTCACATAAAATGTAGTATTTGTTTTTGTTATTATAAACCATTCTGTCTAATTCAAATTTTAAAAATAACATTTTGGCAGTCCATTCTGAATTACTAGTTTTCTGTAAGTCAGATTTTTTTAACCAGTCAGGACCCAGAGTTGTTTAAGATGGCGTCGCCACCTAAATTATTTCCATAGACTTTGTTCTTAAAATTCACTTTCCAGTCTTTTCATAAATTATATTATTTGACCTTAATAACATAATGACAATGAAATCAAATGTTGTAGAGCAAAAAAAAAAACTATTAACTTTACTTATGTGGCAAAGATAATTGCAATAGAAATACACAATTTACAAATATATGTACAGAATTTAATAAAACAATCAGAAATACAATATTTACTATGATATGTATTTGCGTACTAACATTCCACTCGTAAGTTAAACCACGGTTATCATAAATGTTCATCTTACTTACACACTTGCTCCAGTCGTAGCTAGGGATCATTGTTGCCTTTAAAGAAAAAAATGAACAAACACCTTCAACTGCATGTCCTCAAGCCAGGTAACAGGAAAAGAAAAACCAGATCTTCTTGAGTGTCTTCTTGCTTATATTCATTTGCTCCAACCTGATTTACTCATCTCACTGGGCTCCACCACATTTAGCTCCTTCATACGCAACTTGCGTCATCAGAATAGCATTCTCTCCAGCAGTTGTCTGGGCAGCACCAGCATCTTCAACTCAAGGAAAACACTTTCCTTAAACTTGTAAGCCTTCTCTCTCTTGGTCTCCAGACTTTTGACTCGATACCTTTAGTCACGATTTTTAGTAACTTGTGCTGGGTCTCCTTGTCTTTGCCCATCTCTTTGCATCCTCTGTGTAACACTTTTGTTTCTATGGCCAGACTGCTGTGTTTCTATCCCTCCTAACCACTTTCTCTGTGAAAGCGAACTTTTGCTAACCAGCCCAGTGTTTCCTTTGACCTGAACTTTAAAGCAGGTTTTGTTTTTTCTTTTCACTGTGCCCCAAGATGTCTACCTTCTGGCTCTTCACTTCTCTCTTTTTTAATCCAATCCAGTCCCAACTGGCTGGGATAAACCATTCAGGAGCACAAATAGCCATCATTCAAGGCTTTACATCACCATGTGCTTTGAAGGAATTGTAAGGTACGGTCACTGACATTGTAGTGGCTACACAGACAGCTTTTGCCTGGGGTCTTCACTAGACGCAGTTTTATGTGAGAATGGCCAAGGGAAAAAACACATATGACATTTCAGCTAGTGTTTGCCAGTAGGAGAAGATCCTATGGTCGAATGAAACCAAAATGAGCCTTTTGGCAATCAGACTAAACATTAGGTTTGAACACTGCACACTATTAAAAACACACCATCCTCACTGTGAAGTAGGGTGGGGGCTGGAAGGCTTGTGAGGATAAACTGAATGCATCAAAATACAGGGAAATCCGGGAGGAAAACCTGACGTAATCTGCAAGAGACACAAACCTTGGGAGATGATTTGTTTTCTAGCAAGACACCAAGTTTAAAGCAAAAGCATAAAAACTACCAAGTTATTGCCCTAGAGTGGGTGAGTTAAAGTTCAGATCTCAGTCCAACTGAGAATGTGTTGCTGGACTTGAAAGTCTGTTCACTCACAATCTCCATGAAACCTGGCCGAGCTTGAGCAGTTTTATAAAGAAGAATGGGGAAAAAGTGCGGCATCCTGTGGTATAAGGCTGAATGATAGAGACGCGCACACAGACTCAAGGCTGTTGTGGCTGTCAAAGACGCATCTACTAAATACTTACCTGAATACTTACGCAATCAGGTATTTAGTGTTTTATATTTGTAATCTATATTTTCATTTTTACATTAAAAAGTGTTCTTCTGTTGACCATTGTGAAAAAAACAAAATCCACGCTGATTCAATGCATAACAATAAAATGTGAAAACCTCCAAGGAGGAGGGTGAATAGGTTTTGCATAGGCATTGTATTTTAAGAAAATATGTTTTTTGTCTTCTTGGCCTCACCAGCCTGTGATCTCTCTCTCTCTCACACACACACACACACAAACTGGATTGGTTGTAGCTATGTGCAGTGTTTCAGAGTGAGAAATAGATTCAAGAGTCTTTATTTGTCACATACACAGTGTAGTGAAATGTGCCCTGAATTGGCACATGAGCAATAAGTTAACAAATTAAATTTAAATGAAAAAAGAAAGAAAGAAGAAATTTAAATTAATAAAAAGAAACTTAAAAGGGAAGCACTAAGGTGATACAATATATGGGGGATGTGTATGCAGTCATATGAAAAAGTTTGGGAACCCCTCTTAATTCTTTGGATTTTTGTTTATCATTGGCTGAACTTTCAAAGTAGCAACTTCCTTTTAATATATGGCATGCCTTATGGAAACATAAATTTGGGCACCCCGACAGAGATATTACATCAATACTTGTAGTTGAGCCTCCTTTTGCAAATATACCAGCCTCTAGATGCCTGCTATAGCCTTTGATGAGTGTTTGGATTCTGGATGGAGGTATTTTTGACCATTCTTCCATAGAAAATCTCTCCAGTTCAGTTAAATTTGATGGCTGCCAAGCATGGACAGCCTGCTTCAAATCATCCCATAGATTTTCAATGATATTCAAGTCAGGGTACTGTGACGGCCATTCCAGACCATTTTAGTTCTCCCTCTGCATGAATGCCTTTGTAGATTTCGAACTGTGTTTTGGGTCATTGTCTTGTTGGAATATCCAACCCCTGCGTAACTTCAACTTTGTGACTGATGCTTGAATATTATGTTGAAGAATTTGTTGATATTGGGTTGAATTCATCCGAGCCTCGACTTTAACAAAGGCCCCAGTCCCTGAACTAGCCACACAGCCCTACAGCATGATGGAACCTCCACCAAATTTGACAGTAGGTAGCAGGTGTTTTATTTGGAATGCGGTGTTCTCCTTCCGCCATGCAAAGCGCTTTTTGTTATGACCAAAAAATTCAATTTTTGCCTCATCAGTCCAAAGCACTTTGTTCCAAAATTAATCTGGCTTGTCTAAATGAGCATTTGCATACAAGTGACTCTGTTTGTGGCGTGAGTGCAGAAAGGGCTTCTTTCTCATCACCCTGCCATACAGATGTTCTTTGTGCAAATTGCGCTGAATTGTAGAACGATGTACAGGTACACCATCTGCTGCAAGATGTTCTTGCCAGTCTTTGGAGGTGATCTGTGGGTTGTCTGTAACCATTCTCACAATCCTGCGCATATGCTGCTCCTGTATTTTTCTTGGCCTGCCAGACCTGGGTTTGACAGCAACTGTGCCTGTGGCCTTCTATTTCCTGATTACATTCTTTAGAGTTGAAACTGAGAGTTGAAACCTCTGAGATAGCTTTTCACAGCCTTCCCTTAAACCATGATACTGAACAATCTTGGTTTTCAGATCTTTTGAGAGTTGCTTTGAGGATCCCATGCTGTCACTCTTCTGAGGAGAGTCAAAGGGAAGCACCACTTGCAATTGACCACCTTAAATACCTTTCCACATGATTGGACACATCTGTCTATGAAGTTCAAGGCTTAACGAGCTAATCCAACCAATTTGTTGTTGCAAGGAATCAGTATTGAGCAGTTACATGCATTCAAATCAGCAAAATTACAAGGGTGCTCAAATTTTTGACAAGTTTTTCACATTTGATTTAATTTTATACAACTAAATACTGCTTCACTAAAAATCTTTGTTCGGAAAACACCCCAGTACTCAGATGTTCCTAGGAAATAAAAGACATACCACTTTTATCTTTTTTGTTGAAAGTAGAGTCAATTATTATGCAAGCTGAGATGACTTCCCAAACTTTTTCATATGACTGTATATCCAAAGCATGACAATTCTAAACAAGATCAGAACTATATACGTATGTAACAGAATAGTATATCTATGTACTATAAGGTGCAGTGTGCTAGTTTGATTGTTAAATAGACATAATGACATGGTGGCAGCTGAGAAACAATAATGTAGAGAGTTCAGTCTGTGTTGATGAACATTTGAAAAAAATTGTGGTAGCATGTCCAGGTTAAGAAGTCTTATAGCCTGTGGATAGAAGCTCCCCTGAGCCTCTCTGTTCTGGCCATAATACTCCTAAACCATTTGCCTGTTTTCAGCAGGTTGAACAGATAGTTACTTGGGTGAGATGAGATTAGCATTTCTAAATCTGTGGTTGTGGACCTCGAACACAGCAAAGTACGTTTTTCTTTTTACATTCTGGGAGAGCAACGACAGCATTTATACAGTTCAAGTGCATCTGTGTTTTCTTCATAAGTGAAAATAGAGATCATTGTGAGAATAACCAACACATTCGTGAAGTGATGTCTGTTTTGTCAATGTTGTAGCAGACTGTGGCAGTAAAGTCCTTCACCAATCAATTTACGTACCTTTTTGTCAACAATGGATGTGTGCTTGAAACAATTAGTATGTGATTTCAATAATCAAAACCAGGCTTTTGCACATCGCTGCTTTGCTTCCATTCAATGACAGAATAAGGACTGAGAGGAGCAAGGCTTGCTAGTTTGGCCATTCAGTGAGAATAGCTTTGGGACCAAGCATAGCATAATGGTTAGAGACTGGACTCACTGGACGGGCTATATAACTGAGATGGGTGGTAACTCACGGGAAATTCCTAGAAACCATTACAATGGATAGGCTGGTTTAATCCATCCAGTTCAGTGAATTGTTACCAATGCCCATGCCAGGCTGCTCACGTTAGGGGTTGCCACACCAGATAATCTTTTTCCATATCTTTCTGTCCTTTGCATCTTGCTGTGTTACACCCATCACCTGAATGTCCTCTCTCACCACATCCATAAACCTTCGCTTAGGCCTTCCTCTTTTCCTCTTGCTTGGCAGCTCTATCCTTAGCATCTTTTTCCCAATATACTCAGCTTCTCTCCTCTGCATATGTCCAAACCAACGCAATCCCGTCTCTCTGACTTTGTCTCCAAACCATCCAACCTGAGCTGACCCTCTAATGTACTCATGACTAATCCTATTCATCCTCGTCACACACAATGCAAATCTTAGCATCTTTAACTCTGCCATCTCCAGCTCTGTCTCCTGTTCTTAGTCAGTGCCACCGTTTCCAAACCATATAACAAAGCAGGTGTTACTACATTCCTGTAGATCGTCCCTTTCACTCTTGCTGATAACCGTCTGTCACAAATTACCCCTGACACTCTTCTCCACCCATTCTACCCTGCCTGCACTCTCTTTTTTACTTCTCTTCCACAATCCCCGTTACTCTGTACTGTTGATCCTAAGTATTTAAACTCATCCACCTTCGCCATCTCTACTCCCTGCTTCCTAACTATTCTACTGACCTCTCTCTCATTTACACACATGTATTCTGTCTTGTTCCTACTGATCTTCATTCCTGTCCTCTCTAGAGCATATCTTCACCTCTCTAGGGTCTCCTCAACTTGCTCCCTGCTCTTGCTACAGATCACAATCTGTTTAATCTCATCTTTCAGCCTGTCCATCACCTTTGCAAATAAGAAAGGGCTCAGAGCCAATCCCTGATGTAATCCCACGTCCACGCTGAATGCATCTGTCACTCCTACTGCAGACCTCACCACTGTCACACATCCCTCCTACATATCCTGCACAGCTCTTACATACTTCTCTGCCATTCCCGACTTACTCATACAATACCACAACTCCTCTCGAGGCTCCCTCCCCATTTATCTGGGCTTGGGACTGGCACAAAGAAACACACTGCTTTGTGCATCCCCTGTGGCTGGGTAGGTAGAGAGTACAGTGAAATAAAATGTTTTAATAAAGTTGTATTTACTGTACTATGAAAGAGGTTTTCATTAGTGATACTTTAGTCACCCCTTAGGGTCATTTTTAACTTTCTCTAAATGTAGTATAGGTAAATACTATAATTATTGGGATGGGATGAACATTTTGATTTCAAGTTTTTAGTAGATTTTCATATTTTAGGCACCTCTGAAACAGATTTGATTATTTTCATAGTGATTTCTGTTTTCCTGTTTGTACGTGAATATGTGAGTCCATGGACACGATACCTCAAAAAAATGAATCAATCTGAATGAAACTTGGCATGGTTATTAGAATTTTAAAATGCTAGAAGGCACAAGATTTTGCTCTACAGAGATAATGATTTTCCATTTTTCTGGGCATATTTCTGTTCCAACAGAATATTTGGAAATGGCGAATGCACATTTGTTTCAATAAGATATGAATTTTCCATTTCAATCCACATCATTAAATAATGACCTACCCTATTTTACCGCTTATATTGCAGGTTTGTATAGGAGAAAATCTTGTGCACAACATATCAGATTTTTTTACCATTGACCTATGGTCTGACAGGGGTCACTTTTACCAGAGTGACCTAAGCAATGTAGTCTGAACTGTCACATGAAGATGGTTTGAAACAGAGTCTCCTGCAGCAGTTCCAGCAACAAATCTATACCAGCATGTGAGCTTTTTAAGATAATAGAAGCTACTGATGTTGTTGCTTACACAGCAAAGCAGGTGTCTGCTGCTGATATCTGCAGCACTATAATTAAAGTAGGTCCAAGCTGTTCTGTCATATACAAAAGCCTTTACAACTACAGAGCTTTGCAGATTAGGTAGGAGAATGTGTCGATTTTGACACTGCAGATCCTTGCAAGAATAGAAATTATCTGTTTTGTCACATTCATTGTTTGTAAACTTCCTTATTCCACTATAGGGTAATGAGTCAGAGCTGCAACCAACATCATCATCTAGACTGGAAGCAACTGAACAGTACAGGTACCTTATTGTAAAGCATATTAACTCACACTTGCCAAAATAATATGAAGTTACTGTCTCTTCTCAGAGGTTTTCTCAGGACTACGCCCCTTGTCAGCAGCATATCCTTCTGAAATGGTAGTAGTGGGGCTCGAAGTTGGGGATCCCAGATTACAGGACAGCCTTCTTTGCCAGCCAAGGTAAATGAGAACTCATCCAGAACAGTGTGTTGTTAGGCTTCTATTTGTCAGGGTACCTGCAATGCATCAGCAGGCTCCCTTTTTCTCTTCAAGCCATGCTCCACTCTCCCATCCATCAGCAGGTCAAAGAACAATCTGCCTGTCCTCAGGAATTCACTGTGGGTGATACACCTTACTCAAATGTTCATCCTCCCTCAGAAAACAGTAGTGGGACTCAAATTCAGGGCAATCTTCTTTGCTATGGTGCCTATAAAAAACATATAAAAAATATTCACCCCCTCGGAAGTTTTCACATTTTATTGTTATGCAACATCAAATGCTAATGGCCTTTTTGGCACTGGCCAACCCAGCTGTTAATTGTCAAAGTGAAAACAGAACTCCATAAAGTGGTCTAAATTAATTATATATAGTACAGGCCAAAAGTTTGGACACACCTCCTCATTCAATGTGTTTTCTTTATTTTCATGACTGAAGGCATCAAAACTATGAATGAACACATGTGGAGTTATGTACTTAACAAAAAAAGGTGAAATAACTGAAAACATGTTTTATATTCTAGTTTCTTCAAAATAGCCACCCTTTGCTCTGATTACTGCTTTGCACACTCTTGGCATTCTCTCGATGAGCTTCAACAGGTAGTCACCTGAAATGGTTTTCACTTCACAGGTGTGCCTTATCAGGGTTATTTAGTGGAATTTCTTGCTTTATCAATGGGGTTGGGACCAGCAGTTGTGTTGTGCAGAAGTCAGGTTAGTTGGGCGATCATTTATTATACACCTCCAGGCTGTGTAAGGGCTATTTGACCGAGAAGGAGAGTGATGGCGTGCTGTAAATGGTCATGAAAATAAAGAAAATACATTGAATGAGGAGGTGTGTCCAAACTTTTGGCCTGTACTGTATATAAACCACAAAACAATTAACTACATTGATGTAATTACATCTTCTCCCCATGTCTGCATGGATTTTTCTTCTGTTACTATGTTTTTCTTAAATACTTAGACCAGGGGTGGGCATTGTCAGTCCTGGAAAGCCGTTTTCATTTCAGTTGCTTAATTAGAAACCAATCCTTGCCAGTTTCGGACCTTATTTAATTCTATGGCTTTTTAGTTTGCATTGCAAAGTTATTATATCATAGATTTTTTCTTTCCAAGGATATCATCCAAATGATTTGAAGCCTAAAACAGATAATTTTCAGTCTGTCACATTTTTCTATTAAGTGTTTTATCAAACAGTGCATGGTGAAAACGAACACACACTCACACACACACACACACACACACACACACACACCCACACCCCCACCCACACCCACACCCACACCCACACACACACACACACACACACACACACACACACACACACACACACACACACACACACACACAGTTGTAAATAGAAACAAGCTAGATGGAGAACTGCTGGCTGCTTTGTCATTTATATCTTATTGCTAATAAGGAGCCAGTAAAACAGTGAATGCAGCTGTTTAAGACTGACATAAGCAATTAAGGTTGGGGACCCTTAACAAGAAAGACCACTAAAATAAAGAATCAAAATGTCACTTAATCAACAAGTGCTTCATCAGCAATAATTGACTTCTCATTAAGAAGGTGGGTTGGAAGAAAAACCTGCAGCCACTGCGGCCCTCCAGGACTGACATTGCCCACCCCTGACCTAGACAATATTCAGTTAATGGACTCTCTAAATTGATCACATGTGGGTAATTGTAGGCTTTTGCATTAGTGTGCCTTGCAATAGACCAGTAACACGTCCACATCTGCTTTATACAAGAATAGCCCCAGTCTCTGTGACCCTTGACTAATTTAAACAGGTTGGATGATGAATATGTGTGACATTAACTCTTCATTTATATGCTGCCTGTTAAGTTGAGAAAAACAAAAAAAGAAATTAGAGCTTGTCCTGCATGGCCCTTAAGATCAGTAGACCAAAGGCAGGAGTGGTGTGAATCTAATCCTGAGTACTTTATGAGTGGAAAATGACATGTTACAAACATTATGAACAGTCAGTCTGAATCTGTTCTTTCAAACAATGAGGGCAGACCACAATCCCCAAAAGATACCAATGTGGCCAACAGAAGAACATAGAAATCATACACAGAAGACACACAAGGCTGGGAATCAAACCCAGGTCTCAGGATAGTGATGAGATAAGGCCACCACCTTCACCACTGAGTCACCTATTGTTAATGATTTTAATTATTACAATCACTTCCATTGAGAATACACATTGCAGCCTCAGAAAACTGCACAGTTTTATGTTTGCAAGCTTTTTTTTTTCCCTTTTCTCGTGTACACAGAGCTGGATAGATTCCACCCTAAGGGTACCATTACTCACTTCATGTGTTGTGAGAACTCAGTGTGCCACTTTAGCCCAGTGGCAGAAAGAAACTGGCGGTGTGAAGCTTAGACGCTAATGATTTATACAGAAAAAAAGTACTTTTCCAGCTCTTTAATCATGAAAGGTGGCATGTTTTACAGCATGGCATAAAATCACAATAACAAGTGTACATGATTTAATAGCGTTACAGAATTCCTAATTGCCCTCATAAACTATAATCTTCTATCTGCTGTGCACCTTGGTACATAATAAATTGTCATCTCTTCTAAAGACACCATCCAGTAGTGGGAGAATGTCCCTCGTTTGCTAACTGTAAACAACATACAGGTACAGGGAAGGATCTGCACTTCAAGGAGCTGTGGGCACATCATAAAAAGAACATAACATATTAAAATATATTTCTAGAGGGAATCATAGATCTGAACGTCATAGACATCAGGATAATTGCGACAAGTGTCCGCATTAACCTCATTTTTGTCTGCGTGGGAGTCATAAGAATTAATTACATCTCCCTTGTCTGTCTCTGCCATCCCCACCGTTTTGCCACTGGATGCAGTCTGAATTATTCTTCTCATTCTAGGAAAGGCACAGCCATGGTTCAGGAGCTAAACTTGCTGCCATTTATCACAGTTTTTAGATTGGCCTCCCTCTGAAGCTCCCTTTGCTCTCTCTCTCCCTTTCACCCTTTCTTGATTTCTTCCTTTTTTCATTTTCTTCATCTATCTCATTTTTGAAAATGACTGCTGAAATGCTGATTTCTGCCAGAAGATGTCACTTCTGAGAGGATGAAGCCTTTCGAGTACATTTGTTAGATACACTCAACAAATGAGAGCTTTTCATTGTGTGTTTTTAAGGTGCTTTTGTTATATTCTGAACTTCTGGTTGATAACATCCACAGCTTTGCACCTTTGAACTTGCCTTATGGGATGCCTTGTTTGGATACATCATTTGAAACCCACATCTATCTTTATTAAATTTAAAACACATGGGACTTCTGATAATCTATTGGGCTGAGTCAAAAAGACTATTATGTGGTATAAGGTAGTCCAGAAGCTCAGGACCAGAATTTGTCTATTGCAGACTGACACATCATTGGACACCTTCAACCATTATACGTAGATATTCAAAAGATGAGAACTCACACTGCATTTGTCTTCCAAGTCTTTCTCCAGTTTTTATTACATTGAGTCAGATAAATGGGGTGGTGGCCTTGCCAATGATCTGTTTTTAACAAATCTTTTATATATAGTTATTTATTCCTGATAACTTATCATTCTCTCTGTAATACTGTGAAGCATGGGTTGCTTTTTTCAATTGACCAGTAACGGCGCACTGCACAATAACGTGCCGTGAATACACTTGACTTGTGCATTCCTAGTTTTCATACACTTTTTCTGTACGTTTAGCATTTGTTTGCTCAGAGGTTGATGTACTTGCTGCTTCCAGAGCAGCTCTTCTTTTCTCCACCATAGCGGCCCACTTCTTCTCTTCTTCTGTCAGCATCTTTTCCCATTAAAACTGATTAACTCAGTGTTTGTGTTGTAGTATGTTTTCTTTAATTTTTCACTTAAGCTGGCACTTAAGTCTTCAATCTGCCTCAAGACTGATTTAAGATATGAAGAGGTAGAGGAAGTGACGGCGAAAGTGGTAGGGATGAGAATAGTGCCCATACGCATGCGCTGCATGGCTGTCCTACCGGCCGATGCTGAGAGTTGATTCTACGATAAAATAAAATAAAAATAAAAAAAAAAGGAATAACCTTGGAGGTCAATCATCACCCTGAAAGTGTATAGCAGACATCACGTAATATATGTGCACCACATTTCAGGTCAATAAGTCAAACGGTTTGCGAGTTACAGGTGATTTAAAGTCCTGGACAGGCAAACGGACAACCAGGTAGCGTATTACATATAAAGATAGAGACATGTAAAAAGAAAATTAATTTTTACTCTCATCAAATCTGTTGCTGCCCTTTAAAAAGTATACTTGGTCCTCTTCTTTGTAAATTCAATGTCTTTTATTCCATTTTATAATGTGACATATACTTCCAAGAAATAAAAAAACAAAGTTCATGCTGAAATAACGGACGTCATACATTAAACTGTGTACAGTTGCTCAAAATTTTTAAAAAGGATTGGGACTGCAAATTATGAACTCAGTTAAATTTTTTATGTAGTATAAATTCATATGCTGCTGGCACCCTGCCTGGTGTTTTATTTCCTGCCTTGAGCCCTGTGTTGGCTGGGATTGGCTCCAGCAAACCCCCGTGACCCTGTAGTTAGGATATAGCGGGTTGGATAATGGATGGATGGATGGAAATTCATACTCAAATAGAACTCTCTAGAAGCATTGGAACAGTGAAGTCAAATTGATGTTAATGCTTTGTGCACAATTGTGATTGAGAAAAGACTGATAAAACTACAAAATGTGCCATTATGTTTTGATATTTCTGTTCACATTTGTACACTTTCACATTTTAGAATAATATTACCAGTAATTATATTCTTCTTATTTTGCTTCTGTTCTCCTAATCTCTTCCTTCTGCAATAACTAATTAGGTAGACACAAATAAAACTGAACAATCTTTTTTCATTGGTTTTGCTTCCTGAAAATTTTTTGATGATTATGACAGACAGCTTCAAGCTGATGTCTTAATAATTTCAGATTGATGATAAAAATATGAGATTAACTTTTATTGAATTTAGCATGTTTAGTCCCTTAATGATGCTGACACATTACATTAGTTCAAAACTGACTAAAAAGATTTTGCTTCTGATCTTCATTTACACTCAGCATCTGGTGCTTCTTGTTTCAGTGTACAACAATATTAGGCCAGTGTAGAAGAAAATCCAGAGGAAGACAGAAATAGTTCAATCAATTTGATTTTTATTCAGTCACAGTTGAGTTACCTGGATTCTGCATTGCAAGGCAGAAGAGCAAAGTTACATTTTTCGATTGGCTTTTAATAATTTCTTCTTCCTCCCCCTTCCCCTTAGTTAAGCAAAAAGCATAATATTGTTTACTTAAGCATTTTATTTTATTAAGCTAATGGGCCATCTTTTCTTATTTTTTTCACTTGTCAGATAGACCCTAAAGAAGGAAAGGTGATCTTTCCTGTGTCAAATAGACGCGTTTCTTAAGAAACTAAAAATTGTCTTTGGTCAGCTTACTGCACACTGTCTTATGACAGATGCCTGTATGAATAATCTGCCATTATAGCAAAACGGCTTTGTCAGCTATTAACCCTAAGTAGCTTGCAAGCATTTCATTTTTCTTTCATACCAGCATTGATGGATTCTTCCTGCACTTATTCTATTTTTCTGCTGTTTCAAAGTCCTGTTGAAACCTTTCATTATGTTCATCACTGACTGCACTGCAATTAGTGGAGATAACGTCCAAGTGCAAGTGCAGAAAATGAATTTTTAGCTACATGTTGCCCTTCATGTTTTCATATGCTTGAAGCATGTAGTTAATCAGCAGGATATATGGTGTTCTATAGTTGTCAAGAATATTCTCAATAGTATCCATGAATTTCTTCCATGCCTTTTCCACTGCCCCCACTAGCATAACTTGGAAGTGCATGTCATCGATGACATGTCTGATTTGTGAACCAACAAAAATGCCTTCCTTAATCTTGGCACAAGTTTTTCAAATCCATTACCTTCCTTGTTTACTGCTGTCACAAAATTTATAATCACTCCAAGTTTTATATAAAAGTGGATGCAAAAACACCTTTGCTGTGTCGACAAGTGGTTTATGTGCCACATGGACTCAAATGCTTATGGAGCGGCCAGTTCTTTTTAATGTAATATGCTCTTTTGCAAGGCTGTCACATTCGCAAATGAAACAACAGTATATAGGATATCAGAGCTGCATTCAAGTTTCCAACTGTACTCCTGTGTTCTTTATGATCTCATTTTAAAGTAACAGTCTCCATCCACTGGATTAGTTCCCTTCCTAATTTTAAACACTTCTGTCAAGAATCCTCTTAACCTTTTAACCTTTTCCTCAAAATGAATTTCCTGTAGCCCTGAAATTAGCCTAGTTGTTCTTATCCGGACTTTTTCTCCCACTGCTTGGTCCTTTTTGTATCCTGGAGACCAAAACTGCACACAGCACTCCACCTGAAGTCTAACCAGTGCATTATAAAGCTTCAACATAACTTCCTTGGGCAATATACACTTGTTGTGATGTGAGATTTTGCATATAACTTGATAAATGTTTTGTATGTCTTTATTTATAATTTAGGCAAACCAATGAAAATTTTGTGAGAGGTATTCCTGTTTGACACCCCCCCTTTTACGACTGTCTCTTTGTAATTTTATAGGGGGATGTGTCTTAAACCAGTTTGATGAGTATTTCTCTGCTAAAGTCTTTGAACCCCCTGCAAGGAAGCCAGGATGTTTAACATATGGTTTTGGGGCAGGAGATAAGATGATCTATTCCACCCATTGGTCTGAGATATGGCTGTCTGGATTGGCTGGAGGAATTGGAGAGAACATCTATAAATGTACTTGCTCAACCACATTCTCTCTCTCTTACTAACATCTGAAAGAAGCATCTCTCTTACCAACATATGATGAAGAAGCATCTCTCTTGCTAACCTGTGATGATGAAGACAACACAATGAAGAGCACAGCTCAGCAGCCATATTGAACAGACATGTGGCTGAAAGCTGAGCACCAACGATGCCTTAACTAGAGACATTTTAAGTAACTACAAGTCTGTGTGCCACCTGAATTACACATCACCATTTTATCAGGTTGTATGATTGCCAATATTCAAATGTACTTTGCATTTTGTTATTATTTATGAATATTATCAGTAATACATAATTTTATGTGTAACTTAACTCCTGCTTGTCTTTTTACTACATCTAATTGCCTGAGGTTATAGATATAGAGGGGAAGGTGGGGATAAGTTATATAAAATAATATCTTATAAACAGTGGTACGTCTGTGAGATTAGGTATTCTAAGGCTGCATATTAATAATACAATAGGGGAAAGTAGAGCAATACATATATTACTCTACCAAGATAAAACAACACTTTACACAAAATAGGCACTATATAACCTGACATTCTGTTAGACTTCTTAAAAGCTTCTGAACACTATCTTGAAGATTCCTAAAACCTTCTCATAAGCTGTACTTTTGATAGATAGATAGATAGATAGATAGATAGATAGATAGATAGATAGAT
>JANRMT010062803.1:358927-393994 GCA_026402145.1 Polypterus bichir lapradei | reverse complement strand
TATCTATCTATCTATCTATCTATCTATCTATCTATCTATCTATCTATTTCCATCAGAGGAGAGCAAAGAGCCAGCAGCAAAAACGTAACAATTACAAATGTGATATCTTCCTATTGCAAAGAACACCAAAACACATACACACAAGTATCTTTTATTATTCTGGGCCAGTTATGAATCTTTAACAATTTTAGAGGAAAAGTACAGTATAAGCAAGGCAATAATCCACTCGGACAGAGGACCAGGAATCAAACTCAGATAAATGTAGCTGTGAGGTAGCTGCGCTATCCTTCAATTTCCATCAATGAAGCATTAGTGTGCTACAGTAATCAGTAATATTGAAAGAACAAAAATGGAAAGCTCTGCTTTATTAGTGGCAGGGTCAAAAATTAACTCACATCTGTGACATAGGAATTCAAATCACTGCCACTGTGCTGCCTGACTATGTGTTTAATTAATGTAAAAATATTTCTTAAACTGCTGTGGCTGTTTAAAAATTTCCAAAACTTTGGACACTCTTCAGTTTCAAATCAGACATGTCCCTGTCAGAAGGGGACTTTGTTTTTTGATTTCCTGGATAATCCAGTTACTGATTGTGTCAGGGTTGTCTGCAGGATGTAGGTATTGCTGTCTGTCAAAGGAAGTCTGGCTGGTTGAGTATACAAACAATACCAAGTTGTGATAATAGACCTGCTCCTTCCTTGGAGGATGTGTGTATTTACCTGACTTGGAGATTACATGTCTGACACTATTGGTTTCTAATCAGCATATCTGTACTTATTCATGATTGGTAACAATACATTTTTTTAACTTGTGTTTTCATTAATTGTTAAACCCAGGAAATGTAGATGTACCATTGTTTAATCTGATTGTCCAGAACTTATAATGGCAGGGACTGAAGGAGATTTAAACTCCTGGGCAGGAGAAGGCAGGAGGGACAGTCCACTGAGAACGCTGTCAAGACACTCGGACAGAGCACAGGGGCTCGCAGGCAGATGAGGGTATGTGGCTGGCACGACATAAGGCACAAGGATGGCAACACATACCCCGAGGCTCCACAAGAAGACGGTTATGGGTCCACAAAGTGAGGGAAGCTGCATGAAAGGACCAAGCAAAGCTGGCAGATGAAAAGTGAGGTGTGCCTAGGTCACAGCAACACAAGGAGCCCAGAGTGGAGAAAAAGAACGACGAGGAGATGCTGACAGGGATTCCACGATTTGACAACACTTCTGTTGGGAAATGAGTGTCCAGTGAACAGAATGCATCGGTGGACAGTTGGACGATGAATTGTTGGGGTAACAGTGCACAAACTGGACTCTGCACCACTAAAGGTTGTATCCTCCAAACCTGTTTTTGAAGGACCTTTAGAGTGTGGACTGTGTGTTTCCTTTTAAAAAAAGGAAATTCATTCTTAAAATTGATAGATTTTGTTTATGTTCATTTATCCTTTTCATGTACTTATTATTGTCTTGTGTAATAGAAGTTACTGTTGCTTTTCCTGATATTACTGTTGTGTCTTTCATTGTGTGTTTACTCACCACCCAATTTAAAGAAACCTGTGTGCTATTATTGGTAAATTTCAGGAGTTCCCAGTCTCTTAATAAAACTGGGTGGCATAATCAGATATTTAAATGGTGTCTAAGTTAGATTACCTGTAAGTGTGACCAGACACCTGTCAAATAATCCCTCCAGGTGCCACCATGTTTTAAAACATAGATAGATAGATAGATAGATAGATAGATAGATAGATAGATAGATAGAAAGAAAGAAAGAAAGAAAGAAAGAAAGAAAGAAAGAAAGAAAGAAATGGACAAAAACACATTTTCATACCTCTTAAATGCAATTCATTGTTGACAAGGGCTTAAGCTTGTCCCAGCAGATTTGTGGAAAACGAAATTTAGAAGAGGTGCTAATAAATGAAAGGGACTGCTCAAGCATACATGCACATGATTCCAATTTGTAATGACTGATTAATCTAAAAAAACCCATGAAGATACATCAAGGCCAGAAACATATTATGGAAGTCAGGAATTGGCCTCTGGAACGTTTAGGTAGCAGTGCTAACCAATGGGTAACTTAGGCAATATCGCTAAAACATAAAATAATATGCATTGTCACACACGTGCGCATGGGAGGCAGCTAAAGGGCTTGAGTGAAGGCAGTTCTGAGGCATGCTGGGATGTGGCAGAGTGCACTGACTCTTTTTCTCACTTCCCTGTAGACTATTCCTGGGAGACTCCACCTGGCTCTCTTGACATCACTTCCGGGACCGAACTAATGGAAACAGACCTTACCAGCTCCGGTCCCCTGATGTCACGCCCGGGCCTGATCCAATGAATGATGAACACGTGCCCGATCCTTATGACCTCACTTCCTGTCTTCCCCTTTAAAAGCCTGCCCTTTTTCCCTTTTCCCTCAGTCTTGTCTTGGACTAGTTGTATACACTTCAGTGCTGTATCTCTATAGAAAGAACGACTTTGCAGCCGGGATACGAGATTATACGGGTGGCTGCCCCAAACCTTTTCTTGAGTATGTCTCAACTTTGTGACAGCATATGTTACTTATCTGTATATCTTATTTTTAATTGAATTCTTATATTTCACAATAGTGACAAATATTAATGTTTACAGTGTTAGCTAAGATCAGTTGTCAGTAGAGGGTGGAAAAACTAATACTTGATACTAAATAGATCCTGGTGAAACAAAAACTCAGGGGGCTCATGTTCGCTAAGAAAAGTCAAATTCTCTCAGGTTGTAATAGAGGGGACTTGTTTAATGTGTAGTAAGCAAACAACAGGGATGCAAGTGTAATAAAATTGTATAGGAAACATTATACTGCGGTGGGTTGGCACCCTGCCCAGGATTGGTTCCTGCCTTGTGCCCTGTGTTGGCTGGGATTGGCTCCAGCAGACCCCCGTGACCCTGTTTGGATTCAGCGGGTTGGATAATGGATGGATAGATGGAAACATTATAATTCTGAGGAATTTGATTTAATGCCACTTGAAATTTCTAATTTTTGTTTCTTATCACTGTCATTTATAATAAACAGATATGAAAAGGATATAAATGTCTCCACTTACCTTCTGTTGCTTCCTACTGCTATTTATACTGGAGTTTTTCTGTGGGCTTTCTCCACAAGGTTTCAGCATCTTTGAACAAGTGGCATGGAAACAAGGGCAAGGTTTACATAAGATAAGCTTATTAGTGTTTTCTGTTAAGTAACCAGAGTTATGCATTTCAATATTGTCCTGTTTATCATGGCATTGGGAAGGAGGAGTGTGCTGCATGCTGATTGGACATGCAAGTAATCACTCCACTGTACTCTGTACGTGCCACAATGGTACATGTACTTAACTACCACTACTGCAAATACAGAGGCGGAGTATGTAAACATAACAAAAATACAGCATATATAATAAAAAAATATAAAACATACTGTGTCATGTGTCTCAATTTATAGTGAGCACTATGAAAAAGAAATAGAACAATACAGTACATAAGTGGATTCAGAAGGCTTTTATACCCATTCAGCATTCTTACATTTTGATATGTTGTATCCTTGTCTAAAATGATTTAAATTATTTTTCCCCCCTCATCAAACAACACTTATTACCCGGACTGACACATTTTTGCAAACATATTAAAAATAAAACAATGAAATATCAAACTGACACAAGCATTCAGACCCTTTACTTAAAATTTTGTTCTGGTGCATCCCATTCTATTGATTATCATCGACTTGTTTCTACACCTTTTTTGGACTCCATCTGTGGTCAGTTCACTTGATTGTATATGATTAGGAAAGGCACACACCTGTCTAAAGAAAGTTCACAGTTAAAATTGTATATCGGAAGAAAAATCAAGCCAAAAAGTCAAAGGATTTCTATGCAGAGCTTAGAGATTGTGTTGAGTCACAAACCAGGGGACGGGTACAAAAAACAAATCATGCAGCATTGAGGGTTCCCTAGAGCACAGCTGCTTTCATAATTCTTAGACATAAGAAGTTTGGAACAAACACAACTCTTCCTAGAGCTGGCCACCCAACCAAACCAAGCAATCATGGGAGAAGGTCAGAGAGGTGATTACAAACCCAAGCACTAGAGCAGGAGAACTTGTGTGGAGATAGGAGGAACTTCCAAAAGGAAAACCACCACTGCAGCACTCCATCAATCTGAGCTTTCTGACAGAGTAGCCAGACAGACACCCCTCCTTAATTAAAGAAACATGGAAGCTCCCTTGGAGTTAGCAAAAATTTACCTATAGGACCCTCAGATGGTGAGAAACAAGATTCTCTGGTCAGATGAAATCAAATTTAGCGTTATGTATGAAGGAAACCAGGCACCGCTCATCACTTATACAATACAATTCCCACAGTGAAGCATGGTGGTGGCAACATCATGGTGTGGGGTTGTTTTCAGCGGCAGGGACAAGGAAATTAGGCAGAGTAGGGAAATCTGAAGTACATACAGAGATTTCTTAAATGGAAACTTGCTCCGGGGTGCTCTGGTCCTCAGATTGGGATGAGGGTTCATCTTCCAACAGAATAGTGGTGACCCTAAGGACAAAGCCAAGACAACACAGGAGTGGCTTAGGGATAACACTGGGAATGTCCTTAAGCTGGCCAACCACAGCCCAGACTTTAACTCAGTTGAACATCTGTACCTGAAAATAGCAGTCCACTGACGGTCACCATCCAACCTGACAGAGGTTGAGAGGATCTGCAGAGGAGAATGGCAGGAAATATCCAAATCTAGGTGTGTGAAGCTTGTTATGTCATACCAAAAAGACTCCAGACTAGAAACGCTGTGAGAGATACTTCAACTAAAGTACTAAGTAAAAGGTCTAAATACTTGTGTCAATGTAATATTTCAGTTTTTTACTTTTACGAAAATTGCAAACATTTCTAAAATTCTCTTTTTTTCTTTGTCATTCTGGGGTATTGAGTGTGCTTGGTATGGGGAAAAACTTACTGAAATAATTGTATAACAAGGCTACAACATAACAAAATGTGTGAAAATTGATGGGTGTCTGAATATTTTTTGAACCCACTGTTCAGAAATAATGAAACATAACAAAAAAAAATTAAATGTACAAATGTTACAACAAAAGTATATTTAGTGACTTCATTAGAAGAGCACAAAGAAGATAACAAAGAAGTTTAATCAATTCTTCAGAGAAAAAGATAAGAACCTATACCTCATCACTAAGTTTTAATTGTTTATATTAAAAAGCCAAGCTTATATGCTTAAAATTGCTTTTATATTTCCATTTAAAATTCATAATTATCCAGAATTCTATGTAAATATTTAGATATAATTGTAAGGTACGAATTCAGTATATATTTGCACTGCTCTGGCCAAAGGGAGAAAAGGATATTCTTATAGGAGGCCTATGATTAACTGTCTTTGACATCCCAATTTAAAAGTATGGGAAAAAAAATATCCACAAGAGGGCAGTAAAAACATCACAAAGTCCAATAATTCTTCCGTACTTTTATGCTTAATGTGTTTCCATTTTCTATTTCTTTTACTCTAGGTTCCTTTGTTGTCCTCTGATTGTTTCCTTCTGTTTTCTTTAGCTCCTTTCTGCTTCTCTCCTTACACGCTCTCTGCTTCACTCACTCTATTTCTAACCCAAATAACAGTGACATGACAAGCCAGCAGAGCCAGGCAACACTAAGATTTCTCCCGGTCAATGCACCCTGGCATTCATCATGGGAATCACTTTTTTTTTTTTCTAATCAGTTTTATTGATCTGCTCAGCGAAGGAAGAAGCAAAGTTAAGAAACAGCTTGTTTAAATGAAAACAAGGCTGACTGCCCCGCTTCTTTTTTTTTTTTAGATGTCAAAACTATGAAGTAATTGCCATCACCCTTAGAAATATGAGTATACAGAGAGTAGAAGAAGAACATTCTAGTGAATGTAAGAACTAATGGTACAGTTACAAGATGAAATGGCCAAGATTAATCAAAAATGAAGCCACTTTATTTAGTACTCATTTGCAGAGATACAGTAGCTGAAGGAAACCCTTACATCAATAGGCACACAGCTGGAACTAGACCTGAAAAGGTCAACTGGCCCATACCATTGCACAGTCATACTCCTTTCCTCTACAAAAAATTGGATCAAGGGGTTGAAACTTACATTATGACAGGGGGAACATTAATAATATCAACCAACTTTTATTTTATATGTAAGTTTCATTGTAGTCATTGCCGTCATCAAAGGGTGTTTTAGAAGATAACAATAAATATCGAATTTGATCCTTGAGGTAGGTGCTGACAGGTGTGACACGAGCTAGATTTTATGTGGTAGGGAAAACCTGGAAGGCAACCCGACAACAAGCAGCATTGCTTATGTCTCCTCTTCTTCTCCCATTTACTTGTTCTCTCTCTGCTTTCAGTTTATTTCTTCCTATCATTATGAAGAAACCATTAGTTTTAATTTATCTAAGCTTGTAACATTTTTCTAAGAAGAAACAGATTCTTTTAATGATAGCTTGATTTTGGCTTATTTAGTTTTTCATTTATTGACACTCAGTTTCTATCACTCTTTATTTTAAACAACCTCTTCCACACTTCTTACCACCTGTAAATGTTTTGCAAAACAAGAAAACTACAATCTTCACAATAAAGGTGGTCCAGTGCTATCCAGGGTCAAATGTTCAAATCCTAACTTGGACACTTAGTCTGTATGGAGTCGGCATGTATACCCCCCTCTTTTTGTATTTTTTTAATTATACATCCCAAAGACTAGTTTGATTGTTAAGTGGTGATTATTAATTGGTTAAAGTGTGTATTCGAGTGTGCCATAAATGATTTACTAGAACGCTTTTCAGAGATGGTTCCTGCCTTGTTCCTGGTGCTGCTAAGAAGAGTTCTGGCCCTTTTGATCTCAAACTGGATTAAAATTGGAAGTTAGTTCTTTAACTAGCAGCTAAAGGCTAACTAAAAGATCCAATTTAGTGTTGAGGGAAACGATTGGAATTCTATTTGCAGTGAAACACTTCCTGTAAAATTTGTACCATTGACTTGTTTATTTCATATCAGATTATGTTTTGTTGCATTCATTTCACATGTATCTGCTTGTCATTTAGTGGTTTAATAAAGTTCTCTAGCGAGAAAAATAACCACTGGACTTATTTCTTATTATGTGTAGACATTTTCTTAAGCATTGAGATTTGTTTAGATGTAATATGAATTTAGTTCAGGTGATTACAACAACAACATTTATTTATATAGAACATTTTCATACAAACAGTAGCTCAAAGTGCTTTACATAATGAAGAACAGAAAAATAAAAGACAGTAAGAAAATAAAATAAGTCAACATTAATTAACATAGAATAAGAGTAAGGTCCAATGGCCATGGTGGACAGAAAAAACAAAAGAAAACTCCAGATGGCTGGAGAAAAAAATAAAATCTGTAGGGATTCCAGACCATGAGACCGCCCAGTCCCCTCTGGGCATTCTACCTAACATAAATGAAACAGTCCTCTTTGGATTTAGGGTTCTCACGGAAGGACTTGAAGATGATGGTCACGTAGACTTCTGCCTTTTAATCCATCCATCATTGTTGGAGCATCATGATGCTTTGAGTAGGTGGTGGTGGTGCAGGACACCACCACAAAGAAACCGGAAAAAGAAACAGAAGAGAGAGTAGGGGTCAGTACGGATTTTAGAGCCACCATGAATAGTTATTATGATGAATTGAACATACAGAGTATCAGGATTAAGTTAAAGTGAAGTTATAAAAAGGTCATTAGAACATTAGAGCACTCTAGACGAGAACAGGCCATTCAGCCCAACAAAGCTCGCCAGTCCTATCCACTTATTTCTTCAAAAAAAACATCAAGTCGAGTTTTGAAAGTCCCTAAAGTTTAACTGTCTACCACAATACTTGTTCTCTTATTCCAAGTGTCTATCATTCTTTGTGTAAAGAAAAACTTTCTAATGTATGTGTGAAATTTACCCTTAACAATTTTCCAACTGCGTCCTCGTGTTCTTGATGAACTAATTTTAAAATAACAGTCTCAATCCAGTGGACTAATTACCTTCATAATTTTAAACACTTCAATCATGTCACCTCTTAATCTTCTTTTGGTTAAACTGTATAGGCTCAGCTCTTCTAATCTTTCCTCATAATTCAACCCCTGTAGCCCTGGAATCAGCCTAGTCGCTCTTCTCTGGACCTTTTCTAGTGCTGCTATGTCCTTTTTGTAGCCTGGAGACCAAAACTGCACCCAGTACTCCAGATGAGGCCTCACCAGTGCGTTATAAAGCTTCAGCATAACCCTCTTGGACATGTACTCCACACATTGTGCTATATAACTAAATTCTGTTTGCCTTAATGGCTTCTGAACACTGTCTGGAATTTGATAGCTTAGAGTCCACTATGACTCCTAAATCCTTCTCATAAGATGTACTCTTGATTTTCTGACCGCCCATTGTGAATTTAAACCTAACATTTTTACTTTCTATGTGTAATACTTTACATTTACTGACATTAAATTTCGTCTGCCACAAATCTGCCCAAGCCTGTATGCTGTCCTTCTGTAATGATATAACAGATTCCAACTTATCTGCTAATCCACCTATATTGGTATCATCTGCAAACTTAACCAGCTTGTTACTTATATTCCTATCTAAATCATTTATATACATCCATCCATCCATTTTCCAACCCGCTGAATCCGAACATAGGGTCACGGGGGTCTGCTGGAGCCAATCCCAGCCAACACAGGGCACAAGGCAGGAATCCAATCCCGGGCAGGGTGCCAACCCACCGCAGCATTTATATACAGTATATTAAAAATAGAAGCGGCCCTAGCATTGACCCCGTTGAACACCACTCTTAACATCGGCCAATTCTGATGAGGTTCCTCGCACCATCACCATCTGCTTCCTGTGTCTGAGCCAATTCTGCACCAATCTAAAAACATCACCCTGAACTCCCACTTCTTTTAGTTTGATGTCCCAACCTCTCATGTGGCACCTTATCAAATGCTTTCTGAAAATCAAGATAAACAATATCATATGCTCCACTTTGATTGTATCCTTCTGTTGCCTCCTCATAGAATTCCAGCATGTTAGTAAAACACAACCTCCCTCTTTTGAACCCATGCTGACTCTTCAGAATAACTCCTGTCCTTGCTTAATAATTCCTTCCATTAATTTTCTTGTGATGCATGTTAAGCTTACTGGCCTATAGTTGCTTGGATCTGCTCTGTCACCCTTTTTATATAATGGGATGATATTTTCCATTTTCCACTGCACAGTGACTTCCTAAATATATGTGTCAAGAGTTTATATATGTACTCACTAGCCTCCTTAAGAACTTGAGGGTAAATATTATCTGGCCCTGGTGATTTGTTTGATTTCAATATTATCTGGTCCTGGTGATTTGCTTGATTTCAATATTATCTGGTCCTGGTGATTTGATCCTGTTGTTGTGTTTGTACTGGTTATAAGATGCCCAGTTTGCCAATTGTAATGACAATTTTGGTGACAGAAACTCAAAAGATGCATCAGAAACTGAACTCAAACTTCAAGCTCCATGCATATGGAATATGTGATCCCTCATCTGCTTGGATCGTATTGGGAAAAAAGAAAGTGGGATGTTAGTTAACGATGGAAGTAAGGCGTTGTTCAGTATAGTGGGGTTTTCAGCATAGAAAACACAGTAATGTGCCTGGTGATCCATCTTAGTGTGTCTTGTTGTGGAGAGTATGCAACATGTTATCATAGCTGGACTTCTACACAGGCTAATCTGGTCATAAAAATTAATCACATGAATGAAAAATGTTTGTTCTTTCTTTTTCAAAGAAATATTCCTGCTGCTAGTCTTGCTGGTGGAGCCTCCTTTAAACACTCTGCTGTTAATGTATCTATAAAATAACTTCTCCACCACTTGTCAGTTACATGCACCCCATCATCCTTGATTTTCCTTGTCTCCAGTGAACTGTAGGTAGTGATGGAGGATGCCTTTTAGACAGTATCTGCGGCAGTAAGAGGATGTGGGCTGTCATAACACAAAGTATGTGAAGAGGAATGCATGGTGTCATGTTATAATAGTGACAGTTCTCCAGAAATGGCCAGGGCCAGCATTAGAGATTCTAGTTGATATTCTAGTTATTGTGAATAATGCAAAAGTGATGATTTTGCCAACTTTCAAAGCTGCTGTTCAATGTTCTCCTGCCTGCAAGGCAGATTTATTCTGCACATATGATCCCTTACAGAATTTCAGTCAGTTCACTAAGTGACGGCATGCAGATGACATTGTATAATGTCCTAAAATGGACACCTTAGTTATTGTGTTTGAGTCTAACAAAAGTACACAGGAATTTATTACCACTGCACACTGAAACCATATTATTGATGTCAGTTATGAAGACTTGTTGGCTTTCTTTGCACTTATTGTATATAAAAATTCAAAAGTCTGGCACTGAACTGTACTAATGAACTAAACTTTTAATTGATGGTCCTCATGGACCATCTTGGTTATGGATCATAAGTGAAAAACACTTTAGGTTACTTGCGAGGCGTTTGCATTCTGTTGACAGCAACTTACCTGTCACTTTGCACAGTTGTGACAAATCCTTTTTGAAAGCAAAATCGTTCTCAATGCTTTACATACTTGAACAGAATGTTGTTGATGACAAATCAGATTGTTTTGGAAAAATCATTTGATATAAAAAGTTACATAACGTGGACCACCTACAATTACTCAGTCAGCCATATCTCACCTGACCAACAGGTAAAGTTTATTGGTAACTGGACAAAAGTGTCTAGAGTCTGCAAACTTAGTGAACAAAACCTGCTGATATTTTTTCATTTTTTAATTTATTTTTAAACTATTTTCATATTTTTAGTTTTACTGGAAAATATGTGATACTGTTAAAATAACTCTGTGCCAAAAACACTTTTAAATGTTTTTCCTTCCTCTCTTCATCTGTCTTCTTCTCTCTTTTTCAATAGTTGAAGGCCCAGACTCTCTTTGTTTTTAATATTTGGCTGTGTGATGATGGCTCTCAATTTTAAACCTATACTTTGGGATTGCATACTCTGTCCCTGTCTCTCGTCCTGTGTAGCAACCATTCAAGTTTTCTACTAAGCTTTGACATTACATGCTAGATTTTTTGTAGTTCCCTCAGGACACCTAGGTGGGTTCCAAACAGTGATTTGCGCCTAGTAACTCCCTTCCTCCTAAACCTGCTAAACATGTGATAAAGATCTGCTGCACTCCTCTAGAGTGATATGAATGAAATACTCTTTTTCTACTAGTAAAAGAATCCCATTTCCATGACCACTTTAGCTTTGAAAGATACAGGGTGTTGTCCAAGAACACTATCCATCCATCCAGATCCAACCCGCCATATCCTAACTACAGGGTCACGGGGGTCTGCTTTAGCCAATCCCAGCCAACACAGGGTTCAAGGAAGGAAACAAACCCTGGGCAGGGCGCCAGCCCACTGTAGGACACATACACACACACACCAAGCACACACACTAGGGACAATTTAGGATCGCCAATCTACCTAACTTGCATGTCTCTGGACTGTGGGAGGAAACCGGAGCTCCCGGAGGAAACCCACGCAGACACGGGGAGAATATGCAAACTCCACGCAGGGAGGACCTGGGGAGCGAACCCGGGTCTCCTAACTAAATATCTCATTTTCCTTTCTGTAGTACTGTGTGTATGCTGGGTTTTTGGCTGCTATGTTTTATTTTAAATCAAGCTGGGTATTTTCAGAAAAGAAATAAAAATAATGTATCCTTGTATAATATGCTTACAGATCATAGTGACATATGAAGTATTAACCACATCAGTTACTTTTTTGTTTTGTGAACATTATATCATGTAATCGTGGTGAAGTGGGAATTAAGCCCTTACACAAAGCTTTGCATTTTACCAGTCAGTTTACATCCTCTTCCTCACTTGTGGTCTCAAAGTCTGTGTTAGTGAACAAACATTTGCAGATAGCTGCATGAATGGGTGTTTGGAATGACAAGAAGGTAGGCTGGTGTCAAAGGTGTTATGGTTAGCGTTCATAAATATTTTTCTGTTAATTTTTCTATGTGGTATTCCCAGGTAACTAACACTTTTTGGGACTCTTTTGAGACTCTGAATCTATTTATGTCATTAGTATTTTCTAATTCTGTCATTTTAGGGCTCTTAACAATATTTTAGGTCTTCCTACGACACATTTTCACAGGTGATGCTATTCTTTGTGATTTTGTTGTAAAGGTTCCTATGGAATTACTATAGGTGACACTTGATTTCATGCTACGTGTGATATTTGGGGTCATAGGTGTGAAGGTTGAAAGATGAAACTTCCAGATTTTCCAAGTCTGAAGACTTAACATATAGGCAGCCATGTTATCATCATTTGAGGGATCATAAAATCATGTTGTTGAAGCAAATACCCTAAGGATCACTTTCAGACACTTGAAGGACACATAGGAGTAAGGTCATATAGGCCTTGATTTATGACTAAAAAAGTTTTATGCCTCATTTATTTGACTGGTGTACAATAAAAGCAGTTTCCAGCATAAAACACTGGGGTACCGAGATGCATTTGACTAAAGGAAAGAGAATTCTCACTAAAAATGTGCCATTCAGCATGTTCTTGTATGAATTTTGATTTTGAATATTTTAAGTAAAACAGTTCAAGTTTTTTTTCCCCATAAGATTTCAGGCTTTGAAAGTGTCTCTGAATAGACGGAATGGAAATATCAGTTCAGCTCTTTGTGTTTTCAATGAAATAAAACGGAGTTATGTATTTTATCATGGTGGTGGAGACAGGCAATGTGTTTCATTTTGATTGGAAAGGCAAGAAATTAGTGACAGGACCACTACTATCAAAATAATGCCTTTCTAGGAAAAACAGCACATACTGTGGCTTCGGGTGTTCAGCCTTGTTCCTCCTTTTTAAGGCCATATTAATTGTAGACATTGACATGATACTGACATACATAGGAACGGTATAAATAAAGTTGTCCATTCATGCCAGCCACTGGATTTATGAGTATGATCCTTGTAAGTAATGGAGTCATTTCAGCTTTTTTTAGGCAAAAATGGGTTATACTGCTTCATCTGCCACACACACAGCTTTATGTCTTTTCTAACACCAGTGTCTCACCACCACCAATGTCCGGCCAATTGCTCAGTCACACTCATTACTAAGCCTCTGCCTTTTCTTGCCATGTGCATTCCTTCTTTGGCCTTACCTGAGTGCAGTTATTTGTGATTTATCTTTTGCTCATTAGTTTACTCTTTGAAAGTTCTTGTTTTCCCTGTGTTAAAGAGAGACAAAAGACGGAAAAAGTTTTGGGGGGATATATTGATGCTGGACAACAAAAAAATAACAGTAATTCCGCAGAGTAGTCAACACAGACTGAGTACAGTAAACCCTCGTTTATCGCAGTTAATCCGTTCCAGACTCTACCGCGATAAATGAATTTCCGCGAGGTAGGATTCTTTATTTATAAATCAAATATTTTCACAGTTAGAGCATAGAAAACCTGTTTACAACCTTCTAAATACGTTTTTTAACATTATTAGAGCCCTCTAGACATGAAATAACACCCTTTAGTCAAAAGTTTAAACTGTGCTCCATGAAAAGACAGAGATGACAGTTCCGTCCCACAATTAAAAGAATGCAAACATATCTTCCTCCTCAAAGGAATGCGTCAGGAGCAGAGAATGTCAGAGAGAGAGAGGGGGAAAAACAAACAATCAAAAATCAATTGATCAATTGGGCTGTTCAGGCTTTTAAGTATGCGAAGCACCGCCGGAGAAAGCAGCTGCAAGGAAGGAAGCAATGTGAAGGTAGTCTTTCAGCATTTTTTAGAGGAGCGTCCGTATCCTCTAGGCCAGTGTGCGAACAGCCCCTCTGCTCACACCCTCTCCGTCAGGAGCAGAGAATGTCAGAGAGAGTGAAAGAGACAGAAAAAGCAAACAATCAAAAATCAATACATGCTGTTCGGGCTTTCAAGTATGCGAAGCACTGCACGGGAAGCACATTGTATATCATTGAGGAGTTTTATTTAATATGTAATATGTGCTCTGATTGGGTAGCTTCTCAGCCATCCGCCGTTCCTTGTATGAAATCAACCGGGCAAACCAACTGAGGAAGCATGTACCATAAATTAAAAGACCCATTGTCAGCAGAAATCCACAAACCAGGGAAAAATCTGTGATATATATTTAGATATGCTTACATTTAAAATCCGCGATGGAGTGAAGCCACGAAAGTTGAAGCGAGATATAGCGAGGGATCACTGTATCCAAAAAAAAGGCCAAAAACCAAGGATTATGCGGGTGGTTTAAATAGCCAAAAAGAAAGAATAGGTGGGATAGCAAGATAATTCCTGGAAATTAGGTCATCATGGGGCACGGTGAGGAACAGGAAGAGGAGGATTAGGTCTGGCTATTCTCTTCAGAGGATCTGAAAAAGAGGTAAAAATGTTAGTCCACTCATTTAGCCCCTGTCCTGGCGATTTAATCTTATTTAGACACCCCATGCTGCCTCCGAAGCACACGTATGTGACAAGTGGCATTATCTAATCTTAGAATTTCTGTGTTACAGTATTTGGTTTGTGTTATGTTTTTATAATGCTCTACTTACCAATATTGCTTGTATTTTATTTGTATTTCTGTATCTGTAAACACATACCAAACAAATTCGTAGACTGAAGGAAATAAAAAGTCCCAAGTGAGTCTTCTACAGCCAAGGCTGGAAACTATTGTTAAGGATGACTAGAATGTTATACGACAGATCATCTGTATAGCAGGATTTCATTAGTAGTTTCTC
Source organism: Polypterus bichir lapradei (assembly GCA_026402145.1). Classification (NCBI taxonomy): domain Eukaryota; kingdom Metazoa; phylum Chordata; class Cladistia; order Polypteriformes; family Polypteridae; genus Polypterus; species Polypterus bichir. Next base: position 379,185 of record JANRMT010062803.1, on the reverse strand, counting down.
CAGCATTCATTCCATTTTTTTTATTGAATTTAGAATTATTACTAGCTTTGAGCAAATCACATTGTTTTTGAATCACATACAATTTCGCGAAACTAACACTAAAATTCAATACACTAATGATTTTACAAAAAGAATATCAAGCATTATTGCTCCCTAAAGCCTTCTTTATACTTCTGTGTTCTTTTCTGCAGCTGGGTAAAGCATGTAATCCATATAACAACTGTAAAATTAATTCTGTTTCTGCCTGTCATTTATATCACCACAAAGGAGATGCTTCATGTCATACTTTTTTAAAAATGTGACAAGAAGCATATTTTTCACACAAAGTCACACTAAAATGCATCATCAGGTACATTACTGTGTTTTCTCTGAAGGAGAACTCAGTACACAAAAAGTCAACGCTGCCAAACAGCACCACCCTCCTTGCCATTACCTAGAAACCACTGTAATGAACAGGGGGCATAGCAGCACCTCAAACCCCAGACACAACTGCACAACTCAGGCCTGGTTACAAACAGAATACTTTTTAAAATTTTAAAGTACCTCCAGATCTTTTCCTAAATCATACAACGCACAATCTTTGTATCTCATTCCACTAATATAAATCTTATTGTCTCCTTCCACACCTCTCATATAGCCTCATTCACGCTTCTCCCAACTCTGACCATCCATACAGGAAACTTGGTTTCTTTTATGAATCAGGAGGACTTCCAGTGCTGTCACATTACATACAGGCAGTGCTTCCAGGTCAGAAGGAAGTTCTTTAAACTGGGTGGCACCCATGTACCACAAAAGGGCTGTCTCACAGGATTGCAATTCCCAGCCCGCCCTGCAGATATCCATGCAGGCACTATAGCCAAGGAAGACGCCACCTATTATATCAGGGTTGCAAATAGTCCATAACATTAGTCTCCCTCAGTCCTTACGTTAAACTGGCTCCCTGGCCTGGTTAGAAACTGACTGGAAAGCCAGCCCATGCCTGGTGTCCATGACATCACCTTTTCCTAGTCTCTCTATTATAATAAAAAAATCTTGGGACGAGACGTGACTTTTTGAGAGACTTTTTGGAATGTCCCACGAGATGGAGACTTTTAACATGAGATTCTTTCAAGTCACACTATACTTACGACCTTTGGAAGCAAGTCCCGCGAGACAGTGACTTTTGACATTAGATTCTTTCAAGTCACGCCGTTTTCAAACAAGACCACGGTAATCTAACCTCTCAGTTGTGTGAATGCTTTTGTCATACATACTTCCTGTGCTCTCAGCTCTTAGTCGTGTATACAGTAGGCTTTTAGCAGACACACTTCCTGCGCTCTCAGCTCTTATAAATATTATCAGGACAATAATTTTATACATTCTAGACATGTCAACAACTAAGCGAAGAAGAAAGAGCAGGGACATACATTTGAAAAAGTCAGGTAATTTATTAGAGATAAAGCAACTAAATTCAATCATGGGCAGTTATACGTTGCATTGTCACGATGTAAGTCCAAACACGGAATCAAAATTCAATGCGATCTTGAAGAAAAGTGAATTCCAAATATTGTTTTTTACTGAGGTTTTAAAGTAAAACTGAAAATAATGCATATGTAACAATTCCCATGAAAATAACAATCTTTTTAAATTGCATATCCGGTTAACCAAACCCGGGGGTGAGCGAGCAAAGCAAGCAGGGGGCAGAGCCCTTTAGTATTTTAATACTAATAACCAGAACTCACATGCAGAATTAAAGAAATACTCCATCCAAAAATGATATTTTTTTACATGTTACTTAGGACGTCAAAAGTTTGTAGTTGTGTCTGATAAGAAATTTTTAGTGTCATGTTTTTGAATTTACATAACAAAGTTTCTTAATGAACAGGTCCTAATGGTCACCAGTTCTAGACAAGTTCAAATAATATCAAAAACGTCTATGAAAATATCTCCTGTTACTTGTGGCGTGTAATCCATGTGTCATGTCATTCAGTCATATGGTCATAATGGGGAAAATGCATGTATTTTTTTGATAAAATACTGTTAAATAAATAGCTGTGGAAAATTAAAGCAGTCCACAAGCAGGAAGCCTTTTCACACTTTTAAATTGAACACAGGCCTCTTGAGCAGTTAATGAGGGGTAAAAATGGGCCTTTAATTCAAAAGTGCATTACTAAGAGAAATGGCTTCCTCGTTGTGGACTACTTTAATTTTCTGGAGTTATTTATTTAACAGTATTTTGGAAAAATGACATGCATTTTGCAAATTACGAGCACACAATGTGATGACTTTATGTGTGGATTATGCCCCACATATAAAGTACAATTTTATCATGGAGATTTTAATGTTTGTTCTTGTTGGTCACCATTGGGTCCCATTCTATCAGAAACTTTGCATTGCCCATTTTAAACTGAGAACATGTATTAAAACATTTTCTCACCCATTGCTCCAAACTACATGGTGTAAGTAACACACAGTATGCAAAATATTTTTGGATGGAGTATTCCTTTAATTTATAAAAAACATCTTCAGATAAGAACTAATTATCTTTTTTCTTGTGTGAATGTCATGAATTTTGGTGGAAGCAAAACAAAATTAATTGCAGTAATGAGTTTTGATGCAAATTTAATTTGGCAAAAACTGTTTTGAGCATCAGTAGCTATTACTATTTTTCTCTGTTTTCTTTAATATTTTTCAATTGGCCTATTCATTTTGTGCATTGTTGTCATTGGCAACAACATCTGTTGTTGGTCATGTGAACAAAAGCAAAACAGCATGTGATGTCATCATGGCACTTATGAAAAGTTGTTTTTTGTGTACAAGGCTATAATGTTTAAATAACAGCTTGATGTAGGTATGGCTAATACATAGTACTGTACATGAGCCAGAATAATACGGAGAGAAACAGGCATGGCATCATCTGTTCTGCTGATATGCAAATTGGAGTGGGCCTCATCTGTCAGGAACACTGGTGTTTAATAGGAGCCATTACCTGATTCTCAAAGCCCTTCATTATGATGAATGAAAGTGCAATTTAACTGAAATATTAGAGAGAGACTACATTATGCCTTTCTTGAATCTTTAAGGAATCATGGCTGGCCGAGGTATTTTTTTTTCTTTGATTATGTGGTGGTCAATTATCATTTCCAGTGTTTACTGTCTGATTCCTCCAAACCTTTCCAGTTTCCAAACAAATGCTTAACATCAGGAAAGAGAGAGAGCTGGCCTTAACAGATAAAATAATATAACATTATATAATATTTTATATATTACATAATGGGATTCAGCTGCACATAGTACTAGGCATTACCTGACTGTGGGCACCAGGTACCATATTTTACATGCATTAAGAGCCAGCATATCAACTATTTTCCTGAGGCACAAGTCATTACTAGGATTTGAACCTGTACCTTTCAAGGTGACAACACATCAATGGCGAGCTCTGTTTCCAGATGTTCTGCACCATTTCTAGGTTTGCAGAATAATTATTAACTGAGAAGTTTTTACAAAGCAGTAGGTGTCAGATAACAGAACATTGCTTTCTTAGTTGAGTAATTGATCGCATTTTTTGAACATATCATTGTGCCAACAGTAGGATGATAGGGAGCCAAAATGTAGGAGGAAAAAATAATTAAATAAAGAGTGCTGTGGTAAGGAAAAAAGAAAATAGCCAAAGGTCTTGGCAGAGCTGAAACTCTGAACTGTACAAAATAATAAGAAAGATTGCTGTGTCATACAGCATCTTTGGATCCATGAAGCATTCAGGCAGGAAAGTACAGGAGTACCACAGTTCAGTGAAGAAGCAAAATTCTTAATGGAGTCATTTTCTCAGTGTCACCAAGAATAACAATCACAGAGAGCTTCAGGCAATTCTGGAGATCTGCAGTAGCCCTCCAAATCCTCTTCATGCACGCTGCTTCTGTCATACCCAGGGCTCTTGTCCCTTGGTTTTAATTTCCAAGATGTATTCAAAAAAGAAATATTTTCTCACAATTTTAGAACAACTATCACAATATCTGTGGTATCCCTTTACCAATGAGGAGTGTGTCTCAAAGGGGCCATTGGTGAAACTACCAGATGGCATAGCACGTGTGTCAGGTACCACAAAGTGCAAAAAGGTAGTAAATTATAGAAATGTGCTGTCTTAACACTGTACTGTTGTGTTAAAGCCAATGTTTATTAAGTACTTGTACATTGTGGGTGGAGCTCGTGGAGGCGGGGACACCTTGACATCACTGCTGCAGGGTCCTCACTCTGCCTTTATATTCAGGACAGAGAGAGGGACCCAATAGTGGTTCAGTGAATTTGTAAGGTATTGTTTCATGAGTTTTGAATTTTCTTAAGATTCTCTCTTTAGATTTTACTCTTAGATTGTAGATTGGGCTTGTTTGCTTAAGATTATTTTATTGGGCACATTCTTTTGTCCTTTTTGTGCATTTTCTCTTATTATTCTATTTTCTGTTAATAAAGCCCCAATTTATAAAGATTAACCTTTGGATTATCTTTAAAAACTATAATTTTACAGTTTTGTCTCCCTTGTAAAACATTTTGAAATATATGAGGCTGTGGTTGTATTTTGAACTGTTAAAGTCAGTTTCCTATTTTCTACCTGAGTAGGCCAAAGCCTGTAGGTAGTAGTTGGAGCCTGGCTGCCTAGGGTTGAAGCTAAATAAGGTTGTGTTCTGTTTTGCAGTTCATTTTGAAGGCCTCACACCCCTATTTCTCCATGTTTAAACTAATTTTCATAACATACACATTCATAAAGTATTTTTTAAATAGGTCTTATTTATTCACATCTACTTAAATGAACATGTCTGCTTTGCATAGGCTCATTCTGGTTATTAACTAGGGAGTATACACAGCAAAGAGTTTGGGCTCTCAACTGACAGTCACTCCTGTTTCAATCTTAGGCTGGATTAAGTTTCTAAGTCTGTTGTTTTTAATTCTGGCTTTGTATGCTTTTATCTTAAAATGGGTTTCAGCTTTCTTAATTAATTTTGGTTTTGGAGCTAATATTCAAACTACTTTTTAAACAACTCATGGAAAATATTCAACTTGATTGACATTTTTTGAATTAATAGTCTTCAATAAATACAACTGTTTCACTTAAAAAACCAAGAAAAACATTAAATACACCAACATAAGAGAAGGTTGAAATAGGTCTCTAAAACTAAGCAACTGGCTACCTCCCAATACTTCTAGAAAATGGAGTAGAAATTCATGCTTTACTCTTGAAATTTATTGTACTCTATTTCCATGCTGGCCATTATCCAAATACATTTTACATTTTGCGATTATCGAGATGTATATTTTTACATTGGGAACTCTGAATGTTTAAGTGATATACAGTGCATCCGGAAAGTATTCACAGCACATCACTTTTTCCACATTTTGTTATGTTACAGCCTTATTCCAAAATGGATTAAATTCATTTTTTCCTCAGAATTCTACACACAACACCCCATAATGACAATGTGAAAAAAGTTTACTTGAGGTTTTTGCAAATTTATTAAAAATAAAAAAACTAAGAAATCACATGTACATAAGTATTCACAGCCTTTGCTCAATACTTTGTCGATGCACCTTTGGCAGCAATTACAGCCTCAAGTCTTTTTGAATATGATGCCACAAGCTTGGCACACCTATCCTTGGCCAGTTTCACCCATTCCTCTTTGCAGCACCTCTCAAGTTCCATCAGGTTGGATGGGAAGTGTCAGTGCACAGCCATTTTAAGATCTCTCCAGAGATGTCCAATTGGATTTAAGTCTGGGCTCTGGCTGGGCCACTCAAGGACTTTCACAGAGTTGTCCTGAAGCCACTCCTTTGATATCTTGGCTGTGTGCTTAGGGTCGTTGTCCTGCTGAAAGATGAACCATCGCCCCAGTCTGAGGTCAAGTTCGCTCTGGAGCAGGTTTTCATCCAGGATGTCTCTGTACATTGCTGCAGTCATCTTTCCCTTTATCCTGACTAGTCTCCCAGTTCCTGCCACTGAAAAACATCCCCACAGCATGATGCTGCCACCACCATGCTTCACTGTAGGGATGGTATTGGCCTGGTGATGAGCAGTGCCTGGTTTCCTCCAAACATGACGCCTGGCATTAACACCAAAGAGTTCAATCTTTGACTCATCAGACCAGAGAATTTTGTTTCTCATGGTCTGAGAGTCCTTCAGGTGCCTTTTGGCAAACTCCAGGTGGGCTGCCATGTGCCTTTTACTAAGGAGTGGCTTCCGTCTGGCCACTCTACCATACAGGCCTGGTTGGTGGATTGCTGCAGAGATGGTTGTCCTTCTGGAAGGTTCTCATCTCTCCACAGAGGACCTCTGGAGCTCTGACAGAGTGACCATCAATTGCTCCGTTTAGATGGCCGGCCAGCTCTAGGAAGAGTCCTGGTGGTTTCGAACTTCTTCCACTTACGGATGATGGAGGCCACTGTGCTCATTGGAACCTTCAAAGCAGCAGAAATTTTTCTGTAACCTTCCCCAGATTTGTGCCTCAAGACAATCCTGTCTCAGAGGTCTACAGACAATTCCTTTGACTTCATGCTTGGTTTGTGCTCTGACATGAACTATCAACTGTGGGACCTTATATAAACAGGTGTGTGCCTTTCCAAATCATGTCCAATCAACTGAATTTACCACAGGTGGACTCCAATTAAGCTGCAGAAACATCTCAAGGATGATCAGGGGAAACAGGATGCACCTGAGCTCAATTTTGAGCTTCATGGAAAATGCTGTGAATACTTATGTACATGTGCTTTCTCAATTTTTTTATTTTTAATAAATTTGCAAAAATCTCAAGTAAGCTTTTTTCACGTTGTCATTATGGGGTGTTGTGTGTAGAATTCTGAGGAAAAAAATGAATTTAATCCATTTTGGAATAAGGCCGTAACATAACAAAATGTGGAAAAAGTGATGTGCTGTGAATACTTTCCAGATGCACTGTACATACTGGATTACATAGTGGAATAGTACTGGAAAAATGATACAGTGAGCTCCTAGAATATAACCACAGCCATATATTTCACTGCCTGATGCTGCAAGACTCTGAAACCGCAAGACTTCTAAACATAATCAATAATTTTGTTTTACTGTATCTTATGTTTAATTGGCATATAATAAAACTTCTTCTCTAAGGCATAGTTATGGAACAAATACAAATTGTATAAAAAAAAATGATACAGTCATAAAGATCTAATATCGTGTAGCCCAGCCCAATCAGTATCTTTAATAAAATTTTAATAATTTAAATTTTAGAATATCCATGAATACCTCTCAACCAAACTGGTCCAAAGAATACAAATTAATTGGAAGTGTCTGGATGAGACATTGTTAAATTTAACTATTAGCTACCTAAACAAGCTGAAATGGTCTCCTCTTCTTTGTCAGATTTGTCATATACCTATTGTAGAAGGAGCTACAACATTTTGAAAAGGTTGGGGAACCACCCTAGTGACCCCATATAATGAAAGGTTTTCACAAAACAAAACAAAAAACATGCAATAAGTTGTGGAAATGTCATTTCAGATTCAAGTTCCAAACAGAAGTAATTCCAAGATAGCCAAGCTGCTGTTCATATGGCTTCCAGGCAGAAAGGGGCGGGTCTTGGAGGGCAGACAGCTCAAGTGACATCAGAGCTGGAATGGCTGTCTTTCTTCTTTTCTGCAGGGGAGAGAGTGAGAAGGCATTAGCAAGCAGTGCCAGCCCCTGTTTTGTTGAGTAACTACTATCACAAGAGCCCTTAAGCTGTCTCCCATTCACATGTGTGTGACACTATGTTCCAAAATTATAAAACAAATCCTTAATAGTTACTGCAGCTTTCTAAATACCTCAAAAGAAGTCTAAGTAATTGATCTATTGTACTATTAATGAGTAGAGATACAAAATAGGAACCAAAATATACATATATGCCAATATAGAAGGTGCTTCAGAATGACCATGGCTGTCAAAGGATAAAGTGCAGTGACAGATATCTCAAGAGTAGCACTTGGGATGTGGACAAAGAGGTCTGTAGGAATCCTCTCCAATGAAACTGACAATTTCTGCAAAATTAATTTATGGATTGCAGGCACACTCTTTGGTCAGTCTGGGAATCCCTCATTCTATGTTCACTCTCTGAAAACTTTGGCACCTTTTAAAAGAACTTGAGTTGTGAAGGGGCTTGCTTCCAGAAGCATCTATTTCTGAGTGAGAGTTATAACAGATAAACGGATCACTGAATAATGAAGACTGGTGCCAAACTATGCATTAGGACTCATAAAACAGAGCCATCCATCAGGGCTTTTGAAACAATCATGAGTTGTGCTGCTCTGCATTAAAGTGCAATCACTTTGCAGCAAGCTTAAAATCACTGGAGCCTTTTTAATTGATCTAGACAGCCGTGCATCTGAGTTCTCATAGACGTTTCATCAAATCAATAATACCCACCACACACCCCGCAAGGGTTTTTACGTATTGTTACAGTAAAGAGAGCCATTCCGCAGTTCAGACTTTTCTTGTGTACTCAGTTTTAATGAATAATTCTAAAGAACCATTTAGATCAATCAATGCTTAGATCAATGAAACAGTCTGCCTCAGCTGCCATTACTAAAGAAAAATTCTTTTTTTTATTTGCAAATATACCCCAAAAGGCTGTAATGTGTTTGGCTTTGTAAAGTGCTTTGTGACACATCTAATTTAGAAAGATACAGAATTAAACAGTTTGATTGTCGGAAAGACAGAATTAATAAGTTTCCATTAGTCTTTTGTGATCTTTAGGATAAGTTGGAATACATTTTAATCATTTCCATCCATTTTTTTCTATTTGTAAACCTACTTAACCTAAATTTAAGGTCACAAGGGGGGAGGCAAAGTCAGTCTTGTCATAGAGCACCTAGTCTCTTGGGGCCAGATGTGATTCTCAAACAAGAATACATATCTGGGGATAACCTATTGAAAAGTTTGTAGTGAATAGCCACAACACACCTGCCCCCAATTCATCCATTCTGTGATGTTTCTCCTGCCGGGGTTTCAAAGAGAGAGCGTAAGAAACTGAACAAAAGACTTGACACTGAAAGAAAAACAAAAGCAAAATTCAGGAGCTCAGTAGCACAAGGTAGCAGAAGATTAGTAACTTAATTTATATGTTGTAATGAGCGTTGCAACAAAGGAGACAGACACACACACACAGACCACCACAGCTACTTGGCTCCACTCAACTGAGAAGTGCTTCTCTCTGCTACAATATCAATATAATGCCAAATTAAAACAGGTTTTGTTACTGTTTAAAATGGCAATGTGTTCTCTGCACATGCAACACACATTTATAGGTCTGTTTTCGACTAAATGGTTCATCGTAATCAGAAGTTTACTGTCTGTTGGATCAAGTTAACAAGAGCACATCTAGTCTGTTCAGTTCAAAATTACTGCCCCTTCTTTGACTGCCACAATTATGATGCATTAGAAATGTGACACTCAGTGAGCCGTCTACTTGTCTCCACCCAGTTTTAAGCAAAACTCACTCATGGTTGTCTCCAGACTGATATATTACACTACCAGTCAAAAATTTCAGAACACCTCAGTTTTTTCAGTTTTTATGGAAGTTCACGCAGTTTAATGTCTTAAAGTATCCTGAAATCAAGGCATATAACAAATTAACAACAGCAAATAAAAAAATAAGTCAAGGAGTCATTAAGTGAACAAAATTTAATTCAAAATTTTGATTAATCAAAGTAGCCATCTTTTGTTGATATAACAGCCAAACAGTGGTAACCTTTTTGATCCAGAATGCCAGTCACTCCATGAAAGTCTCCAACTCTACCTCCAGCAACAGAACCCGAGACCATCACACTTCCTCCTCCATACTTGACTGTTGGTGTCACACACTGAGGAACCATCCTTTCACCAAATTGATGGCGTGCAAACACCTTGTGTGATGAACTAGAGATTTCAAATTTGGATTCATTGGTCCATAACATATTTCTTCCAGTCCGCAGTAGTCCACAGCCGGTATTTCAAGGACTTATTTTGTCTTTTAAGGAGTGGCTTTCTTACTGATACTCGTAATGTCAAACCAAGTTTCATATTCACTGTAGAAACTGAGACTTGATTTTATTGACCTGCACTGGTAAGCTGTTCTTGAAACTGTTGTGATGTGAGGTGCCTGTCATGCAAGCTGGTGACCATCAGAAACTTGTCTTCTGATTGGGTTGTGACTTTGTTCTGCCAGATCTCTTCCTATTAAAGTTTCTTCCAGTTTCTAATTGACATTGAATTATGTAGGGCACTGGGCTCCCTGGCACTTTTATTTTTTTTTTGCAATTTCTCTACATGAAAAGCCTACACTTTTAAGAGTAAGATTGCTCTGTCTCATTTTATTTGTTAATTGCCATTTTCTTGACATTATCACTGGAAATTGTCCAAGTAGCATTTTGAAGGTTGAAGTTACACAGTCTGTTCCAACTCTGCTTTACAACACCTGTGAAAATTGTTTGCTTCAACTTGCAAGGTTTAATTTACTTTAATTGCTGCAGAGCAGCTGTAGGTTGTAACCTATTTGTTGATCCCTGAAGAAGGCCCATTTGTAATATTCTGAAATTTCTTTTTTTGTCATTTTTTGCTAAGCTAAACTTAAAATTTAAACCTCTGGCAGTTTACTACTTACCATTTTACAATTTTAGGTATTTCATTGCATTTCAAATGATTTAAATTTTAACAAAACTGGAAAAACTGAGGTGACTGGTAGTGTATATGTCTGGCTTCAACAACACTATGGAGCACCAGTAATTGTAATCACATTTTTTGTAATTTCAGTTAGAGAGGTGAATATGTCTTTTTGATATTTCAAAGTTGTTTTTAGTATTGGTGAGATGTTTTAGACCAGGGGTTCTCAAACCCTGTCCTGGGGACCCTCTGTGGCTGCAGGCTTTTGTTCCAACCAGAATCACAATCAGTGATAATAACTTATCTAATTTAATTAGCTGGTCATTTTTCTCTCAGAAAAGCACAATAGTATTATTTTTACATTTAAAAAATATTTAGAAATATGTCTATTTTTTCAATATCTTTAAATACTTAACTTTTTTTTCTGTTATTTTGACCTTTTTCTATATAGTTTGCTTCTTTCATTGTATCCTAACAATGACAATTAAAAAGAAGCACAGCAGACAGATGGGAAAACAACACTGAAAGATGAAAGGCTGCAACTACTTTAGCTTCAGACCCACTAATTAGTAAATAATGGAATTAAATAACCAGAAAACATGGAAAAGAATAATGAACCACAAGGATGAAAATATTGTTAAATAGTAAAAAACACATTTCCCATATAACTGCTTAGTACATTTTAATAAAAATTTACCAAACTTGGTTTCGTAATTCCGACATTGACTCCAACACACAGAAACTGGGTAATAACAGATCACTTTATTAGGCTAGCAATCCAATTAAAAACAGAATTTGGTTGTAACAAAAACCTGCAGCCAATGTCGGTCCCCAGGACCGAGATTCAGAACCCCTGTTTTAAACTAATGTGAAGTGTTATCAACCTAAAGTTTTTTCTTTCTTTCTTTCTTTCTTTCTTTCCATTCTGTGCCACCCACTAGCTATTGGCACTTTCAGCATGTCTGCTGCTCTCTTGTGGGCTGAGGGTTGACACCACAGTTATAATGTTCTTGGGGAATTTCTTATGATCAATCTGTTTCATTTTAATATATGCCATCTAAGGCATGAATTGGGTTTATAATAAATTTACATTCATCATGAGTCCCTTTCAAACTCCCAGCAATCTGCAGACATGCAGCGAGTGTAATGTCCTTAGATGTCTGTGGAGGTCACTAGTAAGCTGTGTTTCTTGTCTTTTTGATGACTAATGTCAGGTTTTTGGCCAGATGCTAAGCTATCTATATTTTAGTGGATTAATCAGTTTGTAATCTTTTGCTAACAGTACAGAAATAATGTTCTCATACAATGCAAGGCATCACCAGGAGAAAATTAGCTATTTTTCACATGCTGAGAGAGGCAGACTTTTGGCACACACCCAGTGTTGAGAAAAATCACTGAACAAAATGAAGGTCTAGACATAAAGCATACACAGGCTGGGAGCTAATAATTATTATTTAAGCCATTCTGTTTGACAGGTAAGGTGGCGTGATATTTGTCATTTCCACTGTGTGCATTTCAAAGCAGACAAGCAAGGGAATACATTATTGTAGTAATTGTCATTACTCTTGCACAATATTAGTAAGTACCATAGCTCTGTCTCTCCGATTTACTCTCCTGAGTCCCATTTACTTTCTCTGCAGTCTGGACAATTTTTGAGCAATAGTGTTAAACAGATAAAAAAAAAACCAGTAAGAATGCACCTGTTGATTTGTTTATGAAAAGGACACAAGAAAATAGCACAGAAATATGTGACTCACAGTAGAAAGGGTCAAGAAAAATGCCTGTTAATTGAAAGTGTCAAATTAATAATAATTAGAACAAGATGAGAAACATTGCACTCGACAGTATGCACTTTAAAAGGTGTAAATCTTTATGTCTAAAAATAATAAGCAGAGCAAGAGAGAATATATTTAAAAGGTGTGCTAATTTAATTTGGAAGTGTTTTACAGCTCAGTATGATAGCTGCAATGTTAAACAAAGCTTGACTACAGTATTTACATAAATAAATAAAATTGCATTTCTTCATATTAATGTGTTGTGCAAGTTAACAATTTACCTCAACTTTGACAACTGGTTAAACTTTTAAGATGCAAGTTCCTTTGTATGTCTTAATATGAGAAGGCCTTTTCCAGCACTGTATAATGGAGATTTGTGAATCTGCAGAAAGATCAATTGTATTTCATGTAATTGTTATCATTACTTGACCGTAGCACTTAGGGGCCTCACCACATTTTGACTGTGTGAGTCAACGTTAGTCTGCTTGTAGTAAAAAATAGACACAATTTTTCAATTATATTGTGCAATTCTATTTACATTAGACAAATCACAAATGGAATGCATTATTAATGAAACCATCTTGCAATTTGGACACGCTTACCTGTTCTCCCCACCCAATGCTGCAAATTGCTTACATTTCTTTTGCCAGAATTGCCTGCGTACTAGTCTGACACTAATAGACACACTCATCATTAAGTGCTATTTTTTTCAAAGGGACTTGTGAGTGGTTTGATTTGTAGAGATAAAGTACAAGTCAAACGAGATGACATTAAGTATGCAGAAGTCAAGTACATGCTAATCATCAATCTAATACCAAAACCAAAATGCTGCATAAAATTCAAAAAGCCAGAATGTAATCTGACCTTTGACTTTCATTATATTTGTCTAAAGGTGTTTTTTCTCATTGCTGTCATAGTTAATTTTTTGTTTGATCTAAAATATTGAGCAACGTTTGTATGTGCCACCATGTTTTGTACCAATATCATGCAACACTTGACCAAAAGCCTTCCTCTTGCCTGGCAGCTCTATCCTTAGCATCCTTTTCCCAATATACCCAGCATCTCCTCTGCACATGTCCAAACCAATGCAATCTCGCCTCTCTGACTTTGTCTCTCAACCGTCCAACTTGAGCTGACTCTCTAATGTTCTCATTTCTAATCCTGTCCATCCTCATCACACCCAATGCAAATCTTAACATATTTAACTCTGCCACCTACAGCTCTGTCTCCTGCTTTCTAGTCAGTGCCACCATCTCCAACCCATATAACATAGCTGGTCTCACTACCGTCCTGTAGACCTTCCCTTTTACTCTTGCTGATACCTGTCTGTCACAAATTACTCCTGACACTCTTCTTCCACCCTGTCTGCACTCTCTTTTTCACCTCTCTTCCACAATCCCCATTATTCTGTTCTGTTGATCTCAAGTTTTTAAACTCATCCACCTTCACCAACTCTACTACCTTCATCCTCACCATTCCTCTGACCTCCCTCTCATTCACACACATGTATTCTGTCTTGTTCTTACTGATCTTCATTCCTCTCCTCTCTAGAGCAAACCTCCAACTCTCCAGGGTCTCCTCAACCTGCTCCCTACTCTCACTACAGATCACAATGTCATCAGCAAACATCATAGTCCACGGGGACTCCTGTCTAATCTCATCTGTCAACTTGTCCATAACCATTGGAAATAAGAAAGGGCTCAGAGCCGATCCCTAATGTAATCTCACCTCCACTTACATCTGTCACTCCTACCGCAGACCTCACCACTGTCACACTTCCCTCGTACATATCCTGTACAACTCTTACATATGTTTCTGCCAGTCCCGACTTCCTCATACAATACCTCAACTCCTGTCGAGGCACCTTGTCATATGCTTTCTCCAGGTCCACAAAGACGTAATGCAACTCCTTCTGGGCTTCTGTATACTTCTCCATCAACATTAAAGAAATACTCTACCAAGAAATTATCTCTTTTTTTATCTGTTACTCAAAAAATTTTAACCTCACGTATTTATGAAGAACTTGACGTTCAAGTCATGGACAACTTTCAGAGTCATTAGGCACCAGCTCCCTCTAGACTTTCTGGTCTTTTATGGCTTCTTCCAGATCTTTAATATTCATTCCAGTGTCAGTCTTGATGGTGTCAATCAAGTGTATTTGTTGCTGGCCTTTTTCCTTGTTCCAATGACCATAGCTAGAATTACTGAATTTTCCAAAGAATTGGATTGCATTGAATAACCAAAACTGGTCAGTCTCAGTCTAGCGATTTTAGCTTCCAATGATGTTCTTGGATTAATGTGGTTCACAACCTCTCTGCTTGTGACTCAACATAATATGAATCAATTCATTTTCCTTCTCTGTGCTTTCTTCATCATCTGGCTTATGCACTTGAAAGTTGTTTTGGGGAACACAATAACATGGACTATTCTGCACTTAACTGTGAGGCTGATGTCTTAGTTTTCCAAATTTCATCAGTGCTGATCATTGCACTTCAACTTAATGACATTCTTCTTTTAATTTCGGGGCTGGATTCTCCAATGCAGTTGCTGTTTGACCCCAGAAAAAAAGAAATCTTAGATAAGTTTGATTTCTTCGCTGTTGGCTTTACCACAGCTTCTGCATTTTTCCAGCTTTTGTTATGATTTTTGTTTTCTTGGTTTTGCATTCCAATTCTGTCTTTTCACTTTCATCTTTAACTTTGCGAATCAGTTGTTTTATATCTCTCTATTATAAAAAAAAATCTTGGAAGGAGATGTTACGTGATTTTCTCGGAGACACTTTAACGTCCCATGAGAGACACTTTAACATCCCACAAGACAAGGCAGTGAGACAAAAGGACAGCTGCTCTATAGGATTTTAAAGGGTCTACGTGCTGCACGACAAGGAGAACACGCTGCTTGGCAGCAACAGCAGTAAGCCAGCAGCTGATCTGACCGCATCTCCTTAGCGTTAGTCCAGCCCTCCCTTCAAAATGCAAGCAGCAGAGACACAAATTTTGCTGCCAATTTTCACTCTGGTTCCTGACAAGTTCTTATAACTGGTTTGTCACACATATTACATAGAAATAGGGTTAGAACACAGCTCAGACATAAATAACAAATTTCCGGACACAACAGGCTTCTATGGAGGCCAATGCTGAAGAAATAGGAAACAATATCAAAACGTCCATGAAAAAAATCCCAGTTTACTTACATAATCCATATCCAGATTTATGCTCACAACATCCAAAACACTTGTATTTTAGCTAAAAGATTGTTAAATAAACCATTCCTCGAAAATCCTCTTATCAACGGCTGGGGAGTTCACTCAAATGAAAACTAACTTTTCAAACTGATGGCTTACCCCCAAGTATTAACTAATTTACTGCCTAGCATGATAAGTTCATGTCATATCAAGTACTACAACTGGGAATCCCAAAGCACAAAGTTTCAAGAAATACTTAAAAAATGTCCACTAGAAAGGGCTATACTGCCCCAACCCCTAATAGATAAATGACCAAACGCAGAAGCTTTATAAACATTAAAGCGTTTTATTTTCACAAAAGTCGCTCAGTAATACTGCGAAGCTCTGATGAGCACAATGGCAAAATGTGCCCTAAAAACACAAGTGGCCTAAAACACAAGGCAATCCAAGCATTATGAGATGCAGGGCCAACTGTACCATTTAGGTGAAAGAGGTATTTGCCTAGGGTGCCAAAGGACTGGCCAAGCATCAAGATACTCTGACTCAATACAACACCAAATGGGAAGGGAACACAACCCCACTCTTACCTGCAATAATAAATATTTATCCGCATGGCAAACCTATATATACATATTAAAATGTCCTCAAAACTTCAAAATATATATATTGTTTGTAAGCACTATTTATGGTTGTTCCTAGGGTACCAAAAATGCTAGATTAGGCACTGATCAGATGGAAAATATGCCTCACATCTGTGCATATCTGAGGCGCTTCAACATGCAGAAGATCAGTTCAATGGTGTAGTTGGAGAACCTTGAAATTGTGTTGTGGCTTAATAAGCAATGGATGAAGGAGGACCTGATTTTCATTTTAAAAATCTCAATTTCATTGCAATAAGCTTCCCAACTGATCATGACAGAAATTTTGGGAAATGATTTATTTAACAATACGTTAGCATCTGATTGTATACAACATAATTTAAATACTCTACTTGACTGGATGAAAGCATTTGTAGTCATGCAGTTTAACTATTAGGCACAAATCAGAAGTCTTAGCTAGTGCCCTTCAAAGATCTCACCCTTTGCTCAAGAAAAACTTGTAGCAGTAAAATCAGTCCTGGCCAGGAGAATTTTCTAAATTAATAAGTGACATTGGCATTTAATTTCCTCACTGACAAATCATTCTAGTCAAAGGGAGTGACCATTACTCACTCTAGCTTTTTCTGGGACCAGGTCTTATCACACCTTCCCATTTTTCTTCACTATGCTGCTTTGATATGCTCTTAAAAAGCTTGTTTATTGCAAGCAGGTGCCCAAGATTGACGTTCTATGGTCAAACAAATCAAGTAAACCCTTATGAGTTCTAGATATTGCAATCATATTATCTTCTTCTTTTAAATTTTAGTTGTCATTAGATTTTAGTGTCAGGAACTAGTTAGATCAATTCTGTGTTCACATGCTATCAGAGAAGTTTCAACTCTGTGTTGTGACATTTTACCTTCCTGTTTTAGTGTGTTTATGCAAATTTCCAGTCAAACCATGTGAAGTCTCTATTGATTTGTTACTTGGTATGTTAAAAAAATGAATTAAACTTATTATATTTTTTCAGTGTTATGTCTCAGCCCTGAGAATTTGTGCAGTTTTATTTTCTCCAAATTGTCTGATTTTTTTGGGTATTCACATGAAATTCCTGACTCTGAAACTCAAATTTGCTCAGTAGCATGTGAACACAAGATAAATATCCCAAATGTTAGGCTATACCTACATGGCATAATGACCCATAAACCTTTGAGGTTCAGTGTACCACTTCAATGCAATGAAAAGAATAATACAGCTTGTTTCAAATTGCATTTTTGTGATTTAAGATATTTATTAAGTAAAGCCATACCAATTAATAACCTTTAATTTTGAGCAAAAATCCTTACTATTTATAGTTCTTGCATTATTTTTGGCCAAAATGTTGGGTGCAGCCCACTGATATTTCCAGATAGTGGAAGTTAGTAGTATAATCTAACATCATTATATGGCTTGTTTAATAAATGCTATAGTGATACGTACTGTAGCTCTTTAGTATTCCCACTTTAGACCAAAAAATTGTAAAGTGGAACAACTGACCCACCTTGGTTACAAAATGCAAAGTAAAATACTTGTATGTCACCAAAATCTCCCTGGCTTTACCCCTTTACCTCCTTTTCCCTTCATAGGAAGACTGGAAAATAGAAAAATATACAGTTTATATACATACAGAATATATACTCAGCAAAAAAAGAAACGTCCCTTTTTCAGGACTGTGTATTTCAACAATAATGTTTTAAAAATCCAAATAACTTTACAGATCTTCATTGTAAATTGTTTAAACAATGTTTTCCATGCATGTTCAATTAACCATAATCAATTAATTAACATGCACCTGTGGAATGGTCGTTAAGACCTTAACAGCTTACAGAAAGTAGGCATTTAAGGTCACAGTTCTAAAAACGCAGGACACTAAAGAGACTTGTCTACCGACTGTGAAAAACACCCAAAGAAAGATGCCCAGGGTCCCTGCTCATCTGCGTGAACGTGCATTAGGCATGCTGCAGGGAGGTATGAGGACTGCTGATGTGGCTAGGGCAATAAATTGCCATGTCCACACTGTGAGACGCCTAAGACAGCGCTACAGGGAGACAGGAAGGACAGCTGATCATCCTCGCAGTGGAAGACCACGTGTAACAACACCTGCACAGGATCGGTACATCCGAATATCACACCTGCGTGACAGGTACAGGATGGCCACAACAACTGCCCGAGTCACACCAGGAACACACAATCCCTCCATCAGTGCTCAGACTGTCCGCAATAGGCTGAGAGAGGCTGGACTGAGGGCTTGCAGGCCTGTTGTAAGGCAGGTCCTTACCAGACATCACCAGCAACAACGCCGCCTATGGCCACAAACCCACCTTCGCTGGACCAGACAGGAGTGGCAAAAAGTGCGTGAGTTTCTGCATGAGAGCAATGTCAGTGTTCTGCCATGGCCAGCGAAGAGCCCAGATCTCAATCCCATTGAGCACGTCTGGGACCTGTTGGATCGCAGGGTGAGGGCTAGGGCCATTCCCCCCAGAAATGTCCAGGAACTTGCAGGTGCCTTGGTGGAAGAGTGGGGTAACATCTCACATCAAGAACTGACAAATCTGGTCCAGTCCATGAGGAGGAGATGCACTGCAGTACTTCAAGCAGCTGGTGGCCACACCAGATACTGACTGGTACTTTTGATTTTGAGCCTCCCTTCATTCAGGGACACATTGTGAAACATTTTTAGTTTATGTCTTATGGTGTTGACTCTTTTAGTGTTCATACAAATATTTACACATTAAGTCTACTGAAAGTAAAAACAGTTGAAAGTCAGGGGACGTTTCTTTTTTTGCTGAGTATATATGTTAGAACATCAGAAAAATCTAGACACGAACAGGACATTCAGCCAACAAAGCTTGCCATATCTGTGCACTTCATTTTTCTAAAAATACATCAATTTTAGTTTTCAAGGTCCCTAAAGTCCTACTGTCTACCAAACTACTTGCTAACTTATTCCAAGTGTCTGTGGTTCTCTATGTAAAGGAAAACTTCCTAATTATTGTGCGAAATTTACCCTTAACAAGTTTCCAACTGTGTCCCTGTGTTCTTGATGAACTTATTTTAAAATAACAGTCTCGATGCACTGGACTAATTCCCTTCATAATTTTAAATACTTCAGTCCTGCCACCTTTTAATCTTCTTTTGCTTAAACTGAAAAGGCTCAGCTCTTTTAAACTTCCCTCATAATTCATCCCTTGCAGTCCTGGAATCAGTCAAGTCACCCTTCTCTGGACTTTTTCTAGCACTGCTATTTTGTAGCCTGGAGACCAAAGTTGTATCCAGTACTCCTGGTGAGCCATCACCAGTGTGTTATAAAGCTTGAGCATAACCTCCTTGGACTATATATAAGGAGAGCAAGAGAAATAACCTTCCAATTAAAGTTATCTTCCCAGACCACTCACCATGCTAAGAGAGAGACAAAGAAACCAGTGCCTTTTCAACACACTGTCAGGGCTTTATAACCACTTAGAAATGGTGCATGCAGTGGAGCAGCCGGTGGCACTACTGTGTGACACATGGCTGTAATTTGTTCAGCCCGCTTTCCAAATAAACTCAAATAGCATTAAAAGCAAATGACAAATGGAGGCAATAGCAGCTTATGAGCAGTCTAAAAATCACTTCCTTTGTTCGGAAATATGCTGCACTGAAGACAGGAGGTGACATCTGCACCCTGGATACCCAGCTCTTCAGCGTCTCTGTCAGTAGCACTTTAAACAAGTCATCGTTCAATAATCCAATTCATCAGTCAGTCTGTTAGACCTTCTTCATTTCACATTGATGCATTCACGGCAAGACGTCTCTACAAAGTGCTGGTTCTTGGAGATCCGTATGATTAGCATTAATGTGTACTGAGCAAGCCAGAAAATTACAAACTGTCAGTTAAACAAAAAATGTTCAGTAATAATAAAGCTACCTAAAATTCTTAGTTCCCAGGTGTCTCCTATTGAAAATATTTAACAAACTAACTAAATAAAATATAAATAAGAAATGATCTGTATGGAAATATCAAAATAGTCTACATTTTCTTTCTTTCTTTCTTTCTTTCTTTCTTTCTTTCTTTCTTTCTTTCTTTC
>JANRMT010062803.1:275342-330789 GCA_026402145.1 Polypterus bichir lapradei | reverse complement strand
ATAGATAGATAGATAGATAGATAGATAGATAGATAGATAGATAGATAGATAGATAGATAGATAGATAGATTGTGTAAAACTTATTTATTTGTCCCCAGGGGTAATTAAGCTTTATTTGTCCCTAGGGGGAAATTTGGCTTTTTACAGAAGTTCTTTAAATAAGTAAATATATAAATAGGTAGATGAGTAAGAAAATAAATACATTTATACATTGGTCTACTTGTACTGGATGTACTGCAAAGGTGTTTGCTACTGTCATCATTTGCCAACTGATTTTGGCACTTGGTGGCATGTGCTACTGCCAGGAACTGTACACTATTGTTTGTGTGTTTTCAAATTGTCTTTTCTTCCCAACTTACACTTTTACATCATCTTCACTAACTGCTGCACACTAATGAGCATAAAGTAAATACAAAGTAAAGTTGTCTGTTATTCAGTCTTAGAAAGGGCACAGGTCACACAAGGATGTATTAACCAATAGCAGTTACTTAGTTTGGATAGAACACACCTAAAATAACCATTTGAAAAATCCTTTGCACTCTCATGCTTTCCAATAGATCACTGCTCTTAAGGTTATTAATTCTACCGATGACTCATCTTGCTCTGCTTTGCTCACTCACTCTGGTGGACCGTGCTAGATCACCCATTGCACCCCTCATAGCTCAAGCCCTGCCTGTGATACATTGGCACCACATTCAGTGCTGGCCCATGCCTTGATTCATAGCCGCCAAGATAGGCACCAACTCAGCACAACTCTATACCAGATATGCAAGGTATGAAATGGTGGATGTAATATAAACTGTTTTGATGATGTAGTTTTAATGATACCTTAAAAATAAAGAGGTCAGTGGGTGCTAGAATGCGGAAAGAAGGAAAAACAGAAACCTCCTGTCTTATTATTTGGTGATCAAACACAGCAGGAAATAAAATGATTGTTTATTAATAAAAAAATAATTTCCTAATTTTTAACTATATATGGTAAATTAATTTTAAAATTTTAATGTATATATTGTAAATACAAAAAGAGGCAGACAAGATGAAACATTGGCTCACAAAATGGTAAACGGCGTGTAAATTCAAAAAGATTTTGAAAACAATAAATAGCTGTCTAGAAGTGAGTCCACATCATGACTGTTGAGTTATAGAGTTATGCTGAGTTATAGTGAAAGCAGTTTATCCTAGAAATCCCAGTAGGATGAGGTAGATTCAAGGTCTCTGGGACAAGAGGTTACATTAGCAGTCTTCATGTTTACGATCTTCTGGTCTACAGGAAGAAAGAAAGAAGAGGTGGTAAATGAAATCGCCAACCCTTGACTCAGGATGGAATTGCTATAGAATAAGTCCTGAGTTTGTCTCCCATTGTCTCCCATTTGCACATGTTTGACAATATATACATTAACTTTAACATCTACACCAAGACTGGATCTACATTTGTCTACTACTATTTAAAACCTTGACATGCTTCCATAGCTTTAGGTATGCGTCTTGTTCAACATGCGCATCTAGGGAACATCTGCGGGGCAGCAGGATTAGAGAGTAGGATGACACAGTCCATCAGTAGAAGGGAAGACAAACTCCCAGAGGACCTGTGACATCATTTACACTTTTTACTTGGAAGTTTTTCCTTTCTACCACTATCAATATATAAGAACACAAAAGACTGGAATTTGGAGTTTATTCTCGAACCCAGGAGATCCAGACCAGGTTGGTCCCACATCATTTCTTTTGTTTTTCTGTTATTTTCAACTCTCTTAATTTTGGACATTAAATGGGGTTACTACTGAGGTCCTCAACTCAACTCTTCACCTTGTCTGATTAGGTTTTCTTAATATCTATATTTTATTTTTACTTGACATACACATTCTTTACACCTAATTGTTTTGTGTTTTTTCTCGTCATCCAGAAGATTACAGATGTCCCAGATCTTGTCACTTTCATCCCATGGGTGACGAAAATCACTCTTGGTTAGGTCGCATTCTCATATTTAACTCGTAAGTGAATGGAAAGTTTCTAGTCACTAGCTGCACATACCAATGAGTCATTCACATTTATTAAATGTATCTCTAGTTCCATACAAAATATTTTAATACACTTAAGCAACCTCATTAATGTCTTATTCTTTGATTTACATTTTGAAATGAAAGATATAATTAAATATCAATGCATTGTTTCCAATGTGGGCGTGTAATCTGAACACTGCTTTGTACTGCCTTCTTCTTTGAAAGATGAATTGTGCTAGAAAGAAGGAGGTCTTTTTAATGTAGTTTTTTTTTTTTTTTTTTTAAATGTATGTTTGTATCTGATAAATTCTTAACAGTATATTAAATTGAATACAGTTTTACCATTGCAACCAGTGGGGGAGCACTCAATGGCTAGAAGATGAAATTCTTAATAAGAATTTTCATTATGGAGATAGGATACTTTAATAACACATTCACCAGCACCAGCAATAGTCCTTTAACTTGACGTAAATAATTCAGTCCAGTTCACAGAGATGGTTTCTGCTGCCAAGATTGTTACTCCAAAGAGAAGAAGTAGCTAAGGTTCCTTGTAATGCCTTTCTGCATTAGTTTTCAGGATTAGGAGCCTTTTCTTTGTCATGATTTTGATTTGCATGGCAATGTGACTCCTTTGGCACCTGCTGGACATGAACTGAACAAGGCTGGGCTGACCTGTGGCTTATAATGTACCTCAAGTCAGGTGACCAGAAGTGATTTCAACACTGCAGTTGACCTTACTGACCTGAGCCACAATTTTGCTCCATTTGGTTCCTTCTAGTGATGTATCTTTCCTTGGAAGCTTACAGCTTTCACCAGAAAAAAATGCTTGGAGGCATCTACAGCTCTTTGCCTTATTTCCCATGCTTTTTTCTCTATGCTGCTCCCAGCTTATGTCTCACATCAAGTATATAGCTCATGGATGCAGAAGAAAATTACAATTTATTATAAAACCAAGGAACATGGTATAAAACTGTTTGCAGGTCTTGACATTGGGCCAGGTAGAAGTTATAATGAGGCCACTTGTCCAATAAAATAATCTTCTCTTTAAGCAGCATCCACTCCTGCTTTTAATTCAGGTAGTGAAAGCACTTTGTAGCGTCTGTTAAAGTGATAGGCATGTTTCTGCTTGGCTGGTGCATCCCCTTCTTCAAATAGCACTTTGGATTCATGTTCTATTGCAAATCTGGAAATGTGTCATCTTCTCAACATCTTTTCTGGGCCTATTCTTGTAGGCATGGTTGGAGACACTTGGCAGCGCACTATGTGTTCATGTTTTCAGATTCTTGTCACTGTCATGATGCCTTGCTATAACTGTCTGTTGCTTTAAAGAATTTGATTACTGGAAACTGATGTCTAAGCTGATCTTTTTCCTTTCTCTTACTAGCAAATTGTGATTGATTGAGATATATTAAACATTAGTTACTGTAAATATATTTCAGGCTAGTGCTACTCTTGTTACAATTATGAAGTGTAATATCTCATAATAGCAGGAGTAGTAATCTGATATTAAACAAAAAATCTTTTCTAATCAACTACTGGGATTTTGGGAGTGAGATGCGGCACAGTGACGCTTCGTTGTGCATCTTGTACATTTCACAATATAATTTTGTCCTTATAAGAGTTCTAACATGAAAACAATCTAGTCTTTCTTGTTTCATCATCTCATGTCTTATGTACATAGTGGTACAGTAGTGGCACCACTGCCTCACAATAAGGGGACTGAGTTTCATGTCCTGGGTGCTCTCTGTGTAGAATATGGATGTTCTCACCGTGTCTATAGAAGTTTTCCTTCGGGTGCTCTGGTTTCCTCCCTCATTCCAAAGACATGTGGTTTGGGTGGATTGACAATGCTAAATTATCCCCTGGATTGTCTGTGTGTGTGAGTGTGTGTGGTGCCCCAACTGTTCCTACTTTGTGCCCAATGCTTGCTGGGATTGACTCCAGCTGCCCTGTGATCTGCTCTGGATAAGTAAGTTAGGAAGATGAATAGATGGATATCTTATGTACTTACCAGGTGTTATCAGTTCTTCACTTACTAATAGTTCTGCTTGCATTGATTAAAGCCTTCTGCATCCTCGGCTATGCTTCTGTTTCAGTAATGTAAGCATAAGTAGTATAGCTGCTCTGTCACTGTGTTTACTACATTCGGTTTGTATATGTGTGTTATGTAGGTGTTTGAAGACTCTCTTGTTCTGTAAATATCTGTCAAATTGATAATGACTATAATACATTACAAGGAAGGATTAATCTTGCATTGTTCTGTATGCTTTACTTCATATGTGATGATCAATTTTGTAACCTTGTTCTGTAACACAGTCTCCTAGACTAACAATCTTGCTCAGTTATGTTGATCTCTTTTGCAAGTTGCTTTGGATGAAAGCAAATGCTAAGTTAATAAATGAAGATGTTATTTTTATTTGTAATATTAATAATATAGATTGACTAGTAAACTAAAAAATGTTTCCTTTAGACTCAGCTCCATCATGGACTGGTATGGCACCCACAGAACAGCTGCAAACACTCTCATCCACCTATTGATTTTATGTTTCTTTTTCTTCTATCATTTGTGAAAAAGATCCTGAGATATTTGAACTCTTCAACTAAGGGCAATTTTTACCCCCTAACCTGAAGAGAGCAGTCCACTCTTTCCTAAGAGAGAACCATGACCCCAGACTTGTAGGTGTTGATCCACATCCCTGACGCATGACACTCAGAAGTGAATCACTTGAGTGTGTGCCAAAGTTCACGTTCAGATAAGGTAAAGAAGAAGACATCATCTGAATAAAGCAGTGATGCTGCATTCCCAAGTGAACACCCTCAAATCCTTGATTGAGCTTTGATATCCTTGTCATTTAAACCACAAACACGAGCGGTGACAAGGCACAGTCTTGATGGAGTCCAACACCTACACTGAACAAATTCAACTTAATGCCAGGTGTCTAGACACAGCTCTGGAATGGACAGCACGCAGGATCAGCCCTGTTACCCAATATTCCTGTAGCACCTCTCACAGCATATTTGAAGGGACACAGTCATATGCGTTTTCCAAATCTACAAAGCACATGTAGACTGGGTTATCACACTCCTACGCACCCTCCAGCAACTGTGCCTGGAAGAAGAGCTGGTCTACTGTTACCTTTCACCACATTTTCTCAAAAAGCCGACTTTTGGTTTTTGCTGTTATCCATATATCTAATAAACAAACATTTATATAACATCTTTCTATAGCAAACACTATCCCAAAGCACTGCACAATACAAACTCATAGTACAATTGCTCTTTTATACTCAACACACATCCTTGGGGTCTTAAGTCCTATGTTAGCAATTATTATCTGCTTAAAACAGCAACATCACTGAAGCCATTGAAAATATGCTGGTAATTCTTTTTACACTGAAAAGATGAAAGTGTCTTTTTATGTAAGCATTATTTTACCTTTTTCACAAAACATATTTCTAAGATTTTGTAGAAATTCATGGATACTTAATCTATTTCATAGACACAAACCTATCAAAGAAAACAGACAATAAAACTTGCCTCATTCATCTTCTTAATGGTCAGCTGTAGTATGGAGAGCTGGCTGCAGGCAGAGATATATGCAATTACTTTGAAGTCACAGGTAAAGACTATTATCTGCCAAATCAGTTCAGTTTGATGAGATGGACAATCACCAGAGAATCAGCAGCAAGTTCTTAACTAGCTGCACATCTGTTCCCTTAACTCGCTTTTTCCCATTTGGATCATTGGAAAGACAGAGATCATCTCAGTAACACTTATGGCCTCCATACTTAAACCAACAGCAAAACTGGTGATGTGTTGTTGCATGTTGGTCAGATTGCAAGTAAGAATTTCCTTGTGCACGTGACAATAAACTGGCATTTACATTAGCAACAGGAGGCAGCAGAATTTTAAAATAGGATTGAATTAGGGGATGTGTCATGGTTTTACTAGCACACAAATGTTGTCACCAGAAAGAAAATAATCTAATAAACAAGCCCGGGACATGAAACCAAAAATTTAATTCACAGAATGGAGTGGAGGAGTTGAAAACCAAAATAATTTGACATAACAAGAGCCGAAACATCACAGTCAATTAACAACAGAATTTCTTGCCAAAAATCACATTGAAACGCTAATGAGAATACTATGTATTTTCTTTGTTGCGTCTACAAACTTGAACAACTGGGAACTGCAATATCTTCGACCCATTGAAATCATACACATCTTACCTAGTTTATTATAAAGATGTTTTTTATAATTCCTCCTTTTTGGTAATTGTAATAATTATTGTACTATGGCCTTTTGGTATTCATTGGTTTAAAAGGTTTAGGTCTTACATTTGCTTAGATAAGAAAATAATTTTTTCACTACTGCCAAATCTTTTAGCTATTCTTCATAGATTTCAAGGTGCTGAATCATCCAAATCTGGCATCAGAATTGCTCTCTCATCTCATCCAGTTCTTCAGAGATGAAGGTTTAAAATGAAGAAATAAAACACTGTTTCAGAGAAAAAAGTAAAATATATTTAAAAAGATTAATTATAAAATTCACATATATAACTGTTTTAAATATAATTATTAAATACACAGTGTAGTCCGTACTTATAATCCTTTGAAGGAGTTTTAAGATGGAATGACCTAATGATGTCTGCTATAACATCTCTCCATTCGAGCAATGTCCTGTTGGAATGTCTACCTCCGATTCCTCAGAGATTGCTTCAGTGTTGAAATATGAGACTGTAAAAATATAATTTTAAAGAGATGTTGAATCCAATGCTAGGTAGGAGGAAGAGAGAAGTTCCTCAACTAATTCATCTTATTTTCTGCCTTTGCATTCCCAAAAAATTCTCTCACACCTGCTTAATTTTTTTTAATTCTGGGCTGTTACCAACTCAATCAATGTTTTGAATAAGGAAGACTAACATTTTTCAGCTCAAAATGTACTTCAAATAATATGAGGAGCATGAATAATACATATTCCATAAAACAAAAGTAAATTACTTTTAAAAAATCTTTTTTTTATTTTCAAAGTGGAATTTTTCACTAAATCTGATATCTCATGATACTCTGTAGTAGACAAACTCCAATTTCAGAAATGGATTCGGCACACCTAAATCTATAGAGTACTCCCATTTTTTGCACTGGTGGATTTTAGCGCTGACCAATGTATTTAATGATTACTTTTTTGTTTGTTGATTCATTTATTAAGCCTTTCATTATTAGTTCCAATAAAGTCATTCTGATAAATGACTTAGCTTTTCAGGGATCACAGTCTTGTCTTTTCACCTTGAGAACAAATTATAACAGATGCACAGACCATGCTAACACACAAACAATCACACTCACTTATGGCATACAAAACTACAAACTTGCAAAGATAATACAATGCATAGAGCTATAATTTTACAGCAGAAAATGTTTTTTTAATTTTGTAACCAATCAATTAATCAATAATCCATCTTTATTTCATATAATAACATTAGAAGCCTGCACCATCAGAAATCCCTTTGCAGCACTAAGAAGATTACAATGCACAATCAGCATAGGCAAGCCTTTGTGTGTACTGTATATTTTTTTCCTCAGTCTTATAAAATCAGAGTGCATTACAATTTACATCACAATCAACAACATCTTATTGTTGTTAAGATGTAGGTAATCACTGATGTTCATATCGTTTATTAAGAGCCAAATAATAACCCAGAAATGGACAAAAATCAAGAGGTGAAATGGAATTGCAGTCAGTAATATCACAAAGGTTAGAGGCAAAAATATTTAATCCATGCACCAAAACCAAAATTCAAAATGTAAATAAATTACAGTCAAAAATAAACATTACAAAGTCCTACAATAACTTGTCGTTTTTGCCCCAACCTCATTGTTGAATATTTGTTTTAAGAATTTGATCCCACTTGAATATAACCAGGATATTCTCACTGACGTCTTTACTAGGCAGAGTTGGGTGACACATGACAATTACAGTACAGGCCAAAAGTTTGGACACACCTCCTCATTCAATGTGTTTTCTTTATTTTCATGACCATTTACAGCACTCCATCACTCTCCTTCTTGGTCAAATAGCCCTTACACAGCCTGGAGATGTGTCTGGGGTCATTGTCCTGTTGAAAAATAAATGATCGTCCAACTAACCTGACTTCTGCACAACACAACTGCTGGTCCCAACCCCATTGATAAAGCAAGAAATTCCACTAAATAACCCTGATAAGGCACACCTGTGAAGTGAAAACCATTTCAGGTGACTACCTGTTGAAGCTCATCGAGAGAATGCCAAGAGTGTGCAAAGCAGTAATCAGAGCAAAGGGTGGATATTTTGAAGAAACTAGAATATAAAACATGTTTTCAGTTATTTCACCTTTTTTTGTTAAGTACATAACTCCACATGTGTTCATTCACAGTTTTGATGCCTTCAGTCATGAAAATAAAGAAAACACATTGAATGAGGAGGTGTGTCCAAACTTTTGGCCTGTACTATACGTGACGTCCACATCACATAACATGCAATGGACGTGGCAACCAATAAATAATGAGGCCTTAACTAAGCTAAATATCATAATATAGCAAAAAATACAAACAGAAATTCAAAGATAATGGCATTATTATAACAGTAAATGATGTTAGTAAATGATGGATAAACACAAAATGATCCTGTCAGCATAAAAACCATGATTCCTCAGACTTAAAAGGTTAAATTCAATCCATTGTGTCACTCAGATAACTAATAACTTACTTAAGTAAAAATTACGGAAAAACTAAGGAATTTTGTTATTTTGTTTTTTCCCCCACATCAACCAACCCTCACTACCTCAGAATAACAAAGTGAAAACAGGAACTAAGAAATTTTTTTGGAATTTTTTTGAAATTAATAAACTGAAATATAACCTTGACACAAGTATTCAGAACCTTTGCTATTACAATTGAAATATCGCTCAGGTGCATCCCATTCAATTGATTATTGGTGAGATGTTTTTATAATTCATCTGTGTCCAATCAATTGATTTCACTTGATTAAGAAAGACATAATTCTTTCTATAGAAGTTGACAATATGTGTCAGAGCCATGAGGTCGAAAGAATTCAGGTCAGGTTGGGGAGCAGGCACTGTTACAGCGCATTGCTGCATCCACCACTTCATGACCCCCATGCTCTTCCAATCCGTCTACTGACACCATTGGAAGAGTCATCAGAGACATGAATGTCGCTGCCAAGGTAAGTAAACATGTTGACGAGGTTGGCATTCTCTATGCAAATGGACACAATGCTGATTTCTGTGCCCAAGTGGTCATTAAAGGCCTTGATCTTGGTTTATATCCAGGACACTCGCAAGCCCAATTACTGCGACTCCTCATTCAATCTCTCGAGAGCCCCAATCAGAACATCCATTGACTCCACGGACATCACAGCATCATCAGCAAAGACAAGATGAGTGAATCTCTCTTCCCCAACAGATGCCCCACAGTCACTGGACCCCATGATCCTGCCCAACACCCAGTCCATGCAAGCACTTAAAAGAGTACGACCAAGAAAACACCCTGATGAACCCTAGAATCAACTGGGAAAAACACAGGGGTTCTGCCTCCACGCTGCACAGCACTCACAGTACCAGTGTACAAGCTGGTCATGATATCCAGCAACTTTGGGGGGATTCTGCCTTGTCCTACGGGGCAGCTCAATCAACTAAGTTGAACGCTTTACTAAAGTCAACCAAGGCTACAAACAAACTGCCAATATTCGTGTTTGTGCTCGATCAGAACCCTCAGTGCTAGGCATCTTAGACAGAAAACCAGAGTGCTCTGGTTGCTGATAGGTGAGAAAGTGATCGTGGATCCTATTGAAGATGACCATAGCAAGGACCTTACCCAGCACCGAGAGCAGTATTTTCCCCCCTGTAATTGCCGCACTCCAGGCAATTACCTTTCCTTTTCCAGATAAGGACAACAAGTACTGATTTCCAGTCAGTTGGAATGATGCCTGTCTTCCAAATGGAAGCAAAGATTGCTTGCACTGCCAGGAGGACAACCTTACCACTAGCCCGGAGAAGTTCATGTCAGATACCACAGATCCCTGCAGATTTCCCTAACCTCAGCTGGTTCACCAACTGTGCAATCTCAGTGATCAGAGCTCAGCTAATTGGAGGATCAGCCTGAAGAACTGTGGACCCAGAGATGTCAAACGTCCTAGCCAAAGGATCAGCTTTAAACAGATGCTCAAAGCAGCCAGCTCAGCGGGTCACAACTGCAGCATCATCTGTAAGGACCATTCCATCACCTGCCCTGACTCTGACTCTCTGAAGAACAGATTTGGATGTGCATAATGCTTCAATTCCTCTGTAAGCAGTACATCGACCACTAGACCATAGATGGTGTGTCATTTGTTCCGAATTCCTCTAAGAAACTCCTCTTTATCTACCCCCAGAGCCCTTTTTGCCATCCTTCTCAGTTCCCTGTATAGACTAGAGTTGCCATCAAGTCAAAAAATTACCTGAACAGATCTGGGAAAAACTACAAAATAAATTCTGCAGCATTGAAGGTTTTTAAGAGCAAAATTTGTTCTCATAATTCTTAAATTGAATAAGTTCGGAACAACCACAGTTCTTCTTAGAGCTGAACAACTGGCCAAACAGAGCAATTGGGAGAGAAAGGCTGTGGTAAGAGAGGTGACCAAAAACCTTATGATCATTCTGGTAGGTCCAGAGACCTGTGTGGAGATGGAAGAAACTTCCAGAAGGTCAACCATCACTGCAACATTCCACCAGTCTTGGATTTATGATAGAATGACCAGACAGAAGCCTCTCCTCTGTAAGAGACACATTGAAGCCCGCTGGAGTTATCAGAAAGGTATCTAAAGGACATACAGACTGTGTGAAGCAGATTCTCTTGAGCGTCATGTCTTGAGGAAGCCAGGTGCTGTACATCACATGTGCCATGTATTAGGAATGCAATAGGGTATTTTTTAGTGGCAGATACTGTGAGACTAGACAGGGTTGAGGGAAAACTGGATAGAGCAATGTACAGAGATATCATTAATGAAAATCTGCTCCAGAGCACTCTGGACCTCCTCCAAAGGTTCACCTTCCAACAGAACAATGACCTTAAGCACAAAGCAAATCCAGCACAGGAGTGACATAGGGGCAGCTCTGTGAATGTCCATTAGTAAAACAGCCAGAGCCTGGACTTGAACATAATCACACATCTCTTTAGAGACCTGCACATAACTATCTACTGATGGTCTCCACCCAACCTGACATACCTTGAAAGGATCTGCTGAGAAGAATGGCAGAAAATCCCCAAATCCAAGAAGACTTGTAGATGAAATCTCTGCCAAAGGGGCTTCAACAAAGTACTGAATAAAGACTCTGAATACCTGTCAATATGATATTTCAGTCTTTATTTTTCAAATGTCTAAAATCCTGATTTTGCTTTGTTATTCTGGGTGTTATTTGATCGGGAAAAAAATTATTTAAATGATTTTAGCACAAGGTTGCAACATAACAAAATGATTCTGAAGACTTTTGGACTCCACTGTATGTGTATTTTGTAGAAAGTACAAGTAATATCATTGTTACAAAAAAAAGGACTTTTGACAACATGTGATTTCTATTCACTATTGCCTGCAGACATTTTCAACAGTTGTTTTGTTAGTTGTAGCTTGCTTCTCATTTCTGAAGTATTGAGGTTATCACCAATCTCATGTTTTCTGTAGGTATGTAGGTTGTATCAAACTGTTTAAAAATAATTAAATCACTTGTACTTTAGCTTAGCAAATTTTTGTGGTGGTCCAAACCGTCTGTGCTAGGACTCCAGTTCGATGTTGGAGATGCCCACTGTTCTCCTTCTCTTTATTTGGGTTCCCTCTCCTGCTTTCTTTTCTCTCCCACAGCCCAAAGCCATGCTGTCTAGTTTATTGTTAATGGTAAGTCTGTCTGGTGTAGTCAGGAGTAGCTGTATTCAGGAATGTGTGACGGACAGTTGTCCATCCAAGGCTTATTCCAGCTTTGTACCCATTGGTTCTGGGATAAACTTACAGCAGCGCTGTAATGGAGCCATAAACTGAGAAAATAAATGGAAGAAAATATTTTAGATTAAAGATTTCCCAGATGGTAAAGTGCAATGAAATGAAATGTGTTGTGGTGGCTTGACATGTTAATAACTTGGTTTGGTAAAGTGAAATATGCTTTTGATGATATTACAATGTGGATGAAAAACTGGGCTGTAAAAGACAAGGTTGGTAGCTCAGTCATCCAAACTGACTGATGGTGTGGTCTTAAGAAACAGATTTAAATGTTAAGTTCAGGACTTTTTAAATCAGTAAAATTTCCAGAATATTGTCATATATTAATTTGCCTGAAAACTTGCTAAGTGAAGCTGTATTTATACATAATAATAAAAAAGCATTTCCTCTATCAGCTTACACAGTTTGAAGCTGGTGTACAAGAAGAAATTAAATCCTTAATATTTACAAAATATTCCCCCTTTGTAGTTGTTATGAATTGTATTACTTTATGAATGTCACAGAAGCTATTGAACCAAAGGTGATTTAGAACAGGATGGTCAGACTTAAATGTTTAAATGTGTTTTATATGTGTAATTTGATTTTTTTTTTGGTTATCAGGATTCTGCTTTTGAGGGTTTCTACTCAGTATGATTTGTTTTAACAAAGTTTAAATTTCATTTTTATCTTGTTTTTCTTTGTTTATGCAAAACATTTTGCACTTGTCTTGTGGCTATGACCATCATGCTGATGACTTCACAGACGGGAGTGATGCTCTAAGTATGCAGTAATTATGCAGTATTCCTCGCTAGATATATAACGTCTTGAAACTCTCTAGTGTAGACAGCCTTACTTCAAAGTAATCCCTAGTGCCATCTTTTGTTTTGGGTTTTTAAAATTCTTTTTGCCTTTAGCTTTCAATTCTTATTTTGCTATTTTTGATTCTTGGTTGCCTGGTATTTCTGGCTTCCTGGTTCTAACACTTTGCATGTCCTGGCTACACTTAAGCCATTGTTTTTCATCTTCTGGTCTTATTTTTACTTTGTAGAAGCCCCTTTGACAGCAATTACAGCTTCATGCATTCTTAGGTAAATTTCTACAATCTTTTCTTACACCTGAATTTGATCAGTTTATCCCATTTTTCCAGGCAGATCCTTCCATTAAATTTGACTTAAACTGCCATCTTCAGGTCTCTCCACACATGTGTTAAGGGGTGTAACAGACAACTGGGGACCATGACCCACAGGGACGCCTGGAGAGAGGAAGGACTGGAAGAGAGGCCATACGTTCCCCAGGACACAAGGGGGCAGCCCCCGTGGTTTGCATTGGGACCACAGGACTGGAACTTGGAAGCTCAATCCTGTTGGGGACTGTGGCCACCGCCAGGGGGTACTTGGACAATCCCGGAGCCTTAGACTGCAGTACTTCCATCACACTTCTGGGTGCCCATGCAGCACTTCTGCCACACCAGGAGGTACTGCAGTAAAATCATCAGGGTGCATCTGGAGCACATCTGGGTGCATTATAAAAGGGGCCCCTTACTCCATTCAAAGAGGCAGAGTCGGGTGGCAGAGGACAGAGCTTGCGGGAGTGGAATGGAGGCAGCAACGGAAAAGAGAAGAAAGTAAAAGAAAGGACTGTGAGCTTGGGCACTGTGTTCTGTGCAGACAGAAAAACAAAAGTGCGTGTTTTGGGACATTCTGAGTCCGTCTCTGCCTGTGTTCTGGACGTCTTTCACAGTGGTTTAAGTCTGGGCTTTAGCTGGGCTGCACAAGGACAGACAAAATTGTCCTGCAGTCACTCTTTGATGTGGCTGTACACTTCAGGTCATTGTCACCCCATCCTGAGGTTGCATGCAATCTGGAGCAGGTTTTCCTAAAGGTCCTTTCTGCATTTGGCCACATTTGTCCTTCCTCAACTTTGACCAGTCTCCCTGTTCCTGTTTCTGAGAAGCATACCAATAGCATGATGCTGTCGCCATCATGCTTCACTTTAGGATTGGTATTAGGCAGGTAAAGAGCATTGCCTGGTCTTTGCTAGATATATTGCTTTTAGTTCTGCACAAAGAGTACAGATATTTTCTCATCAAACCAGAGAATCTTTTTCTACATGCTGTGAGAGTTCTTTAAATTCCATATGGCAAACCTTAAGCAGGCTTTCATGTGCATCTGATTAATGGAGTGCTGCTTAACTGTAACCCTAATCCTAACCCTAGCACTTTCTGAACTCACTGTATATCTCTTTTTAGGTTTTTTACTTACCTCCAGGAATGTGTTTTTGATGTTAGTTTTGTGTTTAATGGTTTGAAGCCAGCAGGCCGGTTTTTGGGTCAACTGCACAGCGGTATAACAGCTAGTCTATCTTCTTTCATAACCCTGCTGGCCTGAATAACGGCCTACGCATAGGTGTTATGATACTCTACTCCCTAAAAGTAGCATATTCCTGAAAGGCCGCTACACCTGTCTCTAATAATAACCCGGCTGGCCAGCATACCGGCCTTTGTTATATTAAACTAGGCACATAATATACTGCTGTCCAGTTATGCTGTTACACTACTTGCACAAGTTACACTGCTGTTTTTTTGTTTTTTGGTCAGTTATGTTTTTGCTTGCAGGTTTCCAGAAGGAAACAGAAAAGATTTCAGTTGTACTTTAGTATGGAAGCAACTCAAAACCTACTGTGCACAGAGAAGTACAAGCAGGTAAAGAGAGTTTTTGCCCTTCTGCTCTATGGGAGGTTTCTGGCCTTCTTGAGCTCACCTTAGGACACCTGCATTACAGCTTGACAAGTGTATCACCGCAGTTAAACTGCTCACTTGCCACTGTCACCAGAGTGGGTCGTGCCACACTTGCTTGATGGAATAAGCAACAGCCCTGCAGAGAAGGGTAGATGTGGGATGATTGATTGGAAGGCAGTATAAATCATGTGAAGTGTCATGTGCATTGCTTTTGAAAAATATCACTAAAAGGTGCAGTTTTGGTGTTAGGTCTGTACAATGGATGGTACAAAATGATGAAAACTGCAAGACTTTAAGTATTGTGTCAATCTGTTATCATATCTTCTTTTATAACATTTTGGGTTATCATCATATAATAAATTTTACTTTAAAAAATCAATAAGTTTCATTTTCAAAATTGTTGAAAATTCCTGGACAGGCTAAGGTTATAATGCCTAAATGCTGTGCAGGGCAGGGGTTCAGAAGGTTAAAACCACCTAAGGAAAGTTAGAATTTCACTTTGTGATCATATTGGGCACCATCATTTTCAGTTATTCAGCATTATGGCTTCCATGCAGATTTTAATCCGAATGTACTGAGAGAGGCGCATTGTGTTGTGTCACCAGAGCAACCATTTAAAGATTGGTGCATGCATTCCTTAATTATCCAATATCTGGATAGTAAGAGTTTTCAGTGCATTATTTTTTGGTGTAATTCTGATGGCAAATAACTTGGCACATTTTCTACCATGTCTTTTCTCCTTGTCCTTATTACTAGGATGATAGAATAGGGTGCCATTGATATAAACAAAATGACAGCGCCCATACAATAAATTCCACAAAATGGTGGTGCCCATAGCAAAGCAACAAAACAAAATTTTGATGCAGTGATATCACAAAAAAACTGTTAATCTTAGTGAATTCATTATTTGTGTTGTAAATTGTAGTACTACTGTCACGTATAAAGAATACACTGAGATTCTTAGTTTCTAACAAACATGCAACATGTTGCCACTCCCTGGTGCCATTAACACAATAAATTATTAGTATTTATAGAAATGATTTGGAAAAATTTTTTAGTAAAAGCAACAAGTTTGACCCAAAAATTACAGTAATTAAAAAAAAAAAATCAAAAATAATTTTAGTAATTTCCCCACATAAGTTAAGAAAGCTTCTTCTTAATTTGAAAGCATGCAATTTGGAAATGTATGTTGTGAAATGAACAGCCTCGACACGCACAAAAAGGTTTGGGGCAGCCACCCATATGTTGTCCCTGGCTGCAAATAAGTTATGAAAGAGCACTCATGTGCATTGTTTTGAGTCCTGAACTGAACTGACGGGATGTTGAAATGATGGCGGCTTTAAAGGCCAAAACCGGAAGTGATATCGTCTATGGCTGGAACTGCAAGTGTAGTTGTCCGTGGCTCCAGAACCATAAGTGACGTTTGTCGTGGCACCGAAACCGGAAGTGACATCATTGATGATACGTCTGGTCGGTTTTCCCGTATCTGGCTTGCAGAAATAACAGAAGTAGGATTAGTGCACCCTGCCACCCCCTGGCCTGGCAGGTAATTACCTTGACCTGGTCCACTCAGCTTCCTCCTACTCTCACATCTGTGACAATGTATAATGTCAATTGAACAAATTATTTTTTATGAGACTTCTTTATCTATATAGAAGTTTGCCCTTCCTCTTCACTTCATGCCTTCTCTGTATATATAACAATCTTTTCCAACCTATGAGTATGGTAGCGTCACGAATACTGAAGTTGCAGTCCTTATTTTAGAGTGATGAAACTATTGATGCTCCTTTGTTTGATTTCATTTTCAAATCCACTGGATGCACATTTCTGAAGCACTTTTGCTTAAAGGCAATGTTGTGCCTAACATCTACAAGCTTATTTGTAATATTGTACCTCAAGAGTTTTGCGGTAAGCTCCTTGGTTTACTTTACAGGGCCTGCTGTTTACATGAGAAGTCCACCCACACCAGTAACTGTCAACACACAGGAGAACATGTATCCTATCCCTTTGGAAGAAAAGTACCAGGAATCCATAAAACAAACAAAAAAAAGTACCTCTAAATTCATTTCTTCATCATGAATATAACTCTGAAATGTGGAAGACATGTTTACTGGAGCAGAAACCTTAGTCACTTGGAAGAGGACATATTCAGTAAGATTTAATTCTTTTCTGTCATTTTTATACTGGGGAAAATCAGCAATCTTTATGAGTCTTACTTGACAATAAAACCTTGTATGTTTTGTCCTTCTTAGCATTGTTCTGGGTTGAAAAGATGGCTATGTCTTTTGATACTTGGTTACAAAAGACCAAAATATATATTTATCGATCATCTACAACTTTAAAACTACTAACAGGTGAAGTGACCAACATTGATTATCTCGTTACAGTGGCACCTGTCAAGGGGTGGGATATATTAGGCAGCAAATGAACAGTCACTTCATGAGGGTGATGTGTTGCAAGCAGGAAAAGTGGGCAAGTGTAAGGATCTCAGTGACTTTGTGGCCCAAATTATGATGGCCAGAATACTCTAAAGTGGCAGGTCATGTGGGGTGCTTCCAGTGTGCAGTGGTTACTGACTACCAAAAATTTCCAAGGGAGGACTATCAGTGAACTGGTGAAAGGGTAATGGATACTCAAAGCGTTGATGGAGAGCAAAGCCTAACCCTGTCTCCTTGTTTTGGGGTACAAAATCTGTAAATATCGTTCTGTATTTTCATTATATTTTGCTCAAAACAACAACAGATTAACTAAATTCAGCACACATCAAAGCATATCCTCTTCCCAGTTGTACCTCACTTTTAAAACAGCTGTTCCAACAAAGAAAGGAAGACATGCTGGTGCCTAAGGCTATCAATTACTTTATAACCTGAGAAAGGATGGACATCTGGGACAATAAGTTGCTAAATGGGTTTATAGCCTGGGAAAGGAAGAAATGCTAGTAGGTACTAAGCAACATCAAAAAAAGTTGTATTGTTTGGGAAAACAGACAGTGAATTCATTCATCATATTGACAACCAGCCAATCAGAATATCTAACAATAACATCTTGCAAAACCACCCGGTAGAATTTTTTAATAAATATGCGTCGTCTGACGAGTGACATAAAAGGGAGGAAGAAGGGGGGGCAAAGACGTCAGGAGTGAAGAAGAGAACAGAGCAACGTCCGAAGAAGGTGCTGGCAACATGCGGCCGTTTCCATCTGATCGTCAGAAAAGCATCTAATGACAAACTACGAGTACTAGATCACAAGCCGCCTGCGACATTTATTCTTGTCATCTTTTAACTTTTTGTAAGCTTTTTCTAAAGACTATATATATCCAGACTTTGCTATCCACATTTTCTTTTATGCTTTTCTCTACTGGGGTTATTATTCCTGTAATACATACCATGCTGCTTTTAACTTTCTATGTTTTGTCTTATTATCTGGAGTGATTGAAGTAATATGGTAGATTTCTTTGAGCACCTGGTTTGCCATTACCTCTGTGCTGCAAAGTTTATTAAGGCTGTGGGTGAGAGCTCCACCCCACAGTAGGGAACAGCACGTAAAGTAAGGCATTCTTGGATGATAAATGGCCTATAATTAAGGATGCTGAGCCTTTGTATGTTTAAATGTATTCTTGGAGACCAAAAGTAATATTTAGGTCTGAGATATCTTTTATCTTTCAAGTCTCTTGAAGTGCTGAGAGAGTAACAGGTTGTGTTATTCCTAAGGCATTAGTGTGGTTTAAAGTGCCAAAGATTAACCAGCTGTGTGTGTGTCATTCATGGGGCATTGTTGTGATTAGGGTCTGTGTGTATGTGTATAGCTATGTGTGTGTGTGTGATAATCTTAAGGTGCAACAGTAGACCAACCCGGTATCAAATCTGATGAGTATACTTACCCCTAGGTAAAGAGTAAGTAGTGGGAAATACCACGATAATACACTGGTCCAATTTCAGAGAACAGCTGCTGTGGCACAAACTTGCTCAAAAACTTTATGCTGTCAATGAATGAAAGGTGTCAGAACATACAGTGCATTGTAGCTTGCTGTGTATGGGGCTGTATAGCTGTAGACCAGTCAGAGTGCTCATGCTGACCCCTGTCCTCCGCCAAAAGTGCCTACAATGGGCATGTTAGTTTCAGAAGTAGACCATGGAGCAATGGAAGAAGGTGGCCTCATCTGATGAATCATATTTTCTTTTAGATCATGATGGAAGGCAGGTTAATGTGCCATGCCACACTGCAATAATTGTTCAGGAATGGTTTGAGGAACATGATAAAGAATTCATGGTGTTGACTTGGTCTCCAAATTCTTCAGGTCCCAATCCAATCACACATCTGTAGGATGTGCTGGAAAAACAAGTCCAATCAGTGGAGGCCTGACCTTGCCTTTTACAGTATTAAGGGATCTGCTTCTGAAATCTTGGTGTCAGATACCACAGGATGTCTTTAGAGGTCTTGTGGAGTCCTTGCCTTGACAGATCAGCTGTTTTGGTCGCACTAGGTGGACCTACACAATATTGGGCTGGTTATTTTAATGTGGTGACTGGTGTAAATACAGTGGTGTGAAAAAATATTTGCCCCCTTCCTGATTTCTTATTCTTTTGCATGTTTGTCACACAAAATGTTTCTGATCATCAAACACATTTAACCATTAGTCAAATATAACACAAGTAAACACAAAATGCAGTTTTTAAATGATGGTTTTTATTATTTAGGGAGAAAAAAAATCCAAACCTACATGGCCCTGTGTGAAAAAGTAATTGCCCCCTGAACCTAATAACTGGTTGGGCCACCCTTAGCAGCAATAACTGCAATCAAGCGTTTGCGATAACTTGCAATGAGTCTTTTACAGCGCTCTGGAGGAATTTTGGCCCACTCATCTTTGCAGAATTGTTGTAATTCAGCTTTATTTGAGGGTTTTCAACAATGAATCGCCTTTTTAAGGTCATGCCATAGCATCTCAATTGGATTCAGGTCAGGACTTTGACTAGGCCACTCCAAAGTCTTCATTTTGTTTTTCTTCAGCCATTCAGAGGTGGATTTGCTGGTGTGTTTTGGGTCATTGTCCTGTTGCAGCACCCAAGATCGCTTCAGCTTGAGTTGACGAACAGATGGCCGGACATTCTCCTTCAGGATTTTTTGGTAGACAGTAGAATTCATGGTTCCATCTATCACAGCAAGCCTTCCAGGCCCTGAAGCAGCAAAACAACCCCAGACCATCACACTACCACCACCATATTTTACTGTTGGTATGATGTTCTTTTTCTGAAATGCTGTGTTCCTTTTGTGCCAGATGTAACGGGACATATGCCTTCCAAAAAGTTCAACTTTTGTCTCATCAGTCCACAAGGTATTTTCCCAAAAGTCTTGGCAATCATTGATATGTTTCTTAGCAAAATTGAGACGAGCCCTAATGTTCTTTTTGCTTAACAGTGGTTTGCGTCTTGGAAATCTGCCATGCATTCTTTAGACGTTGTCCTGGGGTCTTTTGTGACCTCTCGGATGAGTCGTCTCTGCGCTCTTGGGGTAATTTTGGTCGGCCGGCCACTCCTGGGAAGGTTCACCACTGTTCCATGTTTTTGCCATTTGTGGATAATGGCTCTCACTGTGGTTCGCTGGAGCCCCAAAGCTTTAGAAATGGCTTTATAACCTTTACCAGACTGATAGATCTCAATTACTTCTGTTCTCATTTGTTCCTGAATTTCTTTGGATCTTGGCATGATGTCT
The DNA here is from genome assembly GCA_026402145.1 of Polypterus bichir lapradei. Classification (NCBI taxonomy): domain Eukaryota; kingdom Metazoa; phylum Chordata; class Cladistia; order Polypteriformes; family Polypteridae; genus Polypterus; species Polypterus bichir. The sequence continues at coordinate 310,341 of JANRMT010062803.1, read as the reverse complement.
AGCTTTTGAGGTGCTTTTGGTCTACTTCTCTGTGTCAGGCAGCTCCTATTTAAGTGATTTCTTGATTGAAACAGGTGTGGCAGTAATTAGGCCTGGGGGTGGCTACGGAAATTGAACTCAGGTGTGATACACCACAGTTAGGTTATTTTTTAACAAAGGGTGCAATTACTTTTTCACACAGGGCCATGTAGGTTTGGATTTTTTTCTCCCTAAATAATAAAAACCATCATTTAAAAACTGCATTTTGTGTTTACTTGTGTTATATTTGACTAATGGTTACATGTGTTTGATGATCAGAAACATTTTATGTGACAAACATGCAAAAGAATAAGAAATCAGGAAGGGGGCAAATAGTTTTTCACATCACTGTATACTGCAACGACCTGACACAAAATAAGTTTTGCAAGGCTAACAGCCAAGAACGACTACAAAGTTGCATGAGAGAAGCAGTGTGCCTACCACGCCAGAGGCTGTTGCATATTTTAAAATAAAGCCAATCAAAGTTATGAATCCAGATATAGGCAGTCTCATCATGCAAAAGTGCAGGTGAAAACTGCATTGGGTAGTACTCCCCAAAAAGGCGATTAAAGAAGAAGTTCAACAGTCACTTCAAGTTGCATATGACTGTTTCTGCATACATCCTGAAGAAGAAAGAAGTCATAGCAGCATGTTTCACTTGCTGTAGGGACGAGTTTATTGCCAGTAGGACTGCAGCAGCAGTGAATGTCTGGCGTGTTCTAGGGCCACAATATCAGACAAGAAAGTTGTCCCACTCGGCCATTAACAGTAGGGGTATATAAATACATATTAAATAAGTTTGTGTTTTTTTTTCTATTTTGTGTTCAGTCAAAATAAGAAGCCAGTGGCTTCATTTTTTTGTTCTCCATTCCACTGCAAGTTCTAGGTTGCTCCAGATTGCACTATTAAGCAATAAAATGGTCACTACAATACATTTAAAGAATTATACTATAGCTCAGTACTTACAAAACAAAAAAAAATGCTAAGTTGGTGTTCATTGCGATTATCAAATGAAGGCTGTTTATTTATTAAAAGCTCTGTTTACCATCACTGAATAGCATATAGTGTTGCAAAAATGTCATTTTACTTATCATTTACTTTCTAAACCTACTTTTATCATTACACAGTTAAGTGGGAGTAGGAGCTGGTTTCAGGCGCAAACAATCAATACACAGTTACATAGAATGGGAAAATGTTCAAACTTTACACAAGTGCCCAGTTTGGGACTTGATCACTTGATCTATGAGAAAGCAGCTCAGGTATTTAGGAGTTAAGTTAATGCTTTATACTTTATGTGGTAATAAGACTTAAAATGTATAATCTGTGTAATGCGTAGAATCTAACATAGCTGGGATGATTAACTGTTTTCCAGGGGCAAAGCACTCTGAAGGCTGAGAGTATGTATGCAAGTATAAAAAACATCCCAAACATCTAGTTGTATACAGGGCAGTGTCATTGTTAAGAGATTGTTCAAGCTTTAAGCCTAAGATAAAATAGTGTGTATAGGCTTGTAGAAGATATAAGATTGAATTGAATTTTTCTGGAAATTTACACTTACATGTACTAAGAATTCAACTTGATGTAACTGGTACAACGCACACACACATATACATCTCCCTATTATAAAAGAAAATCTTCAGACAAAACAAGACTATTGCCAAGACTTTTTTTTTCATGTCCCACCCTCCTCTCAACTATTTCTGGTTAACGGCCCACGCCCACAGTCCTCTCACCTATCATTCGTGTGAATGATTTTGTCAGACACAGTTCCTGCACTCTCAGCTCTTATAAATTTTTTTGTTTTCCACAATTTAAGTTCCCAATAAAAGAAGACTAATTATGTCCAAATCCTATTGAAGACTTTCATCCCAAAGGGTTATCAACAGAAGAAATGAGTACACAGGCAATCCTAGCACAGAGAAACGATTAAGTCAAACAAATTAACGAGAAAATTGTCGATCAGTTACAGAGCAAATTGGTTAAATACATATCAATAGACTATGTTGAAACAGTTGGTGATTATGAAAACATCAACTTACAATACTCTGTAGAATATCTACAAACATTAACAATGTCTGGTCTTCCACCAGCCGAATTACTGTTGAAAGAAGGATGTATCATAAAGTTATTGCATAATTTATGTATGAATGATGGACTATGCAATAGGACAAGATCAGTTGTATTAAAAATTGGTCGAACAATTCTAACATGTAAAATTGTAACAGGTGGCAAGAAAGGTAATGTAGTACATCTTCCGCGGATAACATTAGACACCAAAGGAGATCTTGATATGCCATTTGTATTAAAACGTTTACAGTTTAACATTAGAATAGCTTTTGCTATGACAATTAACAAACCACAGCGACAAACATTCGAAAAAGTCGGTTTATTTATTAGAGAGAAAAAATGATATTCACTCACAGGCAGTTATATGTTGCGTTTTCACAATGTAACTCCAAGCACGGAATCAAAATAGAATGCGATTTTGAAGAAAAGTTAATTCCAAATATTCTTTTTACAGTAAAGTGTAAGTTTTAAAAGTATTTGCGTGTTCATTTCAAAGCCAAATTGAATGAAAATGTATAATGCAATGAATACCTCTAACGCAACATGAAACATAATTTTCTTTCAATTTATTACGTTTTACTATTTTTTACTATGATTAATTACTTGCTGTAATGTAAAATAGTTAGGTCTATTATGTATATGTAACAATTCCCATGAAAACAACAATCTGTTTAAATTGTACATCCACATCCTCATACATGACCGGCAGAGCTCGAAGTGGCTAGCGCATAGCGTATTCCCCAGGTTTGGCGAGTGAAGCTAGCAGGGGGCAGAGCCCCCTAGTACTATATATAAACAATAAGAATAAATAACCCTAAAACTCTATGACTAGATAATATCTTAACAGGGCCCACGTTTGTTCATATGGTGTACTGCACTGGGAAAAAAAACTGTTTCTATGTTGTGTGGTTTTTATCATAATTGACTTCATCCTCTGGCCAGAAGGAAATGTCCTGAAGAATCTATGATCAGCATTGTTATTATCGGCTGTGATCTTACTTTCATGCCTGGCAATCCTGGTGGCATGTAAGTCCTGGAGCAATGGCAACTGCTAGCCAATCACCTTCTCTGTATTTCAGATGATACACTGCATTCTGTCCTCCTCTTTGGCTGTAGCAGTAGCATACCAGACTGTGATAGAAAAGGTGAGAAGAGTCTCAATGGTGGCAGTATAGAAATGCCCACTTTAGGTCCTGAGCAATAAAAATGCCCAGGAAAGATTAAGCTGTATCTACTGTTGTATCGCTGTGTAATATGGGTCGGTGGGGGTGGGTTTCTTCTGAAATCCATTACCATCTCCACTGTTTTCTGAGGATTAACCTTTGAGGCACTAGTTAATCAATCTCACTCCTATTGGCAGAATGGTTTCCATCAGAGATGAATCCAATGAGGGTTGTGTCGTTTGGTACTTGAAGAGTATAACAGACTGATGACTGGAGGTGCAGTTGTTGGTATATTGGGAGAAGAGCAGTAGAGACAGCACACAGCCTTGAGGAGAGCCAGTGCTGATGGTCAGGGAATCCCCAGCTTTGCCTGTTGCTTCCTGTTAGGAAGGGAACTGAGACGTTTTCAGTTAGTACATCATTGTATTTTCTATGTAGTGATGGTTAATATGAATAATCAGTTGTTCAGTTTTAACATAATGCAACTATTGCATTGTTTCTGGAAATTCTGCATGATCAGCTACCACAACACTCAAAAAAGGAAAGAGTTTTAGAGCATATTGGATTCTAGTGTTTAGTTTGGCTGATTTCTTTGCAAATAAACTTTAAATAAAGTTTAAATTAAATAAAATGTTTTTTATTATCTTGTTGTTTACTGACTTTACCAATCACTGAAGGGTAAGAAGTGTTCTTGTCTAACTCAAGTCCGGGAGATGTCCTTGTTGAGTCTTCACTGTGGTTGAAGTCAACTGTGAGCTGTAATCCCAGAAGCATACAGCCTATCATTTCTGAGTTTCCCAGGGCTACATACTATGGGGTATATATGTAAAACAACAACAACATTTATTTATATAGCACATTTTCATATAAAAAATGTAGCTCAAAGTGCTTTACATAATGAAGAATAGAAAAATAAAAGACACAGTAAAAAAATAAAATAAGTCAACATTAATTAACATAGAATAAGAGTAAGGTCCAATGGCTAGGGAGGACAGAAAAAACAAAAAAAAAACTCCAGACGGCTGGAGAAAAAAATAAAATCTGCAGGGATTCCAGACCATGAGACCGCCCAGTCCCCTCTGGGCATTCTACCTAACATAAATGAAACAGTCCTCTTTGTATTTAGGGTTCTCACGAAAGGACTCGATATTGACGGCCATGCAGACTTCTGGTTTTTAGTCCATCAATGTTGGAGCATCATGATGCTTTGAGTAGGTGGTGGTGACGCAGGCCGCCACCACAAAGAAACCGGAAAAAGAAACAGAAGAGAGAGTAGGGTTTAGTACAGATTTTAGAGCCAACATGAATAGTTATTAAAATTAATTTGACATACAGAGTATCAGGATTAAATTAAAGTGAAGTTATGAAGGCCATGTTAAAGTAATGTCTTTTCAGCAGTGTTTTAAAGTGCTCTACTGTATTAGCCTGGCGAATTCCTATTGGCAGGCTATTCCAGATTTTAGGTGCATAACAGCAGAAGGCTTCTTTTAAGTTTTGCTTTTGGAATTCTAAGGAGACACTCATTTGAGGATCTAAGGTTACGATATGGAATATAGGGTGTCAGACATTCCGATATATAAGATGGAGTGAGAAGAAAACAAGGTTAATAAGCTAAGATGCAGTATAGGGAGATTTCTTCTTGTTCATCAATACAAATGAATCCAGGAGGCTACTGACAATATGAGAGTTTTAATAATTAAACACCTAGCAAATGTTTTCACCATATAGTCCATTATATTGGTTGAAATAACAAAAGTTAAGCTCTAATATAATCCACATCTTACCCTAAATAGGTTGATAACTATTGGACTTATCTCTCTTCTTCTAATAACTATAATAATAATATAAGCAACAACATGTTTTTCTTAAAAGCAAACTTGTTTCAAGAATCTGGGTCAGATGTAAACTACACTCTCTGTTTAGTGGAATCCCATCAGCCTCCCACCCATCCATTTTTTAAATATCTGGGATGGATTCCAGTTTTCTGTAAACATTTTGTCTCGCCCATATTTATCTCTTTTATTTTATCAGAAATGTGAAGAGCAAACCCTAAAACAAATGCAATGTGTAATCCAAGGGTTCCATGTGGACTTGTAGCATTCTGGTGATTTTAATGCAGTGATAATTAAATGGCTTTCAAATCCAGAACAGCCTACAGCTTTGAAGTTAACTGCAGAAAAATCAATGCTCACTACACAAGAGCTCATGTGGGCTTATATCTACAAACTGTACCTTCTGTTGTCCTTTTCAGCAATCTGGTATTTTTCACCCTTTTCATCGCTATCAATTCACAGCAAAAGACAAAGTATTTTTAATTAATTATCCAGCCTAGCAATAATCCCCTTGGAAGCAAAGAAGCTACTGGTCATGCCATACAGACATGGCATAAAATATCAGAAAATAGGAAAGACCAGGCACTAATTCTGTTCCCCAAGAACTGCCCCAGCATGGAAACAGCTACTTTATGCTGTTTAGGGTAATAAAATGGAAAAAATGAGTAACAAGGATTCAAGACCAGTCCGGCATTTTCATTAAATGTGAATTTGTCCTTTTTACTACAGATTGCTTTTGTGCCAATAAGCCTATTACTTTATTTTTATTATGAATCATAGTTTTTTTTCACTGACTATTTTATTTCATCATAGCTCAACACACTTGAATACTAAAGTTTCTAAGCCAAAATACAAATTGCTGCCAATTTTTACACCAAGAATTCAACAACAAAATTAATTAAACCTATATAAAATGCTAAGATATCAGTGGCAACTTTGAAATTATCATCTATCTCTTTTTCTGAATCAGCTTTTTAAATTTAAGGGTCATGAGGGACAGAACCTTTTAAAGTAGCACAGGGACCATGATAAGTAAGAACCAGTCCTGGAGAAGATGCCAACCATTGCAATGGCACTGTAATACAGGAACCCATGCTCACTTATACCACAGCAGGATGTTTATTAACATGATTGGGGTAAGATCTCAGAAAAGTATAATGTGGTCATTCAAGTTCAAATTCATAATGATGGTCACAAAGTACGTAGAAATTCTTTTATAATGCCAACAGCAGACAATAAATATAAGCACATCAATAATTACAACATATTTAATCTGTGATATCAGGCGATAAACAAACAGTGGATTCAGAAAGCATTCAGATGCCATCACTTTCTGTACACTGTATTGTGTTGTCATTTCTTTATTGGTTGTATTATGAGACCTCTTACAGGATGTACAGTATTACAGAGACACTCATAACATTATCATAATTATACTCTTTTACACTCCATTTATTTGGGCCATCACTTCAGGAAAAGGATGCTGAAATTCTTCACTGCCATTTTATATACAGTCGTTACTGAAAGTATTCTGACCCCTTGACTTCCTGCACACTTTAATGTAAGAGTTAAATTTGCTCTTTTGCCCATCATTCTACACTCAGTAATCCTTAATGAGAAAGTAAAAACATGATTTCAGTAGGGTTTTTACAAATTAATTACAAATCAAAAACTGAAATCTATCAGTGCTTTGCAGAAGCTCCTTTGACAACTATTACAGCTTTGAGTCTTCTTGGATAAGTCTCTATAAGCTTTGCACATCTGGATTTGGGCAATTTATCCCATTCTTACTGGCAGATCCTCTCAAACTCTGCTAAACATAATAAGAAGCATCTGTAAACTGCCATCTTCAGGTCTCTCTACACATGTTGTGTAAGGTTTAAGTCAAGGCTTTGACTGAGCCTCTTGATCACAATCAGAGACTTGTCTTGAAGCCCCTGATGTGCTGTCCTGACTTTATGCTTCAGTTCATTGTCATGCTGAGCGATTAACTATTGCCCCAATCTGAGGTCACATGCACTCTGCAGCAGGCTTCTTTCCCCTCAGGAAACCCTCTGTATTTGGTTAAATTCATAATTCCCTCTGTTCAGTCCCTGTAAGCTGAGAATCACCCCAATAGCATGATGTTGCCAACCCCGTGATTCACAATAGGGATGGTATTAAGCAGGTGATGAGAAGTGCGTTGGACTTTGCCAGACACTGCTTGAGTTCTGTCCAAAGAGTTAAACTTTTGTCTAGCCAAAGCAGTTAATCTCCTTTCTCATGCTCTCAGACTGCTTTAAATACTATTTGGCAAACTCCAAGCAGACTGTCCTATGTTTTGTACTCAAGCGTGCCTTCTGTCTAAACCCCTGAACATAAACACTTGTTTGATGGAGTGCTGCTGAAATGGTTGTTCTTCCAACAGATCCTCCAATCTCAGCAGAGGACATCTGAAGCTTTGTTAAAGTCAGCATTGGGTTCTTGGTCACCTCCTTACCAAGGCCGTTCTTGCCTGGTCAAACAGTTTGACCTGACAGCCAACTCTAGAAGAGTCCCGGCGGTTCCAAACTTCTTCCATTTCACAATTATTAAGGTCACTGTACTCCTGTGAACACTCAAAGCTTTACAAATGGTTTAATACTTTTGCTCTGATCGCCTCACCACAGTTTGATCATGAAGGTCTACAGCGAGTTCTTTGGACAATGGCCGACTTGACCTACATGGATGTTTGTGCTTATGCAGCTGCGGGAGGTTGGTGAGGTAATTGAGGTGAGGCGCACCTGCATGTGAGGGTGCTGTCTGTATCAATTGCTTTATCGGCTTTCTGCAGTATAGATGCTGCGCTCATGGAAGCATTTAAGGGGGAGCCAGGACAGAGAAAGGGGACAAAGGGGAAAAAGGCAACAGGGTGGAAGTCTGTTGGGGAGCATATGGCCAACGCTCAGGGGCTGAATGAGGTCACTCCGGCTGAGCGATATAGGAGGTAGAGAGTGACACACTGCTCTGTTGCGACTTGCCGCATAAGGCCAGAGAGAGTCAGCATGACTGCAGGGGAATTGGAAGGCTCAGTGAGGTGTCCTGCAAGTGAGCCATGGACCGCAGAGATGCGAGCCTGGTAGTGGGAGTTAAAAACACAACGTAGTGCCCTGCCAGAGCCACAAAAGGCTGCAGGGGTCCGAGCCAAGAAGCAGATGCAGAAGGTGGGCTGAACTGTCGATTAGTTGTTTCCTCAGCTAACTCCATTACGAATTATTGAATGTAGATTGATGAGCAAAGATTTCAAATTTATCCATCTAAAATTTAATTTTCAACATGGTAAGGTGTGCAGAAAGAGAAGGGGTTTGAATACTTTCAAAATCCATTGCAAGGAACATTTATGTCATGATGAATGTGAGTGACCTTTTGATCTGTAGATAAAAAGCTGTTCTTAAGGAAGTGCTTGTTAAATATCTCCAAAAAATACACAAGTCTGTGATGACCAAAATGCAACACATCACCTCTCTCCAACACTATGATGGCAGTGAAAGGATAGGAATTCTCACTGACAAGATGCCAACCACATATTTTATAACACCGATGTCTTTCATTTGCAGGTTGGTGTATTTAATGAATAAGAAACCGGTACAATATTGCAAATTCTGTACCTCAAACATGTGCAACTTTGCTCTGGCTGAATGTACATAAGGCAACATTGTAGGCGTGCAGATTTCATTAAATTCTCCTGTAAATGCAATAACGTCTTTTCTGTTTTTATTCCTCTAACGTGAAAATATATAAAGCTGGCAGTAACAATTTTTTTGTTTACATTGCTTAAGAAATATTGCACGCATGTAGTGCCAGACATTTCTTTTTTCTTCTGCAACTCTCTGTTTAACTGTACTTTTACTGGATCAAGTTGTAAAGACAGCATTGTGCTCATATTATACTTTAAAAATGGTTACAGACATTTGTTTGACAGCGGAGTCACTGGTAGTGAGTTATCCTAAAAATCCGAAACACAAGTCATGTATTTGCTATATCAGTTCTTAAAACAAAAAGCAATGCAATTTAAAAACACAGAAAATGCTTTCTCCTCACAATAAATAAAAGGAAGTGCATCACTATCCTTTACCTTTTTTGGAATGCATGCCACACTTGACATGACATCTGTGCACAGGTAGGCGCTCTTGGAGTCAGGAGAGAACTTCAGACACCTCAAACCTTACTCTGAATTCTTACTGACAAGACCAGAGGCCCACAGAAAGAGGTGCCTCGTAGAAAAGAGAGCAGAAATGAACCTCACAAAGCCCACTAAGTAAGGTCTAGGCAGTAATCATGTTCCCAAGTAACTTTCAGCCAGGTGAACCTGGAGAGAAGCCAGAGAAGGACCTATTGCATCAGATACACAAAATAAGAGGTTTGTAAATCTGGAACAGTTATGATTTAGATTTTTCTTTACATTTGTATGGACTCATTTAGCATTTTTTCATGTTCTTTTTGCTTCCTTCCAATTTAAGGTTTATTCTACACTGAAATCAGTCATTTACATTTTTAAATATTTCGTCTCTTACTGCGATGCCATTTTTGGCTTAAAGGTTGTAATGCTGTTAGCCACGTTGCTAGGCAGAACAACCAGACATCATAACCCATGATGTCAACGTACTGTGGGTTTTAAAGGTCTGAGCCTATGAATAGAATCCATAAAACTTTGCAAGTGCTAATATTAGTTATTAAATCTTCTTGGTTTCATAATGTTGTGCAGTGATATTTTGACCACATTTAGTGGCATGGCTGTGGCAAAAATTAGAAATGATTCACTGTTTTGACCTTAGCTTATTTTATGAGTGGAACATTTATCTCTCAGTTTCTATTTAAAAAAGTAGTTCTCCCTTTTCCTCAGTAGTCATTACAATAACCAAGAATGAACTAGTAATGATATTACACGTATTGAGTACGTGAGCTCTTTTGGGGGGTGCAGGAAATAGTATACAGTAATTAATTAAGTAATTAATACAGTAAGTAAGAGCGCAATGAATTGGGAATCTCAGAATGAGGTCTAAAATCATAACCAACATGTGTCTTGGATTCTTTCACTGTCCACCTGTTATGAATATTATCTAAGTGAAATAAACCTGACATAAACATTGATGAATTCTTCATCAATGTTTTGATCTGTCAGGAATTTAGTTTCAACTTAAATGTTTCCGAACTTGTTATTTAAATTTTTTCATCATGTTTCAAATTTACTGCAATGTATGTATTTTAGTGACTGTCGCCATTTTGTCTTCCACAGGATGTGACTATCTGTTGCTAGGGGTGTGGCCCCCTCATCATATGATTTTATTGGTGTGACAGTACATAAATCTAAACTGTTATGCATGGGTCTGTATTTGTATGCATTTTCTGTTATTTTTGTAGTTTTGTCCCGTTACTTTAAATGTACCTTCATCCCTTGCACTTTGTAGGTATAGCCCCAGGAGGTGTGGCCAACCCTGACATCACCATTCCTGAGCCCTCCCTCTGGCTCTTCAGGCAAGAGCAAAGAGAGAAGATCATTACGTTTGTTAAGAGTTTTCTGAATATTGCATTTTTTTTTTTGGGTTCTGTTCATTTGCTTTCTCTGTCTTATTCTGCTTTCTTGGACTGTGATTTGGGATTTGTTTGTTTTAGGATTGCCTTATAGGCATTTTCTATTTTTGTGAGTAAATCTTCTGTCTATAAAACCCTTTCTTCACACTTCTGATCAGAACCATGGGACTTACAGTTTCCCCCTCACCCCATCAAAGATTTTTGCTGTATTTTGTGACATTTCATATTATTTTGCCAGTTCCACATTTTTGGGGTCTGCTAGATTATAGTTCTGAGTAAGCTGGACTGGGTGAGCTTATTTTGGTCTGGCCAGTGAAGCCGATGGTCTGCTTTACAGCTCTATTTTAGAATTTTTTTTTACTTATTTTTAGATGTGTTTACATATAATGAGTGAAGCCCTTATTGCGATAGCTAGTTTTGTCTGTCTGTATGAAAGAACTTAGCCCAGGGACGTGGGGTCAGGGGAGGCATCATCATAAAAAGTAAAAAAAACTAATAATGATAACATACAGTAAATATGTCCACTGGTCTGTCCTATAAATTTGTTTCCTGTATGATTACAATAATTTTGATCATTTTTATAGTCAATATCTCTGAATTGGCACATTTCCTGTTTAAATACAGGGGAGAAACGTGAGGCGCAGCAGCAACGAGCCTCACCTCACCTCAGACTGCACTCTCCCTCACACACTGGGTTGATGCATGCAATTGGCACGTGCCTGTTGCTGTCTGTCTGTATGTTGCCAATATAGTGTTTTCAGACATGTTTATTATACACCTGACTTTCCACAGTCTGGCTAATATTTTTAATGAATGTGTGTGACATATTTAGTCTTGTTGATTAGACACAAAACCGCAGTGAAAAGGCACAAGGTGAGGCAGACAGTACCATGCCACACCAAAGGGGGCAGATGTGACCCCAACAGTTGTTTGTTACTGCTGCTGTTCTACACAGAGGCTCTTAGTGCCAATAAATTAGCGATATCAGAAAGTCAAGTGCACTGCAGCAGTCCATTTATTTATATTTTAAAGTCCTCTATAAACAAAGAGGACTTTTACAAGAAAGTGACGGAGATTTTCGTTGAGATGGATAGGTACATGGACTTCATTTACAAATAAAGGTAAAACCATAAAAGGTTTTCAATTTTATAAAAAAAAAATGGGATCAGACTAAGAAAAAAACAATCCAATATTTAAAAACTAAATTTTGACCTTTTTTGTTTTTCTTGTTATCCTTTTATTTGGCAGTCTATATTAAAATTGATTAAAGCATCAGAATTAAAAGCTTTTAAAAGCAACTTAATGTTTCAATCAAGGTCAAAATTGAAATCCGTTTTTTTTCTTCACTCAGTACTTTCTTTTGTATTAAATGAGTATGAATTTTGGAATTGCAATGGAAAATTAAGAACACATGAAGGGTGCAGAGCAAATGCGCTCTCTCCGCTCTCTCTTGCCACTATAAATGTACGTTCTTTCTTAGCCAATATGTACCTTACCTATGTGTGTGTAAAGAATGCAACATAACCTATAGTCAATGTATACTGCCAACTAGTGAATAAGATACTCTTTTGGGTTCATGTATTTGTAAATCTCACTCTGAAGGAGTCAGTGCCTCACCAGCCATGAACTTCATCGCACATCACTGACTCAGCCCCCAAGAAAGACCAAATTTGGTGAAATGTGTCACACTTACTCTTCAAGGAAATTTGTCAAAACAATTCAATTTTCATTCAGATTGTGCTGTTCAAAGCCCACCTCATTTACAATATATCACCATGCTTGTAATGTTCCTAATCTTCCCTCATCAGCTACCTGCTGCTTCTTGAATCAGAATACATAGTGTGTCATTAGCTTACTGGACTGAAAGGAGATATGATGTTCTCTTCCAACAGGCAATGATCACACTAGGTAAATATGGTTAGTGTTGACTAGTTGTCAACCATATAAAAAGTTTGCTGAAATGGTGAACTATATAATTGTTGTAATTTAACTTCATAAGTGGTCAAAAAATTATGTGAGGCCTTCAAAGTCACCCAGGGAAGCACTGCTGAATTCCACCAGCCTACCCAAACGAAAGCATCAATGGCAGCATAGCTTCCACTAGAGTGGCTGGCTTTGGCCTACACTGGTCAAAATGCACTTCACTCTCAAGGTTCAAACAAAATATAACACATTCGAAAAGCTCCACAAGGGATGGGATAACCATCAACACCTGGACTGTATATAGCAAGATTACAATTAATATTTAAATAAAGGAAGGTTTATTGAAAGAAAACGAAAAGGAAGAATTAAAAAAAGTGTAAAAGAGCAAAAAAAATATCAAAAAAGAACTTGCCTAAAAGGAAATCCAAAGCAAGCGAATCCAAAACCAAAATCCACTTGAACAATCAAAGTAACCAACCAAAATAATTCAAACACCAGAGCAAAAATCCAAGAAAACACAATACTTAAGAGACCCGTCAAAATTCACCACAGTGTATGCAAAGCATCCCAATATTTGTGAGATATTTTGTTCACATCTTCCAAAGACTTTTCAATGTAATGTAACCGATCCTTGTGTGGCAGTTCATTCTGCTGTGATTTAATCTCACAAAAGGGCAAAAGTGGTGTGTGATGGTGTTGTAAGTAATTTACTTCAGTGTCTTGATGGATTTCCTGAAGTTTTGCCTCTGATTAAGGTTTTTGATTTCTAGATTTGTTTTGGGACTTTGTTGCTATGGATTTACCTTTTCAGATAAATCTTTTAGCCACCTTTTTAGAAAATGTTTTTAAAATATTTTGTTATTTTGGCCATATTGTTAATAAACTCCCTCTTTTATAAAAAAAATGAGCCAAACGATCCCCCTGCGGCTCCATCCGCATAGTAGTGAAACAGGTTCCCTACTCCTGACGTCGCACTTCCCCCTCCTCTCAGCCCGCAGCCTCTGTCTCAGATTATAACAAATATATCGCTTCTGCAAGCGAACTATGATTTTTAGCATGATGAGAGAAGTTGCAAAATCAACTGGAATGTTCAAACAAATTATAGAAAAAACCCAATTTAAATCAAGTAATTAAGTAGTTCTCTTATTCGCTCGCTAAGCGGAGGTAAGGAATGCCCCGAGGCTGGCATGTGAATGAGGAGAGGTCTGCCCCCCTAACCTCGGCCTGCTGCATGTTTCTCAGATTTGTGCAAATAAATTGGTACTGCAAGCGGACTATGATACATAGCACAATGAAAGAAGTCGCAAAATCAACCGGATTGTTCAAGAAAATTATAGAAAAAAACCCAGTCTAAATCTGTTAAGTAGTTCTCTCATGAAAAGTGGACAGGCATACAGAGAGGCGTTGGATTTTTTATATATAAAGATATTTAGGGAATCGTTTCTTCTCCAGTCTGACTTTTTATGGTTCTCCCTATAGTAAAATAATTCAAGGTTTTTTAGGGCTTTTTGCTATTGTTTTGAATTTAAAAGCCTGGCCTTCCTTTTGAGGTCTAGCAAGGTAACGCCTTGCATTTTCCTGGCGTCGGTATTGCCTTGGGTTGAGATTTGCTTTATGGGCTATTTTGGAGGCCTTACTCATTTGTTATTTTGTGCAACCAGAGCAATCATGACAATATTTGAAAGAATCTAGGATTAAAATTAATGTATAAGATGCCATTTTATGAATGTTGACTTTTGAATGCATCAGTGCATCTTATCTAGTTAGTATATGTGGTGATATGTGTGACCATTCTGCTGCATCAATGGCTTGCTAGTTTGAAGAAAACACAAGAACTGGGATATGTCAATGACATGAAATGGAATGTCTATGTCTATCTTAGCAAGGAGACACAGAATAAAGAAGAACTGCAGTGACCACAGACTGTCTCTACCTCTAGCAGCTCCCAGAAGGACCCTCTCAAGGATATCTATATTTTGTTAAAACAAATTGCTAGAGACTTATGTTAAATAAATGCAAAATGTCACTGCCTGCTGTGCATTGAATTCTTTCAAATCGCCTATTGTATAGTAAACAGAGTTTTCAGGATCTCAACTTAGGATCTCAACTTGTGCCTTTTTTCTCATCTCTATATATAATCTTCATTTGGATCTTGATCTTTGTTTGTCCGCGAATGAATTAGAAGAAGAAGCACTAGATGGCAGTAGAGAGACAGCTAAAACATAGGCATTGCATTAAGAATCTCCTCCAGGCTTATACTACTGAAGACTGTAGTACTCCAGTCACACCTCAAAACACAGACATTCAAACTAAACAAATTGTTGTGCTTTAAATTAACTAAAGAGATCTTCATTTAGATCTTGATCTTTGTTTGTCTGCGAATTCCATGCATGCGTAGACCACCATCCAGTTTATTATGTTGTTGTTACTCATGGATGTCAACAATGTGCCGGAATAACGAAAGGGGTGGTGGACAGTGTTACGCTGGTTAGCTCCTGAGGCCTGGTTAGAGAATGAGATTGCCAAAGATAAAAGGTACGTACCTACGTAACATATGAATGAAAGAAAGACAGTAGTAAGAATAGTAGGTAAAATGAATGACAACGTAACAGCACGTTCCAGAAATTATTATTGTTACGTTGTAGCCGGCGAGTGCTGTGCGTCTCACAGTTGTACCGTGGCTTGCTCACATGTCAGTGAAGTAATCCCTATTTATGCTTTAAAGAGCCTGGATACCTATGTGTCCCCCTTTTATAACCATTGCTCCGTGTATATTGCCTTACTCTTTGGATTGCCACAAAGCAGCCTGCGAGATTGGAGAAAGGTTGAGAAGACATTGTGAGAGGAAACGATAGCGTCGTGAAAACGAGACGGACTGTGAACGGACAAAAGCAGAAATGCTCCTACACCAGCACATAATTACGATTCGGAACAGTGATTCCGAGTAGGCCATTCCTATCGAATCAATATCCAAGGGTTTTCTTTTGTAATTTTGTTTCCCTTATAAAAAATCATAATGCTGTGCCACGAAGGGCCCAGTTCACGACTGGCAGCCGCGTTTAAACAGGGAGCCCTTCACAGACAACTTTAACATGTGCAACGTAGTTGGGCACACATGGCTAGTTGTTTAATAATGCTTATGTTTGGAGTATATCAGTAATCTGAAAGTCATTACTAAGAAAGTGGAAACAGTGTGAATAAAAATATCCTTTTAAAAGACAAGAAGGATATTCCTGGAGTGCATGTACCTCAGATACATTGAAATGACTGCAACCTACCTGCTACTTGGTGCCAGTTCAAAAGCATGTAAAATGAACGTATTCAGATGTATTTAAGGACAAGAGATAAGCAGAGAGACGTGTTTATACCTATAGATCGGAAAAATAGGGACCGACGTCTGCAACAGATGGATCTTTGATAGTGATGAGGTAAGAGTAATGAAAACCTACTAAGTGCTAAAAGCACATGCTTGGCATAATTTTCTTCAAGAAGTGTAGGGAGATAGCTGACTATATGGGCATTCTGCTGGTAAAAGACTAATTATGTAAAAATGAAACAGATAGTCATTATTATTATAACATTCTTCTTCTTTTGGCTGCTCCAGTTAGGGGTTGCCACAGTGGATCATCTTTTTCCATATCTTTCTGTCCTCTGAATCTTGCTCTGTTACACCCATCACCTGCATGTCCTCTCTCACCACATCCATAAACCTTCTCTTAGGCCTTCCTCTTTTCCTCTTGCCTGGCAGCTCTATCATTAACATCCTTTTCCCAATATACCCAGCATCTCTCCTCTGCACATTTCCAAACCAACACAATCCTGTCTCTCTGACTTTGTCTCCCAACCTTCCAACCTGAGCTGACCCTCTAATGTATTCATTTCTAATCCTGTCCATCCTCGTCACACCCAATGCAAATCTTTAACTCTGCCACCTCCAGCTCTGTCTCCTGTTCTTTGCTCAGTGCCACTGTCTCCAAACCATATAACATAGCTGGTGTCACTACCATCCTGTAGATCGACCCTTTCACTCTTGCTGATACCTGTCTGTCACAAATTACTCCTGACACTCTTCTCCATCCTGCCTGCTCTCTCTTTTTCACTTCTCTTCCACAATCCCCATTACTCTGTACTGTTGATCCCTAGTATTTAAACTCATCCACCTTCACCAACTCTACTCCCTGCATCCTCACCATTCCACTGACCTCCCTCTCATTTACACACGTATTCTGTCTTGGTGTTCCTACTGACCTTCATTCCTCTCCTCTCTAGAGCATATCTCCACCTCTCCAGGGTCTCCTCAACCTGCTCCCTACTATCGCTACAGATCACAATGTCATCAGCAAACATCATAGTCCACGGGGACTCCTGTCTAATCTCGTCTGTCAACCTGTCCATCACCATTGCAAATAAGAAAGGGCTCAGAGCCGATTACTGATGTAATCCCACCTCCACGTTGAATGCATCCGTCACTCCTACTGCAGTTCTCACCACTGTCACACTTTCTCATACATAGTTAGGTGAATAAGATTAATAAGCTTTGAAGGGCTTAACGACCTGTTCTCATCAAAATTATCCTTAAAACTTCATCAGTGACTGCATTTATGAAACTGCAATGTATTGATTGTGTCATAACAGTGTAAAAACTAATTAAATATTTCCACATGTCAGGTGATAACATAAGTGTACCACAAAACAATAAATAATAGCTTAATCATACAATCAGAAGCCATTATGTTGCAATTGGCTGCTCATGACCTTATGTATTCAATAATTGTAACCGCTGGGGGTGCGTGACCAATCAGAACTCAAATTCTCTTAATTAGTTTCATTTGTAAACAAAGCAATACTTATTATAAGTAAATTAGAGTGTAATAGTTGTAAAAAAACAGTTCAGATTATAATACCCATTTCTTAATTTGCATGGTAGGCCTCCTATTTCCAGACCTGTGGTAATGCCTTTGGTCACCAAATGCATGCAAAACACAATGCGATTCATTCTAATAACTCAAATGAACAGGGATGGAAAACATTAAAACCGAAACTTCAGAGTCTGAAGTACCAGTTGTGTGTTTGAATAAATAAAGTGAAAAAAATATTTCTGCCTTTCTGTCTGTAAAATGTTATGTTAGACCTATTCTGAGTTAGCTTGGTACTTTGAACTTTGAGTTTTATAAGATTGTGAAAGGACGTTGAAGCATTTCTGTTCTATAGAAATAATAGGAACGGCCTAAAGTTGTTGTCTTTGAAAACCTCCCAAGAGGAAACTTGTTTGATTTTTTTAGCCACTAAGTTTTTATCTTAAGGTTGACCTAACATGCCATATCTATGTCAGCAATGATATGATCATATGTTGCTAATGACACTTGCTGAGATTTCCCGTAACAATAAATGTCTGTAAAATGTTATGAATTTTGATCTGTAATTTAATTAATTATAATTTATTAAAAATAATATGGTTATTTTTAGAGGGGAAAGCATTCAGTACAACTTAATTTAAATAATTAAGGATTACTATTCATATCAGTGTGGATTACTTGCAGTGCTGTTTAAAATTACAGAAAGAATCAGGTTAACAAAACTCAATCCCTTCAAGTAGAGGTGACTCTGACTAAAGATTACTCATACAAATTTAATGAGTCAAGCAAGTAATATTTACTTAATTCAAGTATGACAATGAGTGTGCATAATTTTATTGAGTCAGTGAAACAAATACATTTTTTCATGGAAGAAAATGTTTTGTTAGAAGAATGAAAAGGTAAAAATAAAGACTGGGAAATGAAAGAGTGAAAATGATAAAGACAGGTGTGAGTCAAATTTGGGAGAACCGAAATGTCAATGCTAAATCAGAAAGTCAAAGAACACCTGAAAAGCCATAGCTTTCAAAATTGATTTTTCTGTTAGCTCTTAAATGTTTCTTAAATCACAGTCTAAATGCTTGAATGCCACTGATAGCACTATCTTAAATACTGGTGGGCTAACGACATCATAACTGTAATGTGGTAGTGATGAAACATTGTTTTTAATAGCAACATGGCCACCAACAATTAGAACACAGAAAATGGCAGTGTACATAGTATAAAAAAAAAACAAACATTAACAATGGGGAGAATTTTTAACTGCAGTATTTCCACTGTCTTTAGCACTAGAATTACCAAGCCTACGAAAAGACACGTAATCCAAAATAAAGTCACACTTTTGCCGTCACTGTACTTTGTGAGCATGCCTTTGTTGATCAAACACAGGAAGCATTGCAGTCTACTTGTGACTTTACGCTGTAGGACGATAAGTAAATAAATCAAGGTAAATAACATTCAATGTGGCTTTTACTGTATATACAAAGTACAGCGACAGCAACTTCCACCTGCAGCTATAGACTCTTTAGTACGCGAGTGACTCTCCACACTAGTGTTTAGATCTGGGCGGTGTATGTGTACTTAGTATGCCTATTAAGTTGGCCATGATTTCATTATAGTTTTCTGAGCTCCCTCTGACTTTTCACTTTGATTTTTAATTTGTCTAAGTACTTTGTTCGCTCGTGTATCCCTTTTTTATCTTTTAGTTTTGATCCTGCCTGGCCTGACTTTGTCTTTTGCCTTGTTATTACCTCCCAGTCCTTTTCTTTCACTCGCAATAATCCCTGGAGACTCTGTATCACAACACAAACAAAATGACATTAAAAATGAAATACAACCTCAATATGAGGACAAAAAATAAAACATAATTACAGAAATCAATTTAGCATGTTCAAAAACCCCAGAATAATAACATTATCTTCCTTCTGCCTCCACAGCTGTGACAACCTGAAAGAATTCATTTTGTTTTATTTTCTGATGAGTGTCGCCATGATGTTGCTAGCAATGTTGCTAATCCCCTGCTTGGATGCCAGTGGTACACGTGGCATCATCACAGTGCAGCACACTACATGTAGCATCAAAATGTCCTTATTAAATACCTGCTCTTGTGCATTTTCATCCAGCTACTATATCCTGATTCTGTGCCTAAATCCCCAATAGCAATTTTATATACTTTCTTCTAAATGTATATATCTATAGTAAGAGAAAAAAGTCTACTTTTTAATGTCTTGCGTTACTCATTATTTGTACTTAAGATATACTTTGTTAATATATACTTATAATTATTGTAAATATCAGAACTCAAAGAGTGAGACTTATTGGGTGTCTTTTCTGATAACCTTCATCTTCATCCATTGGATCACCGCAAGGCTGCTGTCTGCTTTCTCTTTTGTTTATTTTTTACACAAATGACAGCAGGAGATTACATAAGGACAGACCTTTTTGGAGATTTGCACATGACTCTGTCATTGTGAGTCTCTTACAAGATATGGAGGGCAGCAATGGATCTATTGTTGATGAATCTGTTCAGTATGGCGATTGTTTCAGGTATCTCTAAGACAAATATTATTGATAATATGGTAATATTTGATCTAAACACAGAGCACATTTGTAGGATGGGGCAGAGATGATTATTCCTGAGGAATCTTGTCTGTTTTAAAGTCTTTTGTTGAGTCAAGTGTCACATTTGATTTTTATTTGCAGGCTTGGCAACCTTAACCGTAAAATATAAATAGTTGTGAGTAAGTAAACAAAACAAACAGATATTGGTGTGATTCAAGGTTGAAGGGGAGGGGAATGCAGAACTACCACGGAAGAGACGTCAGGTGTCTTCTGGGCTTTGTCCTTCAGAGTCGTTGATGGAAAAGATGAGGCAGTGCCCACTCTTGTTCCATGGTTAAAGGGCTTACCCTGCAGTAGCCTTGCAGGTGTCCTCTTATAGTGTATATGTGACACTGCCTAAACAATATTGTCAAAGTTAGTAGTAAAATTATTAGTCTGAAGCATTTCTGAGCTGTATCACAAACAAGTTAGAAAGAAGCCTGACTCGATTTTGTTCAGGCGGGAGCAATCCGCTTTTTTTGTAAGTTTCATCTGCCATCAGGCTACAGAAATAGGTTTCTAAGGCTACAAATCAACAGACCTATAAACATATTTAATTGTATTACTTCAGGTGATGCTACTGAATTCTGAATTATTATTGTGTACTGTTAAAGCTGGCTAGAAATTTTGCAGGTATGTTCTGATTGTCATAATTACTGCTGGCTCTTGGCTAAATTTCTTGAATTTGTATAATCAGTGTCCTATGTTTTTCTGTACTTTCCTGTTGTAAACAAATTTCTCTCCTGGATAACAAGTCTACCTAACCTAACTGTCTATTAAATTATTTAAAGTTTGAAGTCTTTACTTGCATCTATCATTTTAATTAATTTTTAGAAAAAAACCTACAAAAAAAAATTAAGGCAAATGTTGATAATAATATTTTTAATTAGTCCCTTATCGCCTCAGTCTTTCACTATTGGTAGAATTTTAATGGTCTGCTTTTTCAATAATCATTTCAACTAAAGTGAAGTGGACAGTAGTTTAAAATTTTATTTTAGAAATCAAAACTTTGTAGAAGTACTACAGAATCCAAACTGGCTTCAGCTGCAAGTAAACATAGATCCTGCCATGACCCACCCTCACAAACCATTATACTCTGCGTTCATCTCTGGGCACTTCTGGCATTACAGTCTTCTAGTAATTTTTGTTTGTGGTCACTTGACACTTGCTTGTTAAAAAAATTCTGTTATAAGTAGTAGAGAGCTAGGAGAGAAAAACATTTTAAACACAATCCCACTGACCAAGTATTTGTACAATATCATTTATTCCTTATATTGTTTATGCTCGTACGTGTGTTTTCCTTTGGTTATTTTCTGTTTGGATTGGATTCTATTTTATATTATATGCACAGATGAAAACAATTTATTCATTATTTTGTGTTTATGTATGATAGTGTTGTGGTGCCTACTCTTTTGCATTATGCTACCTGTTGTATTTGCTGAGCCAAAGGGGGCAGGGCCTCTCTAACGCTGCCTCTGGGGACCGCCCACATGCCTTTATAAGCCAGCAAACAGCACAGAGTTTCACTTCGGCATAATGTGTGTTAAAACTTCTTTTGGCTTTTGTTGAATTATGCAAGTACATTTTTGGATTCTTTTGTGGCTTTGATCCTTTTGCTTCTCTTTGGATTTAGAATTATTGGCTTCTTGACTAGCTTTGTTTGTTTATTTAGGATTGTCTTTTTAGGCATACCTTTAGGTGTGTGGGTGAGTAATGTTTTCATAAATAAACATTTAAATATTAAGGAACATTGGTTTTGATATTTGGACCAAGGGTTTTTACAGTTTCTATTTTTCCCGTTCAAAATGTCTTGCTGTTGAAGCATTTTACACATTTTTTGGGCCTGGGTGTTGAGTTTGCAGAACAAATCAGAACAATTTATATTAACTCCATTATTCAAAATTAAACATTTATGGCATACATGTATTGTAGATAGCATATTGTTAACATTTGCAACAGTCACACATCATTATGCATACAGTATATCTCGTCCTGACATTTATTTTACATTGTGAATTGAAATATTAAATTTGATTTTCATTACTGTCTTGATTTTCCTTGTTTAGGTGATGCATTTGTTTTGTTCATGTGAACACGACTATTGTACCTTTGACTTTGCTATGTGTTACAAATAAGCGCTTTCAAGCTATTCCTTAGTGGATTCAAAGTCTAATCTTCTTTAGTATTCATCAGCTTCAAGTCTAGGTCTTATGAAAGAGTATAATGTATTTATGTCATAATTTATACATTTAAGTTGGTCTTTTGATCTACCACTCAAACTGGCTGGTTCTTTTGCCCTCAAATTCTTTCATTTGTTTTCTGATTTAGTGCTTACTTTAGTTTTTATGAAATAGTTTGAGCTGTTTCCACTGTCATTTTATGTATTACAATTGCAGCCATTTTGCCTAACTATCACTAAGGTACAGTAGCTCCCATATTGTTACGGGTGTGTCCACAGAGGTAATTAGCCTGAACTATTGACTTGAGATCACTTCCCTATCCAAGATTGCAGCCCTCTTAAAAGTCCATTCTGTAATTTTGACTTGTGCTTGTATTATTGACTTTGATTTTTGACTCCCATTTTGACTTTGACACTCATTTTGCCCTCTTGTTTTGGACGCTTATTGTTGTTCTGTCGCCTTGCTTTTTACTCATGCTTTTCCCTTTTGACCATGTCTTCTTGGTATTCTGATCATGTCCAGGTCTTTACAGCTCAAAGTAATTCTTGGGCAGTCACTGTGTTCATAACAACATGTCATACTAAAGCTTCTCTGGATGGGTCTGATTGACAATCAATCAGCAATGCCCCACTGCCTATCTCTGCTAATCACCTACAGGTCACTCTTCTTTTCTCAATGGTTGCATGATGACAGTTACTTAGTGCACACACTTGAAGCTGGCTACTGTCAGCCGGGTAATTAAGTAAGCCTTTTAAGTTCTTTATTTGCTTGTTTGCTGAGTTTTTCTGTGTCTCACGTATTTATTTTATTTCTGCCTGCTTGTACTTTTACCCTCCTGCATTTCTTTCCTTTGCTTAGAAATTTACATAGCATTTTTTATTTTGTTAGGAGTTTATCCCAAAATAGGTTGGTTTGGATATATTTTTTAAAATTGTTGGATGCAGTGGTTAGTGATACTGCTTTATAATTCCAGGGGTGTGAGTCTTGATCTACACACCCTCTGTGTGAACTTTGCAGATGTTATCGACAAAGTGAAAAAGGGAGGAAGGAAAAAATATACAAAAACAGTAATAAGACAGGGAGATAAAAGTATAAAATCATTTGTCAAATACATGGCCAAAGGACAGGCAAAGGTCTGAATACTGAATAAAAAACTATGAAAACTGATCATCAAGCCTAATAAAACGATAAACCAACAAAAGCCATATTGAACAAAACACCTTGAAACCATAGGATTCTTACACCGATTTACTTTATTTACCCCTAACTACTGTAAAATCCAAAGATAGGGTGTTGCCATTTTATATTACAGGCGAATGAAGACGTCACACATCACAATGCTGGAAGTTATGTTGCCCATAATGGGCCTTGTTCACATAAAGAAAATAACAATGGCCATTTGAAGTACACGTAAAATGGCGACGCCGACAGGTAACAAGTGCACCAAAAGATGACAAAATAAGTGATTAAAACATAAATCAATAAACACTGTAAGATCAGAATCAGAAAATCAAACTAATCTTTCATCAACCCAAAACTAAATCCTAATTCATAATCAAAGAAACACAGAAAAAAGGGCTAATACAGTGAACACAATATCTACATCCATCCATCCATTATCCAACCCGCTATATCCAGCAACTGTAAATTCTTACTCGGACAATGAAGAAGTCATCCAGTGCAACATTAAAACTACATTTCTAGCAGTGAATTCTGGACCCTAATAAACCATCACAACTAAGTAATAAACTCAAAAAACATTGAAATTATATTAAATTATATATATTAATATAATAATTATATATACAAGGTATACCTAACAGTGCTTTGGTTTGACTTTAACTGTTCTTATGTTTACTTCTCATCTATCCAACTGGACACTTCTGTTCATAATAGCTTCTACCTTGTGTCTGATTTTACATTTTTTAACACTACTATTGAAATAAGAGGATTTGTTAAATGGATGGATTAGTCTGGTAGTTCTTGCATTCTATAGATCAATTTGGTGACAGTCTTAAAGTGAGTAAATAAATGGGTGGTCTCATGTCCTCCATCAGCTGCTGTACACTTAAAAATAAGTGTGTTTCTTCCATTTTGGTTCCTAAAAAAAGGCTTCTTATTAATTCCAAAAATCAAATAACCATACTGAAAATAAAATGTATGCTTAATAAAAAAATACAAATATTGCAAAAGAAGGGAAATTAAGAAATAGTGAACTCTTTATCATTTAATTGCACAAATTGAATCCAATTAATTAATTAATGAGAGCCTGAGAATTTCAAAGCCTGCTGGCCATCTTTTTGTTTTTACTAGCAGCCTGCCACTTCACCATCTGTTGTAATTAATGCTTCATCGGCTTTTAAAGCCATTGCAACAGCCTTTTTCAGGCTAATAATTATTTTATTGTATGTGTTATTCAGTTATTAAAAATGCTCAAAATGAAAATTGCATCAAAGCCATTTGACCCATGCAGCCTCACTCATTATTGTCCATTTGCAGAGCCTGCCTGTTAATTCTGGTCCAGATGAAAAAAACAAAATGTCCAGGGTTCCATAACCAATGAATCACAACTAATCTGCGGCAGAATGGGTGAGTGCTTTTGAAGTTGCAGAGAGTGTTCTTTCTTAATAATTTTTATTGTTTTATATACTTGTTCCACTACATTGAGCAAATTTAAATAAATAATTGAGACTTAAAAACAGGGTATTATTGCTCCTGCTTGAATTAAAGGAGCTAATTTAAAAAAAAGGCTGAAAACATTGAACATCCACAGCCTAAGAAGAAGAGAAGAGCCATTAGAGGCATTTAAATTACTTGAGGGTATGATAAAAGTGAACTGTTCAAAGAGTTTGTTAAGAACAGTAGCTCATTTGGGTTTTCTCTGGGTTGCCTGCAATCACATATTGTGTTTTAACTAGATTTATATCTCCTTGTGTAAGAGTGTGAATTAGAGTGTCCTGGATTGACGTTCCCTTGGGTTTCTGCTCTCACCTCACTCCTGGTACTGTCAGCTGTATTCTTGTCATAACAGACAGTCATAACATGCAAGAGTTGATGTTTCTTGGGTAAAGTTATTGTTGGCATTTCTGATGCTGTTTACTTTAGAACTGAATATTTAAACTAAGAACTAAATAGCTGACTAGAGTGAAAACCTCCTACAGGCCTCCATATGTGTCAGTTAGTTAATTAACCAACCAATCAGGTAGCCATTCATCTGTGGAACCCATGAATCTTTTTTTATGTAGCACACTTAATAAGCACAGCAGCATGGTTTTAACAAAGCAAGCTAACCTTGAAAACAATGCATATATGAGGACTGGTTATTACACCATGGAATTATGTTTAGTATTCCTGTTTAGTAATGCTGTGCTTCTTAAATCAAACCAGGGCAACACAGAAGAACCAAATAAATAGGCACTTTAGAGGTACACTTGGGTCACACTAGTCAAAGGAAGTCATCCAGTTTTGACAACGCTTCAATCTAAATGATTAACTGACTTTGAACTGTAAATGAATTCCTCACTTAAATGTGCTGGATTCTAATTTGTTGATCTGAATGATATATATGCTATATACTTCAAACAGTTGACATACAACAAATGATGTATAGATTGGGCCCTTACCAGATGCTTGCACAGCATTTTTTAGTGTTCAGGAGTGTGATTTGCCAAATAGACTGTTCCAAATAATACAATATTTTTTATTTGCCTAAAGAAAGATTGCCTGCTTTGCTCAAAGAAGCAGGGTGTTCTTTTCTGCCTCTGGACTTTTGGCTTTTCCATTGTATACTGTACATAGGGTAATGACTTTTGGCAGAATGAGAGTGTAATGATCATGCTCTGCTAATTAAGACTGAACCTAATGCTGGAATCTGAGAGCACCCTATTAACTAAGAACAAGATCTTCAACTGAGAACAGCAAAGCAATTTCATATAATGAAAAAATAAGATGGGAAGAATTTAAATGCACAAAGGATGAATTACAAGACCAATAACTTGATTAATCAATTAAGAAAACAACCTTATGCTAGGCACATATTGCACCCCAGGGTAATGGGCCAATTTTGAGTCAAATTCAACCCTTCTAACAATCATCAAAGGTGCTCCAACTTCAGACAGGTCTTAGACAAATCTCTTTGTACTCAATGATATAAAGTGTATAAAGTGATTAGTCTTAACCTTCCTGGTTTACTCTGTCAGAATCACCATGATTTTAAATTATAAATATTAAACATGTCTAATATTTACAGCTCCAAATTTTATAGTATGGGGGGAAACACTACATTTTTATATGCAGTGTATCTTGACATCACATGTGAAAAACCAATAGCCAATGAGAGATTAGCAAAAGAACTTATACCAACATGGTAGTGAAGAATAAAGGCTCTTTCATCTGTAAAGCGAGGTACATAGTGATTAATCTTAACCTCACCAATTTGCAGTGCTCAGTCTGTTCATGTGTAATCCTTTAAATATCATGTTTATATTGTTATTAACCTTTATTGTTTGTATAATAATGTGTTTTTCTTTGTTATGATTACTAATTACCTTCTACAGTATGTTCTGTCTTGTTCTCGTATTTTGTGGGTGGTTTTAGAAGAGACGGGGCCAACTGTCTATCACTGATGGACTGTTCTCAGTCCTTTAGAGGCTGATGGGAAATGCAGTTCTTCACATTGCAGAAATGTAGTTCTCCGCCTGTTATCTGGTTCTTTTGTTTGTTTTGGGTTGTTTTTTTTGGTCTTTTGAATTTTTTACTTGGCTCTGTTTAAGGATTTCAACTTTTGCTGTTGTATATGTATTGGGACTTGGTTACTGAGGATTGCCTTTTTTGGGAACTCATATTTGCTCTTTAGAGAATTTTTCTGTATTTTGCTTTTTCATAATAAAATCTTAATTTTATAAAGAGTTCTTCTGGGGCTTGTCTGTGATCCAGTCAGAGATATATGGTTTTCCCCAGGTGAAACCCTTTGCATTTTTGAAATTATTTGCTGTTTTTTTTTTTTTTTGTATGTGTACTTTAAAGCTTATCTCCATTTTGAGGCCTAGTCAGGCCTTGTGTCTTCCATTTCCTTAGGTCAGGTTTGCCTTGGGTGAGATCTTTTCTGTGTTTTTTTTTTGACTTCCCACTTTTTCTATTTTGTGGAGTCAAAATCATAACGCAGTCAGAGTTATCCTGATTTTTAATTATCTTATATATAAACGTTTACACGTGGAAGTGTGTGTGTCTGTCTTTCTGGCCCGAACGTGCGAGGGTACAGCATGAAGCTTAAAGAAATTGTCTCTGTTACCAAAGTGAAACCGGTGACAAAAAAGAGAAACTCACTTAGCCGCTAAAACACAAGCGAGGTGAGCACATTGGCAAAACGAAACTTCCAAGGAGAGAGAAACTCGCTTAGCCGCTGATAGACAATAGAGGCGAGCACATCGGCAAAACAAAACCACAGAGGAAAGAGAAACTTGCCAAAGAAAGATAAACATAATGACATGGTGGTGAAGAATAGAGTCTCTTTCTTCTATAATACATGGTACATATGATTAATTTTAACCTTACGGATTTACTAAGTCTGCGATGGGCTGGCGCCCTGCCCAGGGTTTGTTTCCTGCCTTGCATCCTATGTTGGCTGGGATTGGCTCCAGCAGACCCCCTTGAACCTGTAGTTAGGATATAGTGGGTTGGATGATGGATGGATGGATTTACTAAGTCAGAGCCATCCTGATGTCTGTTGTTTCCTGTTATTTTTGCCTACCTCTCCTGCGTTATTGAGCACATATTTTTCATGGATGCTGAGGTTTTGAACCTTAAGGACTGTGAATTTGACATTGATTTTGAAGTCTTTGCAATGGTTATTAAACTGAAGTTTTATAAGATCTTATCAGAATGGCATTTTGTTTGTTTATTGAAACACCTTTTTTTGCCATGATAATCCATTCCAACAGCCCCTGGGAGTGTGCAGCGTGTGACATCGGAGTAGCAGCATAAAAGTCAACCCAGATATTTCCTGAGTATATTTTATTAGGATTGTCTATTTGATTTCTTATAGTTATTTTCTCTGACTGTCATTCTGTTCTTTCAAACCAAAATATTTTTTTGGCTTTAGAATTATATTTTTGGATTAGCATTCTTTTTTTTTTGATGATCAGAGGCAGTCCCTTTGGTACAGACCTCTGCCTGTTTTCTAACCACATCTTTTGGCCAGATCTCATCTTCAAATTTTCACTGTCTCACCTTACTACCATCAGTTCAATTTCAGATTGTAAAAATTAAACATGTTAAACATTTATGACTCCAAATCTTGTAGGGCTGGGTGGGATTGAATTTTCTTATACAACATTGCAACTGTCTGCTAATTTTGCATATTCATTCTTTGTAATATCCACAAGATCAGGCCATATCTTACTGAGTATGCAACACAACTCCTGGTCCAGACTTTATTTGACAAGTCTGGTAACGACTGGACTACTGCATCTCTGTACTGGCAGGAGTACCTGCATGATGATTCAGAATGCAGTGGCATGTCTTGTGTTCAACCAGCCAAGATGGGAACGCTTCTCTCCTCTTTTCAGGTTGCTTCACTGGCTCCCTGTAGCAATATACGTATATTAACGCTGTATCCTTGATGCTTGCCTATAGAATAGTCAATGGGTCTGTACCTACATATTTTGGAGACACTTTTGAGGTCCTGTGCTCCTTCTCAACCACTCAGGTCTGCTGATGAACAGCATCTGTTGATCTCCATGTGGCATCAAATCTCAATTCAGATTGTTTTTGTGTTACTCCTATCTGGTGGAATGAGCTGCTTGCCTCCATTTGAACTTCTGACTCCAGGTGAATCGGAGGTGGATTCAAATTGTTCTGTCATGGTGTGAATGGAAGGAGAAATGAAGTAGGGGTTATTCTGAAGGAACAGTATGTCAAGAGTGTTTTGGAGGTAAAAAGAGTGTCAGACAGAGTAATGATTATGAAGCTAGAAATTGGAGGTATGATGATGAATGTTGTTAGTGCATATGCCCTGCAAGTTGGGTGTGCAATAGGTGAGAAAGACAATTTTTGGTGTGAGTTGGATGAAGTGATGAACAGTGTACCCAAGAGACAGAAAGTGGTGATTGGAGCGGATTTCAATGGACATGTTGGTGAAGGGAACAGAGGAGACGAGGAGGTGATGGGTAGGTATGGTGTCAAGGGGAGGAATGAAGAAGGTCAGAGGATAGTGGATTTTGCCAAAAGGATGGACATGGCTCTGGTGAATATGTATTTTAAGAAGAGGGAGGAACATAGGGTGACGTAAAAGAGTGGAGGAAGATGCCCACAGGTAGATTACATCCTATGCAGAAGAGTCAATCTGAAGGCGATTGAAAGACTGCAAAGTGGTGGCAGAGGAAAGTGTAATTAAGCAGCATAGGATGGTAGTCTGTAGGATGATGTTGGAGATCAAGAGGAGGAAGAGAGTGAGGGCAGAGCCAAGGATCAAATGGTGGAATTTAAAAAAAGAAGACTGCGAGGTTGAATTTAGGGAGAAGGTGAGACAGGCACTGGGTGGTAGTGAAGAATTACCAGACAGTTGGGAAACTACAGCAGATGTAGTAAGGGTGACAGCAAGAAGGGTGCTTAGCGTGACATCTGGACAGAGGAAAGAGGAAATGGAAACCTGGTGGTGAAATGGGGAAGTACAGGAGAGTATACAGAGGAAGAGGATGGCAAAGAAGAAGTGGGATAGTCAGAGAGATGCAGAAAGTAGACAAGAGTACAAGGAGATAAGGCACAAGGTGAAGAGAGAGGTGGTGAAGGCTAAAGAAAAGGTGTACGATGAGTTGTATAACAGGTTGGACACTAAGGAGGGAGAAAAGGACCTGTACCGATTGGCTAGACAGAGGGACCGAACTGGGAAAGATGTGCAGTGGGTTAGGGTAATAAAGGATAAAGATGGAAACATACTCACAAGCGAAGAGAGTGTGTTGAGCAGATGGAAAGAGTACTTTGAGAGGATGATGAATGAAGAGAACGAGAGAGAGAAGAGGTTGGATGATGTGGAGATAGTGAATCAGGAAGTGCAACGGATTACCAAGGAGGAAGTAAGGACAGTTATGAAGAGGATGAAGAATGGAAAAGCCGTTGGTCCAGATGACATACCTGTGGAAGCATGGATGTGTTTAGGAGAGATGGCAGTAGAGTTTTTAACCAGATTGTTTATTGGAATCTTGAAAAGTGAGAGGATGCCTGAGGAGTGTAGAAGAAGTGTACTGGTGCCCATATTTAAGAATATAGGGGATGTGCAGGACTGCAGTAACTACAGGGGATAAAATTGATGAGCCACAGCATGAAGTTATGGGAAAGAGTAGTGGAAGCTAGGTTAAGAACTGAGGTGATGATTAGTGAGCAGCAGTATGGTTTCATGCCAAGAAAGAACACCACAGATGCAATGTTTGCTCTGAGGATGTTGATGGACAAGTTTAGAGAAGGCCAGAAGGAGTTGCATTATGTCTTTGTGGACCTGGAGAAAGCATATGACAGGGTGCCTCAAAAGGAGCTGTGGTATTGTATGAGGAAGTCGGGAGTAGCAGAGAAGTACGTAAGAGTTGTACAGGATATGTACGAGGGAAGTGTGACAGTGGTGAGGTCTGCGGATGCATTCAAGTTGGAGGTGGGATTACATCACGGATTGGCTCTGAGCCCTTTCTTATTTGCAGTGGTGATGGACAGGCTGACAAACGAGATTAGAAAGGAGTCCTCGTGGACTATAATGTTTACTGATGACATTGTGATCTGTAGTGATAGTAGGGAGCAGGTTGAGGACACCCTGGAGAGGTGGAGACATTCTCTAGAGAGGAGAGGAATGAAGGTCAGTAGAAACAAGACAGAATTGCACGTGAGTAAATGAGAGGTGAGGTCAGTGGAATGGTGAGGATGCAGGGAGTAGAATTGCCGAAGGTAGATCAGTTTAAATACTTGGGATCAACAGTACAGAGCTGTCAGGGAAGAGAAAAAGAGGTTGGCCTAAGAGAAGGTTTATGGATGTGGTGAGAGAGGAAATGCAGGTGATGGGTTTAACAGAACAAGATACAGAAGAAAGAAAGATATGGAAGAAGATGATCCGCTGTGGTTACCCCTAATGGGAGCAGCTGAAAGAAGAAGAAGAATTTATAATGGCTTTAGTAAGTTCTTGAAACTAAGAGAAAATTAACTAGTTTGTGTTCTGCTTGGATTAAGCTCTTTGTTTGTGGTGATCAATTTCGTTACCTTGTCTACCCCAGTCTAATGTTTAATCAGTTATGTTGACCTCTTTTGTAAGTCGCTTTATGCTAAGCAAATAAATGTATATATAAAAATCCATAGCAGAGGTGTCATGGGAGGTATCCAGGTCGGACCAATGGTAGACAACATATATAGAAGAATAAGGAGCAAAAAGACATTTGATTCAACTGATGCTATGCTATTTAGCTTTCCCATTTACCCAGATTATAAATAAATCCTGAAAAACTAAACCAATTTGTGATGTTTGCAACACCATTGGGTTGTATCACCTAAAGTGTTAACTGATTTTTATGCATTGTATTTAATTAAAGTGCTTAAGCAAAAGTAAAATATATGAAGCTATTTAAAAGTGCAAGTTAAGACAACATCTGGCTCAGCGGGTAGTGGCTAGCATCACTGCATTACAGTTCCAGGGACAAAGCTCTGCTTACAGTCAACATGGCATTTTCACAAGCTACACGTCCAGTTTCTCCTTCTCTGTGTAAAATCCCAAAGACATGCAGCTTTAGCTGAGTGACGGCTCAATAATGACTCAGTATGGAGAAATCAAGTACTTCTTCCGTGGAGTTGATGTGAAGAGATCTGTCTCTAAGGCATTCAATTATTAATCGTTTTCTTAAAATAGCAAGGAAACAGGGACAAGTAAGTTAAATAAAAGGTATACACTAAAATTCTGTGTGTTTAGAGTGAGACTTTTTCATTATGTGTTTGTTCTTATTAAGAGCACATCTACTTAAGAACTCAGCATACTACAGAATTATTACAAATACAATATAAATGAAATGCAACATGAGCAAAATCAGAATGCTAAAATATGATTAGGGAGAAGCCATTATGCCGTACTCTGATTTTTACATACAGACAAAGTGAAAACAGGAATTGAAGAATTTTTGCAAATTTATTTAAAAAACAGGTACATTTGTAGAATGGGTTAAGGAAAGAAAGCAAAAGTTTATGTGTTTTTTTCAAAGGTGACCCTGTTGTTATTGCTAGCTGTCCCATCCGTCATACAAACTGCCTCTCCTTGAATGTCTCTGCTCTCACGAGTCAAGAATGTGTTCTTTTTCGGTCTGACTGGCTTTCAGAATTGCAGTAGCTTCTTTTTGGGTTATAACACTGAAAGCTGTTACGTCTGACTCATCCTTTTAGTTCAAGATAAATAGTTTGTAGTGCTTAAATTATGAAGAAAAGTCAACAAAGCGGGAGTTAAACAACAACCCTTTGATTCTCCTTTGTGTTGTTCTGCACTTCCACTCTCAATGAAGCCTCACCCAACACTCCCCTGCATAAGCACATGATACTTCTTTTTACAATCCCAATTCAGAAAAAGTTGAAATGGTTTGGAAGATTGAAAAAAAAAAACACATTGATTCTTAAATTTAATTTTTACTATTATTTTATTGCAAACAGTATCAACCCAAGATATTCTATGCTTTATCTGGTCAACTTCATGTCATTTGTTAATATAATCCATTCCAGCATTTTGGGTCTGCAACACATTCCAAAATAGTTTGGATGGTGCAAATTAAGGCCAGTAATGAGGTACAATTATTAAATAATGATGTGATTTCAAACTGGTGATGTCAACAGGTTACTGTAACCATGTGTTTGTGAAATCATTTGCATTTCCATACCGTCCCAACTTTATCTGATTTGGGGATGTATGTTACAGTAAATAGAAGCAGCATACGGTGTTGCATTGGTAAGTAATGTTATGATCTGGTAATTTTGTCTTCTAGTCTGGCATCGGTCTTTTGGATGTTTCACTTGCTCTGAGCCAGCAGGTGGTACTGGTGTGCAAACTGAAGCACACTGGAAAAACAAAACCCACTGGAACACCCCAGGGACAAAATTTTGGTTCCAGAGTAGTTGATCTTATTCGTATGGTCCTAGAGAGCAACTATGCAAAATTTGGTCTAGATCAGTCAAAGGGTGTGGGATCATATGGGGATCTCACAGAAAGACAGATAGACATTTCATAGATAGATAAACTGAAATATCACAGTGACACAAGAATTCACACCTTTTGCTATGACACTTGAAATTTGGTAGAGGTGCATCCAATTCTGTTTGATCAATTGGTGTTATATTTCTACACCTTTGATCAATTCAATTGACTTCACTGAATTTGAAAGGCATATACCTGTGTATAGAAGGTCTAAAAACAAAATCTAAGCCATGAGATCAAGGGAATTTTCTGTAGAGCTTCAAGACAGGATTGTGTTCAGGCAGAGATCTGGGAAAGGTTGCAGAAAAATATTTTCTTAATTGAAGGTCCCCAACAGCAGAGTGCTTTGACAATTCTTAGATGAATTAAGTTTGGAAAAACAATTACTCTTCCTAGAGCTGGCTGTCCAACCAAAACTAAGCAATCGGTGGAGAAGGACCATAGTATGAGAGTGGACCAAGAACCCAATAATCACTCTAGCTGAGCTTCAGAGAACTTTTGTGGAGATGGGAGTAACTTCCAAAAGGATAAACTCCACTGCAACACTCCACTAATCTGGACTTCATTGAAAAGTGTCTAGATGACACATGAATGCCACTTTTAGTTATCAAAATATACCCAAAGGACTCTCAGACTACATGAAACAAAGACTGAACTGCTTGGCCTCAATTCTAAGTATCACTTCTAGAGGAAACCTGGCACCCTCCATCACCTGTTCAATACTGTTCCAAATGTAAAGCATGGTTGTGGCAGCATTACGTTGTGGGGTTGGTTTTTCAGCGGTTGGAACTGGGAGATTACTCAAGGTTGAAGGGAAGCTGAAAGGAACAAACTGCAGAGATATCCTTAATGAAAACCTGCTCTAGTTTTTCATAGTGCTCAGGTCCTTGGTCTGAGCCAATGGTTCAGCTTCCAACAGGACGATGACCCTAAGCACAAAGTAAAGACAACACAGAAGTGGTTCAGGGACAGCTCTGGAAATGACCTTGAGTGGCCCTGTCAGAGCCTTGACTTGTTCCCAAAAAAAAAGCATTCTTGGAGAGACTTCTGAAGATGGCAGGAAATCTCAAAATCCTGGTGTGTGAACTTTGTCACTTTACCCAAGAAGACTCCAGACAAAGTCATTGTGGCACTCCGTGTGTTTTTGGGCTATATAAAAATAAATTGTATTGTATTGATATTGTACTGTAATTGTCGCCAAAGGTATTTTAACTAAGTATTGGATACATGTGTCAATGTGATATTTCAGTTTATTATTTTCAAAAAAATTAAAAAATATTTTACTTTGTCATTTAGGTGTATTGAGAGTTCTTTGATGTAGGGAAAATGAATTTAAGTGATTTCAATTATTTAAATTATTTTAGCAGAAGGCTGCAACATAACAAAATGTGCAAAAATTGAAGGGGTCTTAGTACTTTCTGAGGGCGCTGTCATGTCACCTTTCTGTTCATTTTTATACTTCCAGCCTTTGAAGGCGACTCTCTCAACATGCCTCATAGCCGTTTTTCCTCCTTTTGTGTAGTACACTTGCGCATCATCAAAGCCAAACTGACCAATTATAGTGCTCTAAGGGACATTACACACACACAGACCTTATTGTTATATATATATA